>CM048671.1:605000-1130000 GCA_026401315.1 Dysphania ambrosioides
TTTAGAAAATTATTGTTTATTCATAAGTCATAAATAAATAAAATTGCTTGATTGTTTGCATTATGTCCATATTTTCATTGATGACTTCCGTTTTAGTTTTTCTGTAGGATTGATGGCTCTTAAATCTTTGAAATATACTACAAGCACTATTTCGCTTATGTGATGCCTCCACCCTTATGTATCGTAATCTCCTACCCTCTCTTGCACTTGACCTTTGCCTTAGTGTTGGTTTTGGTTGTCATGACAATCAATCAAATTTCCGAAAGAACTTATATTTTATGGTAATTAAATTCCCAAGTTAAATTTCTAGGAATTTCTCTTAGGTTATTTGGTTAATGATGTGGAATGTAATAAGATTATTTGGAATGAGTTTGAGTAGACTCGCATCAAAGGAAAACAAATGGAAGGACAACGATAAAACTACACCGGTAGAAATTGATTTAGGGTTTTGAGAGTTTCTTTAGCAATTCCAACACTAAGTAAAATGCTCTTAAAGTTTTCGCTCTCAACGCTAAATGAGCAAAAGGGTGTCTAAACACTTAGAATAATATCACAAAGAAATAGGGTTGTGTACAACTTCTCAATATGTCTAGGAAGCAAGGCATGCGTTTCGTTTTTATAACAAATTAACAGTAGAAGAGAGCTTAAATGGTGCAACCCTTCATCTAGCTTCTAAAAGATGAACATCCATAAGATAAAAGAAAAAAAAAAAAAAACTATTCAATTATATGACATGTTTTAGGCTGAAACAAAAGTGTTTATTAAACTAGAATTCAAACAGCAAAAATAAACTCTTTCAAATATTCCAAAACGTCACTTTGAATGGGCAGCGGAATAGACGGCCTTGATGAGCATCAAACAACTTGAATTCAACTCCCTTTTATGCACGTAACAAGTAAGACAATTAGCAAAGATTTGCTTTTATGAGGAATCCACTAAATAATCAAGTTTAGTCTTATAATTACGTACACTAATGAGGCATGGGTTGTTGCTTCATTAAATTGCTTGTGATGGACTAATTTTATATCAATTCTCTCTCTCTCTCTCTTTGAAAAAAGTTTTTCAAACCGTTGTTATCAATGTATAGATCCTTGCTTTGTAAATTTTCAATTCAAATATATTCATTATTTATTGTCAACCAAATAACTACTGAACTACCCCATCTAGGGATGGCAGCAGATATTGGACCTGGCCCGGATCCATATCCGTTTTTGCAGGTATGAGTCTTGAAATTTAGACCAATCGGATCTAGATCCCGTGACTGAAAAACAAATATGGGTACAGGTGTAACCATAATACCCGGACCCACATTCGTTACATGTTGTTTCATTTAGTCATTTGTACTTGTTTGTATTGTTATGCAAAAGACATGTAAAATTTTGATTTTATTCATTTTTACTTTGTTGTTTTATAATATTTGAGAGTTATATAAATTGTATTCAAGTATTAAACTTAAATCCTTCGTTGGATTGTTATCGTAGATGTAAAATACATACTTATATATTTGAAACTTATTATTATCTCAAAAAATAATCAAAATACGTAGGATCCGTTTTGGATCCGTTTTAGACCAGTTTGGACCCGAATCTGGATATAAATCCTTACTTTTCATACCTAACGGATCTGGATTTGGATCTATATTTGAATATGGATCTAGATCCAAAAGGATCCGGTCCATATCCAGTCCGTTGCCATCCTTAACCCCATCTCTAAATTTCCATAAATTTTCGATTCCTAAATTTTGTATTGTCAATGTCAACCAAGCATTCAAACAAACAACTATTTATGTTAGGCAAGTTATAACTTAACCTTTCAAATGGCTCATGACCACTCCTCTCTAAACTAAGAAGGGTGTTCACAACCTAAATCTAAATAGTTGGTAATATGTATGACTTGTCTCACTATCTCACCGATGAGACAATAAATACATAACAGCAACAAACTCAACACATTTAGTCATCAACAACCCTTAATCTTACCTTTTGTCTTTGTCTTTCTACCCAATCCTAACAATCACCTACGACACCACCCTACCATCTCCTCTGCCCTCTCTTTCTTCACCACCATAGCCAGGACCCTCTCCTCCTTCATCACCCTAGGTAGTGCCCAAGAGTCCTCCAACGATTTAAATCCTACACTCATGTATCATTTTTGACATTATCTTAGGAGATAAATGAGTCGCAAAATTACATCAAAGTGTAGAATGGGCATCATTCCATTAAACAACGTTGCAAATCATCTGTAATACTACCACTTTGAAAAGTTTGAGTTGGCAGAGAGAGATTTTATAGCAAACTAGTGCTCGATAGAAACATCAGACTGATTGGAAAAATGAGAACCCATCTATGGCATTAAAAAATTTGAACAACCCAAGACTTTAGGAGAAGCAAATGGAATTAAAAGTAAAAAAAATGAAGTAGTACATATCTTGGTTTCTTAAATGCATTTAGCCAGGAGCATGTGCTCAATTCTTCCATATTCAGGAAGTGGGGTGTTGTAAATAGCCATGAAGGATTGTAGGTTGTTTATATAGCAGCTTGAAAGAAGAGGAAAATTGTATTTAGACATATATGCGCCTCTTTTCCTCCGGTTGCTAAAGGTGGAAGATCTTATTTGTATATTCGATACCTTTATTTGTAGACATGACATCTTTTATTTGTATACTTGAGACGTTTTTATTTTGTTTAACTGAGATAATAAATTTAATACCTGAAATCTTTATTTGTATCTCTGAGATAATAAATTCAATACCTGAAACCTTTATTTGTATTACTGAGATAATAAATTTAATACATGAGATCTTTATTTGTATATCTAAGACAATAAATTCAAAACCGTTAACTAAAATAATAACTACAATACGTGATATCTTTTATTTGTATACTCGAAACCTTTATGAGTATAACTGAGATAATAAATTCAATATATAAGACCTTTAATTCTATAACTGCAATCATAACTTGTATGCGAAGGATCAAAATATAATTTAATACTTAAGATCATTATTTGTATATTTGAGATAATAAATTGAATACCTAAGACATTTATTTGTATATCTGAGATAATAAATACAATACCTAAAATCTTTATTTGTATAACTGAGATCTTTATTTGTATATCTGTGATAATAACTTCAATATCTAAGACATTTACTTGTATATCTGAGATAATAAATTCAATATCAGAAACCTTTTATACTTTATCAATGTCACACCACTTAGATAATATGACAGTTTCAGCCAATATTTTCACAAATCTAAAATCCACTTTCATAATAGATTTGATCTCTTGCTTTATGAGTACGAAGTACTATTTATATTGAAATTGGGATGTTCTTCAATTCCTCCAAAGCAATAAACTTCACACCCTTAATTAGGTACCCTTGTTATTCTTCTAATTTGGATGCTTATGCATACTTAATATGTTATAGCATTATCAACACTTGTGTGTAGTCACATTGTCAAACTTTTCAAGAAAAGAGATAAAAAAGTAGAATTAACAAAGTTTCTCTCAATTGGATACCAACTAATTTAACTGGTTAAATTTTTTGAAGGTAATACCATATCCAAGACTTAAGATCAACTTCTATTTACATTAATTGATATTGTGCCGCTTACAACTCTCTTTACATTGAAACAAAAAAAAAACTTCTAATCAAACACATGACCCTAGCACATGGATTAATCATCTCTCTAACTCTCATAATGCACATGTTTTTTTTTTTTTGGCAATGTAATGCACATGCTTAGTCAAACGGCAGTAACTTGTAAACTATGTACGAAAGAGGATAACTTACATTTATTAGATTTTAGGAGCCTTAATGTATGACTTTTTATACTAAGCATGCAAAGCAAATGCCTCCCCAATTTGCTAATATTCCCTATTGGGTAAAAGTTGGTTGGCTTTTTCATTGGTCAGAAATAGCGTACTGTACAAGAGACTTTCCAAACACTTTACGGAGTTATTACGCTTAAAATCTCTTCATTTTCTATTTATTCCCCAACTTCTCACCTCCTATATGTAGAGAGAGAAAATAATATCTAGAGAACTAAAGCAAAGGTGCTGGCTGTAGCAGACTAGCAGAGGTACTTCCAGGACTTTGCATTCAAGGTTTTTCCCTTAGTTTCGCCTATTTTATTTTTTTCAATTTTCTCACATTCCAATTCTTGATTAAATATGCGTCTTTTCATTCTTGATTATGCTGTAATATTGCTTGAATTTGTTGGCCATATAATTAGTGAAACTCTTCTTATTTTTGTAATTATGTAATCTAATAAAGAAACTTTTTCAATTTTCTAAAGTTTTCATTTTTGATGAAAATTTAGTTGATTTTTTTTTTTTGAAACTATGTTTGTGGGGTTTTTTTTTTGGGTGGGTGTTAGAATCATTTGTTGATGACATGGGCGAAGAATTTTTTCAATTATTGCTTTGAGATTATCACTTTTTTTATTGGCAGGAAAAAGTTTAAAGTGAACTCTAAATTCTTCACTACAATAATGTGAAAAGAAGTGGTAAGTTTATTTATGCTCTAAATTGTATTTAGTTAGGAGTATATTCTATTGTGGGTCCCTACCGTAAAGTTGTGTAATTCTCTCTTGATTTTAAGGTTCGGCATTAAACCCATTTATATAGTATATGTACAAGAGTCCTAGTTTTTCTAGATTACAAGAGTCCTAGATTATCTAGATTACACAAAATATATCATATTAACAAAGATAATAAAACTATTATCTTATCATTTATCACCTCCCATTCTTGGAAGGTTGTATGTAAGGAGCCTGTGTTTGTTTGATAGCTTCATTTGTGAAGGGTTACACTAATTATTAATTTATACTGTTCTTCAGATGTTAAGGACAATAGGTAGGTTTGTGTTGTACCCAAAATGTAGGTGTTTCGGGGTAGTTTAGTTGGTGAAGTAGTAAGGAAGCGGGGCCCAAGAGTTAGATTTGATACTTGTTTGCATTTTAGATCTTTGTCAGAAGGAGCAGATGAATCATTAATCGAAATCAACAGTAGGAAGAATGAATAAGCATCAGTAGACAATAGGTGATGCAATGGTTTGATCAGGATTATAATGTTCAATGGATATAATGCCTGAAAAGTTAGGGTGCACCTCAGCCCCATTTGGATTTATTAGGCTGATTATGAATTTATGATCTATCATCTTTCTTCCTGTTTATACTTGATAGTACTTGGGAATTCATTGTCTTTGCGGAACATAACTGTCAGTGGTTGGGTGTGCTTTGATTCTTGTTTGTACATTTGGGGACGTCACTTTGGCCTACCTAGATTAGTTTGTGATTTAAGGAGAATGATTGGCATGAAGAAGCCCCTTCTAAAATTGAGACCCATTTTCTTCTTGATGTTTCTAAGCGGAATGAATCCTGATAATGTTCTTGATTGCCATATAGAAAGGGTGGAAGACATCATAACATGTTGAGCTATATTTGAGTATTACTCTGGTTGTCTGAGGTTCTTACCTGCGTTCCTGCTAAAGGCTGGAATGGTGAAATGTGAATACCCTTTCCAGTAATCCATTTTCCCTTAGGTGGACAAGCGTGTGGAACACTTTGAAGCTCCTGATGTTAACCGTAGAGTTGAAGCAGAAGCTTGGTTTTAAGATTTCCAACAAATTAACAGTAGGTGTGATATTATGGATGCATACTTCAACTGTTGTACCTGTTTCTGAGTCGAGGCTGAGGAGGTTCTCTGTTGAGTGTAATGCATTAGCTGAAGTCTGAAGCTATAAAGAAATTAATGTGTCATTAGGAAGTTGCTTAATTTTGCTGATTGAATCCAAACTAACAAGCTAAAATTTTCTGATTGATCACTCCATAGATGTCATTAGAAATGAAGGAAAACAGGGGGGATCTGTCATTAGGAGTTTTCTGATGCGTGAACAATTCATCTAAGCCAAAGGGCGGTACATATTGAACCCTAAACCTGTATCTTTTTTTCTTTGTTCTGCAGGAAATTACAGGATATTTAGGTTGAGAATTATGCCGATGTTTAAGGTCCCAGATCACCAGGTGGCTGGACACAAGGCTCTTTATGGGAAGCTAGGCCCACTCATAGATGAATCAGGGTTATTCTACAAGCCCCTTCAGAAGGGTGAACGAGGCTTAAGAGAGGCTGATTTCTATGAGACATTTACATCTGATACCAGAGTTCCTGATCACATACGCAAATTCTTCCCTAAATTCTTTGGTACCCAGATAATAGAGGCTTCTGATGGATCTGGTCCCGCTTCACACCTTGTTTTGGAAGATTTGATGTCAAAGTATGCTAATCCATCCATCATTGATGCTAAGATTGGATCCCGAACCTGGTACCCAGAAGCAACAGAGGAGTACATTCAAAAATGTCTCAAGAAAGACCAAGAAACCTCGAGCCTTTCTTTGGGTTTTAGAATATCAGGGTTACAAATCTACGAGAATCAGGATTTGGGGTATTGGAAGCCTGATAGAAAGCTGACTCTTAAGTATACAGCAGATGATGTCAATTTGGTTTTGAGGAAGTTTATCTCATCAAATCAATCATCAGACTATAAGATAGACCCGGACTGTGCATTTACTACTAGTGTGTATGGTGGTTCTTCGGGTATTTTGGCACAGTTGCTGGAGCTTAAGTCATGGTTTGAGGAGCAAACGGTCTACCGCTTCAACTCTTGCTCAGTTCTGATGGTTTATGATAAGGGGTCTCTGGTAAAAGGTGGAGAGCCAAGTCCTGCAATTAAGCTTGTTGATTTTGCTCATGTTATTGAAGGCAAAGGCGTTATTGATCACAACTTCTTGGCTGGGCTCTGCTCATTGATCAAATTCATCTCTGTTGTGTTAAAATTTCCAAATGGATGCCCGGATGACAAAGATTGTTTGCAGAATGGAGGGTAGGTTTTTCTCCACCCCAAGGAAATTGCAAGTATATGTTTTCAGATGACTGAGTTGATGCTTTGGCAGTTCTTTTGAGGTCCTGACTCTAATATTTTGAATAGCAAATAAATTTCCAAATTGTATTATTGACTTGAAGGGTTCAATTTTCGAGTCCCTTTTTCATCGAGATCTCTTAAAGGAAAATTGAAATATTACCCAACATGCGATTTTATAGTGTTTGTTGTTAAAATAATCAATTTAGTGTAAAAGGTGAAATTTTCCAAACCTCCTTATATGAGCCTAGAACGTTCCTAATGTGGTTTTAAGAGAGGTCTTTACAACTCTTTGGGCCTCATGGTTCTCTTAGACTAATGTTACTGGCATTTTAGTTCCTAATTTCTTTGTTAGGGTTTGTCCCAAGGTTTTGGGACTCACTTGAGTCTGTTTTGGGCTTTGGAGAGTAATGTTCAGTAGATTATAGACGTTCTTGGTTGTCATTAGGAGTCTTGATTAGATGATATTATATAAAAGTCATAGTTTCCCTAGATTAGCACATTGCCTTGCTAAACAAGAGATAGAAATAAATCAATGTTTGTTTTGTTGCGAACTTGGGTTAGGGGATTGTTCTAAGCCAAGTAGGAGTCCAGCATGCCTACTATAAATATAGGGGTTGTGTTTATGTTATTCAATCAAAAAATAAAAATAAACACTTGTTTTTAAGAATAAGTGACTTAATGTTTTCTTGCTTGTTTAGAACTCAATATCAAGAAAGTGGCTTTGAATCTAAGTAGTTTAAATTCTTAGTTCTAGAAGATGGTCTAAGGAGTTTAGAAACTCTTTGAATTTGTTCCATAATATGATTATTTTCATCTTGATATCTATTTGGTTGAGTAGGGTTTGTTGCAAAACTTCACTAACTCAATCAAAACTAATCTCAAATTGATTCCAAGTGAATTTTGTATTTAACCCTATAAATTCAAATCAGTTTCCAATTCCTTAGTTTTCAATTTTTAGAGTATTTCAAAAAATATCTTAGAAATGACATATAATAGCATTCAACATTTAGTCATTTTAGAGAATTTTAAACTCATATACCTTGATATGTTTATCATGGACAATATAGGCCTTTGTTAAAATTTAAAACCGTCTACTTTGAGTCTAAACATCAACTTTGATTGATTATAAAACTTGTATATTCGGGTCGTAAACTCATTTTTAGGCTTTTAAAGAAGGTAAATAAGACAATGATTGATTTTAAACCTTCTCACATGATATTAGGAGGGACCACGTACCTTTATTTTATTTTTAGATACTTTTAAAAATTATGTCAAAAAGAGTGTATAATAGCTTTCAAACATTTCCAAAAGTGGTTAAAAATCACTTTGATATGCTTATCATGATCCTTAATTTGACTTATTCTTAGAATATTTCTTGCTTAAATAAAAGTAATAACATAAGGAATATCTCCTTCAATCTTCAAAAATTATATAGCAAGATTATTAGCTCTAATAACTTTTATCAAAGTTGAGTGTTATTTTCGTTTAGATTGATAGATTAGGCTTTAAAAAATTAAGTATCAATATGATTATTAACCTATCAATAACCATGCAACAAGAAGTTATCGGATTTGATTTGAGATTTACTAAGAATAAAAAAAAAACAAAGAAAAAACATGATAATTTCAATATTAGAATAATATTTTTCGAAATATGTATCGATTACAAATATTTAATGTTTCAAAGAAATTTACCTATTTAGACTACAATCATAATAGGTGTCTGATTATAAATCCAAATTAGATAGAAATAATATTCAGATACTATTTAAGGGGCAAATTAAGACAATGCTAATTTTTTTAAAGGAAATCATTGCTAAAAATTAATAACACTCGGTTATTTGACTTCAAATTTTGCAAGTAATAAAATACGGAGTAATTCACAATACAAGTGGGCAAGTGAACTCACAAAATCTTGGAAGAAGCACGACTCCTCAACTATTTCTGTTCTTATCTTGCAACTACTCCGTATTTTCGTTGAACTTTGCTAATTGCGTCAAAATCCATCTTTTTAAGCTCATAAATTTCTTCAATTTAGACAAAATAAACAAATTATTTAAAAAAACCCAGTTGAGCACATGCACCTGCATCAAAGTTTGAGCTTTGAAGTCTAAAAAACTCCAGTTTAGTTGGAGTTTTTCGATTTTTTTTAGCATTTATTCAGATCTCACATTCTTGAAATAATTCTTTGGTTGCTTAAATGATGAAGATTTGTACATGGGTCTGTGCATTTTCTTCAAATTTCTTTCAATTTTCTTGGTTTTATTTAAGCTCGTTTCTTGAAATATCCAGATGACAAAGCATTAATTTTTGGGATTTTTGGAGTTTTTTCTGAGCTCGAATTGTGTATGAAAAAACAACCCTGATCGTAATTTGTGAGTGAGAGATCATTTGGTTGGTGGATTCTTTCTAAAAAATGAGTCTTTGAGCTTAGGAAACTTACCCAACTATAGTTGACTTTTTGAGGGTTTTGTTTGTTTCAATAAATCATGGTTGAAGCAGAAACTAAATTGAAGGTAATGGATGAAGAAGGAGAAGATGATTCCAAGTTTGGGTTTTGGGATTATATGTGGGGGCCATTGAATTGGCTCAAAATGCTTACTGAAGAGATGCATTGGAGTTTTGTGTTTGGGGTGGTGAGTGTGTATGGGGTTAGTCAGGGTTTGGGTGGAGCACTCAATCGTGTCGGTACCGAGTATTATATGAAGGATGTGCAGAAAGTGCAGCCTTCTGAGTCACAGATTTATCAAGGATTCACTGCAATTCCTTGGATGGTTAAGCCAATTTGGGGTCTCATGACAGATGTGGTTCCTGTTTTAGGGTATCATAGAAGGCCTTACTTCATACTTGCAGGTACATTCTGATAATTTTTGTGCTGATCGTGGTTGTTTGTTGTGTGTAAACACTAGAATGGTTATGAGAAAATGGCTAGTCTTTGCTTTGACTAGTATTGTCAAATCTGCAGTGTTTGGTATATGAACATGTAATGGGGTTCAGTCTCCCATTGCTTTTTTTTTTTTTAGCTTGTTCTGGAGTTGGTCTGTACTCATGGCTTAATTTAATATCAGATGAGTAGAAGGCAGTATTCCACTGTATTTCGTAGTTGATAAGAATAATGTTGATCCCTCAAAGGACAAAATAACCTTTTTGAAGCTGCTCTAAAGTTCCCTGATCTCTTCTCTGTGAGCTTGCGTGAGCAAAAGTAGTTGACGAAATGGATTGAAGTAGTCATGTGTGAAGTATTCAGAAAAGTAGACAACAAAGTGAATTTTTAAAATTTATATAAAGATAATGAGCAACTAAGTGGAATCCCCAACATAGAATATAAGATTATTATTGGAGTGGAACTGTGATAGTTGTCATTTGGTAAACTATTCATTTCAGTGCCTCTAGTTTCAGGGGACATCATTCATTAAGGGAAGCTTACCACTAAGTTCAAGTGCAAACTTATTTCTTGAAAGTAATTGGTAGCTTTCTGATCTGACAAAGTTTGCCTATTCCATTACATTGTGCGGGCTTTAGTTGTTAGAGGTATTTCAGGTATATATTCACCTCTTTGCTTTCCTGTGAAGTCCCTGCGTAGGAGGAGATCTGCTAACAATGGATCCATTGGTTTGCTAAGTTCTGGGTTTAATTTTGTCTCTTTCCTCTCTGCTACTCTCAAAGTCCATAAGCAAGTTTAGGTCTCTCACATGACAACAGTGCAATACATATATAAATATACCTTTTTCCTTCTTACCTGTGTGGTGATGCCCTGAGTCCTCTAATAAGGCTTCCACCATGGTAGGGTAAGGAATGAAGTTGAAGTTTGTACCTTATACACACCATTGCCAAGAGGTTGAGGAGGTCTTGTAGCCTTATCAGACAACAATGGAGATGTTTATTTTTTTCTATAGAACTTTGATCGGAGAAGGTACTAGCCTGCTATTTAACTAAAAACAACAACTGGACAGTTTTGTGGGTTATTGTTCAGTCGTGGTTCATCGCAATCGTAGGTTGAAATTTTTATCAATACAAACTATACCAATTTTTCACTTTGGCTCACAAGGAGTTTTTGGGATATGTTTTAATCATGAATAATTGGATGCATAGACTTCAGGGATTCAGTTTGAGTATTTCCCCAACTAGTATCTTATGCTCCTAGACTTAAAGTCTATCAACAATGCTAAGTGTCTCACACCTATCTTACCTGCAGGAGACTAGTTGGATATAATCTTCATATATCAGACTTTATATAATCCAAAAGTTAAAGGTGAGATGCATGAAAAAGGTTATTCAAAAAATGCAGGAAATGCCTTTGGAGATGTGGAGTGTTTGACCATACAAAATTTAAAATTCCCTCGCCTATCACAGTGGATCCCTCTGAAAGGGTTGGGATGTGTATTTTTGTCACAGACACAACTTGCTTGTAGATTAAACCAACTCACTTGCTTAATGATATATATTAGATTTGGGGATGTCACTTATTGTTGGAACTGTGAAAACAACTAGAAGTTCCCTTAAGAGAAAAATATCTTAAGACATAACACTGTTATTCACCCAACCTCAACAGGGGGTTTGCTGGATTGTATATGAAAGTTGAATCAAATTGTCATCCTTTCTTGCACAAGGTGGCAACCATTGCCTTTGTTTTGATGTTTATGTGGTTAGTTTGTCCTTTTTTTTTTTGCCTTCATTCCATTGTTTCTTTATCAGCTTTGCTGTAACCTCATAAGAGTATGTATGTGATTTCATGTTCCATTGCATTTAACCGGTTCTACTATGTGGCTTCAGGTGTCATCGGTATAGTGCCAATGCTCTACCTATCTTTGCATAAACAGATGCATATCTTCTTCACAGTGCTGTCCTTAACAGCAGGGAGTGCGGGGGCAGCAATAGCAGATGTGACTATTGATGCATCTGTAGCTCAGAACTCTAATAAGAATCCGCATCTTGCTCCTGACATGCAAAGCCTATGTTCATTGAGTTCTTCCACTGGCTCACTATTGGGATTCTTTATTAGTGGTCTCTTGGTTCACTTCATTGGCCCAAAGGTGGATTTCTTTACTTCAATGATATTAATTAATTTGCATACATGAAAAAAAAAGTACTTTCATGTCTGATACATGATGTCTTATGAGATTTTCCCTATTTTGAACTAAAGGGAGTCCTTGGATTGCTGGCAATCCCAGCAGCACTTATATGTTTGGTTGGAATCATACTTCAGGAGCCTCGGACAGTGAACTTTTCTTACAAACAGGTAGCTCGCTTTCTAGTTCTCTCCTGCAGTCTCTTGCATCACAAAAGTGCAATTGTTGTAGTACTCTTTTTTGAATCAGGTTGGCCAGAGGTTCTGTGATGCAATCAAAGCCATGATGGACACACTGAAATTGCCAGATGTGTGGCGACCATGTTTATATCTGTTCCTCAGTAATGCTATGAATCTCAACATCTATGATGGAATGTTTTATTGGTATACTGATTCAGACGTAGGTCCTCATTTTTCTCAGGTATGATGGAATGTATAATTGTTGGTCAAAGTGTTTTAGCTATGCAATCAGTTGGTCTTTTTTTAGTCATAACCACATTTATGTTAATATAATTAGATAGATTATCATAAATAATAAATGACAAAAACTTGGGTTTGCTTTCTAGTGTAATTTCATGAAAATGGTTCTTGAACCCACGTCACTAGTACATTCTCCATAGAATTTGCTACTTAGACCGAGTCTTCTGATATAATATAAGATGCTCTCTTTTAGGACACATAACTGGAAAGGGATTTTCAAGGTATTATTTGAGTGACTATTGGATACGGGTGTGGTTTTATGCTTCTTAATTACTGAAAACCCTTTGCAATATTGATTGGTTAGATATGTTATACTACATGATATTTTGAACCTTTTAGGCTTCTTTCTTTTCAGTTTGCACCCAAAATCCCCTTATTTTGTATCTCATAAAATTAACTTGTAATTGTAAAACTTGCTTGGCAGCCATTTAAAATCTAACTGCTCTGATTCTGGGCGTTTCTGAACTTGTCAAAACTTCAATTTCCTCGAACTTCATTCCTTTTTTCTTTCTATATATACGGTGAGAACGGCTTAGCAGTAGATTTCTTTCCTCTTACCAAATTTTGCAGGAATTTGTTGGCTATATTCTTTCCATTGGTGCTGCTGGTGCTGTACTAGGATCACTACTATACCAATATGCGTTGAAAGATCACCAATTTCGGGATTTATGTTTCTGGAGTCAGCTTCTATTAGGTTTATCAGGGATGCTTGATTTGATGCTGGTTTTCCGATTGAACTTGAAACTTGGCATACCTGATCATATCTTTGCAGTGCTTGACGAATGTGCATTCCAGTTTCTTGGGAGGCTCAAATGGATGCCGCTTCTCGTTCTTAGTTCAAAGATTTGCCCTCCTGGAATAGAAGGCACCTTCTTTGCATTAATAATGTCGATTGGTAACACTGGTCTGTTCTCTTCGTCATGGCTCGGAGGTATTGTACTCCATTATTTGAAAATCACAAGAGTAAGATTTGACAATCTTTGGGTTGCCATTTTGATCCGTAACATAGCCAGAATCTCTCCAATTTTGGTCATATTTTTAGTACCAAGGGCTGATCCCAATTCTTCCATTCTTCCATCTAATGTTTCCAGTACAGATACTGTAGAAACTGTAGATGATGACAAAATTGAGCTGGTATCCCTCATCACCAGCGTTGATAGAAGATGACATTTTGCAAGCCCTTTTGTCGAAAGAATTAGTCTAAATAGATGTTTATTGGTTTTAGGGAACTTAGCTTCGAAGCAGCAGATAATACAGTTTTCCTGCACAGCATGCCTTCTGATTCTTTTAATCATATCAAATTCTATTGTTGTAAAAGATTTCTGTCGTGATTGAAGTTTTGAAAATATTTACATGTTGATCACATACTGATGTGTTCATCATCAGTTTTCAGTTGTGATTAATGAAGAAAAATATGTAATCCCAGTCACTTCTTATTCAGAATATACGCATGTACTTCAATGCTTGTGAGTGGATGTTGTAGGATAATTTTCAGATTCTTGGGCTGATCGACATCTATAAACTGCATCAACATCTGTTGCTTATGCATCTATGCTTTGGGTGAGCAGTTTTTTCTATTCTCAAATCTAAGTTGTTGGGCTTTGATTCATCAATTAATGCAATATATTTTAAAACTTCCAAAGCACTTGGTTCATGCTCTTGCATTTTGTTTCAGAATTTGTCCTGGAGAATCTACTGACATTTCTATGCATAAAAACGCTTAAATCTTGCACGCGTTATCAATTAGCCCAATATATCCTTCATACATTTAAGAACAAAACTGTTTCCAACGTTTCATATTTCTAATAGAGTAATTTAACAGCGTATTCTTTTGATAGCTAATAGAATAATTAAATTATCATACGTTAATCATCAAAAAGAGCTCATGTAAGTCTTACAGTTTATACAAGTGGTTGAGTACCAAGAGCATGGAGCCTTAACCATCATGTTTATTTATAGGTTCAAATCTTCAGGTGATACATATTTCTTGTGTATCGAAAGCTACTAAAGGAAATAATATAGACGGGATTGGTATATTGGATAATACCCTCGATATATTATAACTTACCAACTAAATTAGTTGAAATTCATTTAGAATTAATAACTTATAGATGGAGTTGAGTATGAACGTTACTAAAGCAGTAAGGTCATTGTGTGCTAGAAGAAAAAATGGTTGCTTAAGAGAGGACGTGGTCGTTGTAAAAGTTAATTTCCGGGTGAGTTTTCATGGCTACTTAGCATCTTAGCTTATCTGAAATGAGTGATATACTCCACTGAAAAAGTGATTGGGTAATGTTATATAGTATTTAAAATTGAAAATAAACATTTAATACGGAATTAATTTATAAATGCATGACAAATTCACTTATAACGTTTTATTTTATTTAATGATTCCACGTTTGACTTCTTATTTACAAATAAAATTTGCAAATTGCAGCCTTTTAAATTGTTTGAATTATAAATTACAATCGTTTAAAATTTACGTAAATTGTACTATATTTAAAATTGACATCATTTATCATAATAATGTTATTATTTTCATAGTCAACAAGAATATCTCTATTTAAAGGGAAAAAATAGTTATTTGAGAATGATCATGTAATTATGTAAAGAATTACTTCATTTTTTATTGGATTGTGACAAATTTTGTCAATTTTGAAAATACCATGATTAAACAGGCTTCCCTTTACAATATAAATTTTAAAAGGTTGCAAAATAGTACAATTAACATAATTTAAAATATCACAATTCGAAAATTCTCCTATTTATGGTCCTAAGCCCCTATCTTTTATTGTGGGAAGTGAAAACAATATGACCATCATGCTACTGAATGCTCCGGTAATTTAAAAATAATAAACCAATAAAAAAAAATTCATTTACAATAAGTAAAAATCAACTTTAATTCCCTAAAAAATAATTTCAATTCAGTAAAAATCAGGTAAATACTGAAGAATTAAACAAGGCAAAATTAGAAAACCACATTTGGAACCAACTATAACTAACCAAGTATTTCACCTAAGGATATACTAAAAATTAGTTGTTACATCATGGTTTACATTTGTAATCTTAGTAAGAACTACTCCTTACAGCTATGATTTACATTTGTAATCCTTGTAAAAAATACTCCGTACAACTTTGAATACGATACTATCATGATAGATTGATGGGCAAACCAAATTGATCATTAGTTCCATCCCAAGCATCCAATGTCTAGCGTAACATAATAGATGAAATCGTAGGCTCATATCAGACTCTCACTCATAGTCTGTATATGCCTTGCGCGTACATTCATAGATATCATGTTGGAATTTATTTTTTTTACTACAATCCCATATCTGAAGATATTTTTTTACTACATCACACATGAAGAATCAAAGAAGAAGAAGAATATTTTAGATTTTCTTTACTCTTTGGTCAATCAATACTAGAATACTACAAGATTGTTTGCCATCATAACTGTAATCTCACATGTAGTTCAACATCCTAGGGTAAATAAGTACACTTCACAAATATTTTAAAAATCTGTGCATATAGATACTAAGACACTGTTCTTACATATAGAATGGCTTCAGTACTGCAAATAGAGCCTGCTGCAATTCAGTTACCAAGAATCATAAGCAGTTTGTTCCTCAGTTCATCGTGCCAATTTTTTTAGTCGTTGGAGTGTCTTCTGTTTGATCCATTGTCGATCGTATGGCAAGTAAGCCTGAATAGAGTGCTCATAACTACAGGAACAAACCAAAGACAAAAATATCAAGAAAGTAGGAGAAATTTTAGACCATGACCAGAACAGGATGAAAATACAAATAATAAGAAATTATGCAACATGAGCAAAACATCAAACAAATACATTAAAAAACAACAAAATAAGTCAGAAAGGAATACGTATTAGAGAGATTATAGGAAGTAAGAAACAAATAAATTACGAGTCTACATAGGAGGCTCCTCTCTTTTTCACGTCCAAGACAAATGAAAGACAGCTGTAAATGCAAGAGGAAATCCAGCTATGACAGGCAAAAAAAAAAACTTATCACCAAATGAGAACTTGAACATCAGAATAGAAAGATCAATATCATTTTAATTAGCTAATCCTGTCAACCAGAATTATTCGAGATATAGAATGTGGTTAAATATTAATATAAGTAGGATGAGAGACATACACCAGTGCACTCAAATCAGCAAGCCCGTCAATGAAATTGTATAAATCACCAATATCATAACTGATATTTCTTAGTGTTGGATTAATCTCCTTCAGCTTCCTTTCATACAATGCACAGATACCTGCATATGAACCATGAATAAGTAAACATGGAAAAAGAATTTAGGGCTTCAGGCAAGTCATTCAACAGAGATGCTACAGCCAAGAGGAGCTGTAGGAGTTGAATATACTGTTGTGTAAAGTTTTTCAGCTTCGATCAGACAGTCCAAACATTTGCTTTGCACATGATATTAGTGGCATTTTAAAACCCTTCCTAGGTGTCTTCTAGTCTGTCAGTTTGCCACAGCATCACCATCACTCCTGATGAAGTGTTAGGCTTCACTGAGTTCACTCTATGATTTACAACATGCTTTATATCTGTGGCTTGCTTTATTAGGATCTAATGTCCTGGCCCCTAGATTTTATACATATTTCAAAAGAAAAGTTGCAGACATTTTTTCCAAAGATACTAGCAAATATATTTCATTTGATTACCCAAAAGAAGAGAATACCACAGATTGAAGGCATTTAGAAAACAATTTATCAGGTATAGTTATTGATATAGTGAAAGCATGTACTAAACAAAGCCAACTACCAAGTAAACAAAAAGCATCATCAATTGTTTTACAAATTGCTTTTTCATTTAAGTTGGTTTATCAGAGAAAAAAAAACAAAGACTACTGGTTAGAAGTGATTAGGGTAACGCGGACCTCTACAAACCCTGCCCACATTGAGTTAAATATATACAGGGCTGTAAGGCTTGTAGGCATGCAAAGGTTTAATACTCGTACAATTACTTAAGCTCATTTCACTTAATAATAAACAGCTTATAGAAAAAGGTTCTAACTTTTATACTTCATACAAACGTTCGTAGAGTAACCAAAACAACCTACCATCCACTGCTTGACTTATCGACTCATAATCCATAAATGTTCGAGTTGCTCTGTTTTGCGATGTCTGCATTAGGATTATTGTATGCCTATTGTCCTGCAGAAATAATAAAAAGTGCTCCAGTAAGCAAACCAACGTGATAAAGAATGACAAGGTTCAACAGTAGGGAACTAGAGAAAAGAATGGATTAGAGAATGCAGGCGAATCAACCAACTTGTAATCCAAAGTCCAAAAAGCATAAATATTTACTAGTCATATGCAATTAAACATACTGCTAACTTCTAAGACAATCAGAAGTTAATCAACAAAAAGAGACTTCTGTCCTAATACACTTTATTGGGAGAAATGTGGAGGATGCTGTTGAATGCATGCATTGCAGAAAACCAAAGATAGCACCATAATACATCTTGCTTTCTCTTTTTCCTTTCTCCATCACAGTTTCCTTGTTGATAAACCCTCATCTATTTCACCCCTTTATTAAATTTCTCTAATTCATGTTCTTAATTAAGCAGTCTTTAGAAAGATTTACAGACACATTAAAGAAAATCCCTAAAAAATATCTTACCAAGTTGTCACTGCAACACAATATTCAACTTTAAATCAGCAAACCCTACAAAAAGGTTATCTTAATAGAGACTGAAAATTCATTCTCTAAGACAAAGTTCGTCACAAATTCTGATTAGAGAAGGATTTGAGATGGAAATGGGGAATCCCTATAAAAGATGTCTCAAATTATTTTCAGAAGAATTTTGGAAACTCCATCACATATTTTGGACGGATCTATTTAGAGACAGATCCAATTCCATCAAAAGAGACAACAATATGGACGAAGAGTTGATAATAAAATATCATCTCAAATTAATGACGAAATGAGAATTCATCTCTATATCGAAACAAAATAAACAATTTCATCACTCATATTATTAGGAAATTTTTTAATAATTCACCTCAAGATTTGAGATTTATATAGTATCCATTTAAATCCATCTCTAATGAGCAATAATTTTGTTGTAAAAAAAAAATATATGAGCTAGTTCCATACATTAAAAACCAAGGATTTACACATTTTGACGGTTTAGCATACCCTAAAGAGTCATCTTGGTTCATTGCAATCACGGCTACGTGCTGAAGTATCAGAATTTGATCATGTACCCTCAATCTAGTCATTGATATACAAATATCCAGCAAGTAGGATTAGCATTTCAATCTAAGAGAAAGCTAAAGCAGGTTTTTAAAAAATTTCAACTTGAGTATGTACAACAATTATCACATGAGCCACTGATGAGATAATGGGGTGAATCACAATTGTCACATTTATAAAAGCATTGACTCTCTCGATTTAAGCCTAAACATTCCCGTAGAAAGTTTAGTACTGAATCTATCTCTGGATTCAAGAATTATAAACTAAGCAATTAGGACAGCAGTTCATCATTTGCATTTTCAACAAACCGACCAGAGCCTTTAAGGGACCTAATAAAAGAGTAACAGATTCTCTTTTCTTGTCCGTGTAAAAAAGTAACAGAGCACCAAGCATGTCTTACATAGCCAGCAATTTCCATCTAATTAAAAGGGTCTTTGCAATACTGCGATAGAGGAGTATCTAGAGATCAGCAATTTGCTTAAACAAGTGTACATCATTGGCATTAAAAAGAGTACATACTGAGCATCTCAGATGAATAGACCATAGCAGCATACAAATACAGTAAACAAAATCACACAAGTATATCCAGCCAGTATTTTTCGTCTAAGCGAACATAGAAATCAGAGATCAGAAGCAAACTATCTCTTCGCAATCTAGTTCTCAGCTCATTAAAAGAAAGCTCAACTAGGATATAAAATTCTGAAATGATTCTCCAATTGGATACAGAGAAATGATTTTAACACCAGAAACCTGTCACTAGTGTATTGATCTCTTCAACCTTTCTTAGGGACTGCAAGTTTTATTTATTTTTTTTTTTTTTTTAAATCTTGATGTATCCCAATCTACTAAGAGTGTGCTTGATTTCCTTTTGTTGAGGCTTGGGAATGAACTGAGATAGGGATATCCGATACCTTTGACTGGTATGATAAAGGTAGTACTCCCATCTGTTACTTAAGGATAGCAGATACTCCCCAAACGTTACCCTGCAAACTTCAGTGGTTACTAGTTACCTTGCTGCTGCTCTAATGCATAAGTTCTCTCTCTACAGCCTCGTAACTCTTTCTCTCTCTCTCTATTTGGATTTCTCAACCTATCTTTCTCCTCTGCAAATGCAAATGGCAACCATAACACCATTTCACTCCACAATTCTGATACTGACTTCAGTTTTTACTTTATAGTAATGATTTGAGGGTGAGCAATTCATTCCAATAGCTCAACTTTCTCAACCTATCTCTCTCCCCTTTGCAACTTAAATTTTTTTTAAAAAGCTCAACCAAACATCTCTTACGGTAAAGGTTATCACTACCAATTCCGCTTCTCATCTGTTTCCAATCCATTTTGTTTCCAACATTCATACTAAACACCCCCTAAGTCTGCTCAATGTTCAGTATAGTGCAAGACGCGTCTTCTAGAAGAATGAAAATTTCAGACAAGCTATTTGCCTAGTTCTAACGGCCCAATCAAGAAATCATTACAATATTATACAGTCAAAAACACTTCAAATAATCCAACTGAATTATACTGTCCAATATAGGCACATAATCAAAAACAAACACAGCAGCTAAATTACTCGCCAAAGTACAAAAAGTCAATGCTAGAGACTTCAAGTCAAACCCTAGTCCCCAAATCAATAGCAAAATCAAGAAAGTTTCAAACTTTATCTAAATTACTTCAACTACATGAAACCCAATACACAAGAGAATAAAAAAACCACAAAAATTATCAAATAAAGAATACCCAAATCTCAGATTCGCATTAAACCTCATCAAACTCATGCTAAAACCCTAGTTGTCGAATAAAGAACAACAACATCAAACATTAGGATGAGAAAAGTGAAGAAAGGAGAAACGGAGAGTACCATGATTGAAGGAGGACAGATGGGGAAGCCGAGAAGTTGAAGAAGTTGGACTATTGATGCAATATAGAGAAAAGTAGAATTTGGCGCTGCCACCACTCACAAGTTTGTACCGTCCACGGTGAAGAATAACCTAAAAATATCCCCCGAGGCTCGGAATATAAAAACGTACTTTTAATTGGTTTAACCGTTTAAGTAGAGGTAGCTAGGTCGGCACGTGCCTTGTCGAGTCAGCTCGTGTCTTGTCTAATTGTAGCTGTATCGTGTCGTATTATGCTACATTTACCTTAAATTTGGCCCATGGTCTATCACGGTTCATGTGCCTAGCGTGCAATGAAGTATCGTGCCTTGTGCTAGCCTAATTTTTTTAACAAAAAATAAAAATTAAATATTGAAAAAAATAATTTAAGATAATTTAAATTATATTATAAGAATATAAAAAATTTAAAATAATAGTAATATTTATTGTAGTAGTAATAATAATATTATTATTACTAATAATAATAGTATTAAATAATACTAAATAATAGCACATATTGAGTCGTGCTTATGGGTCGTATCTCGTGCCAAATTGGTATGCCTCTCGTGTATTCGTGCCTATTTCTTTTTTTTTTCCTGCGGCCTGGCTTGCAACCCACTCCACAGACAGCGTGTCGTGTCTTGCCACGACCGTACTCGTGTCATATCATGCCTAAAGCGTGTCATACATGCTATGCCTGAGTGCCGTCCTGACACATGCTTAACTCTAGTCTTATGTGGTGTCTCCTATCGTCAAAATATTATTGTGTGAATATGTGAAAGAGGTTTAAAATTCAAAGTTGGCCCCTTAGTCAATTAAATGATCTAAAGTAACAATAAAAAAAAAATGGCAAAGTTTCAAACTAAAATGACATATATTGGAAATCGATGACAACTAAGTTCACGGTAAACTTGACCTTATAAAGTTGTTAATGCTATCAAAATAAAGTTAAAGATCTCCGATCTAATTGATGTGTGATTGGATGTACTATGAACATTAACCCTCAAAGAGCATTGATAACGACGTCTTAAAATAATTTTTTTTTTATTTTTATTACAAGTCTAAAAAAGAGTCTACTTTGATCTTGTAAAATTATTTCGATATTAAATATTACCTCCATTCTTTTTTAGTTGAAACATGTAACTTTTGACAATATCCACTTTTTTATTTTGACCATCTTTTGTGATTTATCAAAAAGAAAAAAAAATCATCAAGAGGAATCTTGTTATGTTCATCTTAATGCATAGTTTCAACCTATCAACTTTTTATAATTCTCACTTAATCATAACTTTAAATATTAATTGTTGAAAATGTATTTTAACAAAGGCGAAAAAGAAACTTGTCAACTAAAAAAGAAAGGAGGGAGTGTTATTGAAGCAAAACTCTATAGGGCATATATGTAGGCTAAAGAAAGAGTAAGGCTTGGATGTTAAGCTCGGAATTTAAGTTTAACCACGATTCGACATGTAAAATAAAATTAATAAGCACCATAATATATCAATACTCTTAACAAAAAAAAAAAAACCTTAAATTCACTATCATTAATTTGTGTACATAGACTCCTAAGCTATATATATCCTATAACACAAAAAATAATTGAGATGAGTCAAATGTCCATGTTGTTACTCAAAGGAACAAGCTCTAAATTAGTTGCTTCCTCAACCTTACTACACTGTTTATTTGAGGTAAAGTCGGAAGGAACCAAAACATCATGTTGGGTTGCATTAGGTACAAGAAAGATTAAAGCAAGTGTGCCAAATCTCAAGCAATTTCTGATAAAAATTGCCAACCACAGATTGCTGAAATCAGTTCTTGAAACATGCAAACGATGAAGGACAACACCTCCTATCATTTTAGCAGAGAGGGAACCTAAGCTGTCAATGCACATTAGGAGTGCAAAAAATGTGCCCTCAATGCCTAGTGGGCAAAGCCTTGTGCTCAGAACTACCATTGGCATCCATCTTATGCGGCCTATTACGTGATAAACAACTTCCTCTACTATGATGAACACTGAATCTGGGATTCCAAGTGGTAGATTCCATCTTAGGACGAACATTAGATCCAACATTCCTGATGCGGCGTAGAGGAGTTGAGCATAGAAGAGGAGACTTTTTAGTGGGAAGTCTTTCAAGAATCTGTGATAGATGAATACACCTACCATCGAACCTACGGCTCCAATTGCATACATCATTCCCACGAATTCCTGCATTCAACAAACTATATTGTTAGTGTTCATGAACAACTTAGCCCATTGACGTACGTGTAAAAATTAGCGGAAAATTGTTAGTCTTTCACCAATGACTAAAATAAGGGGGTAAATGCGAATGTGAAAAGCGCCAGGTCAAGCCAACTTGTTAGTTTCTAGAGCTCATCATTTGGCAACCTCTACTAGAAAGGACTTGATTTATGTTTGATCCTGCCCCCCTTGCCAAAAAAAATGCATCATTTTATAGAATTAGGTGATAAGTCATTTACTTTAGTTTCAATTCGATTCTATTAGAGTGAAATCTATTGATGATTCTATAAAAAAAAAAAAAAAATTGATTAAATATATAAGTTGCATTAAATCTTAAAGCATAGAAAAAGGAGAAAACCTTGGAGAAGCCAGGACCAGCTACAGGATCTGTGTACCAATAAAAATGACCTTCATGAGTGCTATAACTGAGGGCCAGAGACAAAAACATGAACAGTGATGGCTTCCACACTTGAGGGAACGTTATTGTTTTGTACATATCCTCCATTGCGCCTCCTACCCTCTCTACAACCTGCATTACACATGAATACATAGCATGATCATCATGCTAATATTTTCGAATTCCATCACTACCAATAATAATTAGTCCGATTATGCAACCGTAAATATCCTTTATGCACATTTCGTACTTAAATAATGATTTCAAGCCAAACTCCAACGTCCATATATACTGTCTCATGATAGAGGTGAGTTCAACACTAAGTACCAAAGTTTTCAGTAGTGATCAAATGGGTCTCCGGACTATCAAGTATGGAGAAATGAACCGTGTGCTATGTGCATGTCTTTAGACAGCTACTGATAGTTCATAAGTACGTAGTGCTATAGTTTTTTACAAATTATAAGCAGAGAATTATCCTTACCTTCTTAGAACCTTGAGTAGAGTTGGTACCTCGTAGTTCATAGACAATGAATCCCAAAACTAGAACCGACATCGGTGCGATTGCCAGAATACCAAGTGCGTCCTACGAATTTGCAACCAACTAATCAATAATAAAGCACACATGCAATGTTCTCCGCAAAAAAAAAAAAAAAAAAAAGGCACACATTGGATACTATAATCAACCATTTTTTTATGCAAACAGTAGTGATACTAAATATTGGTTTTAACTCAGCATGCTTCAGATGTGGAATTGTAGGGCGTCCAAGTTGATAGAGTATGGTGTGCTTCTTCAAGGAAAGCCGAAATGGGCTGGGAAATTGTGTCAGTTGTGAATGTTAAGAGGATGGATCTCGGCGGCTTGCCACTTCGGCCCTACATTCGAAGGTTTTAGTTTGTCTTTTTCCTTTAAGTTGGTGTCTCACAAGGTTTGCATTCAGTATGTATATCGGCAAATCTTATGGTTTCCCTGTGTCAAGAGCAACCGCCTATCTTGGTTATTGTGAACTCAATAGGAAGGATAAGAGTCATCATCTCACATTTTCAAGTTTGTATAGATCGTAGTCAAGTAGTTCGGACTCACTCTCTAACGCATTTAACTCATGTTTCTTTTTCTTCATTCTTTTCTTTGATTTATAATGTTTAATTTTTATATCTTTGCCGAATGTCAAGCAAAATATTGTTTTGTAGAACTCGTCATCCAACAAATTCTAAAATTTTCATATTAATTTATAAACAAGTCAAACTCCATTCAAAAATGAAATATAAACGTATAACTAGCCTTCCCTTAAATTGAACGTAGGATGGTAGGAACTAGCTTAAAAATAAGAAAAGAAAAGAGGAAGATAGGAAGGAGCTCTACATAACAAATGCACAAATGGACAGCCTAAATAGTTTTCTTGAAATGCATAAAAAAAAAAAAAAAAAAAAACAATGTTTGTAAGTATCTTTCATCAACGAACCGGCATGATGAGTTTTTAATTAGAAAAGCACAGATTAGTTGATTCAACTTCTCCCACTTGTGATTATTATTTATATAGTCTCAATTCCCAAAGCCTGAATGCCTAAGGCAACCCAAAAATCAGGGTATTGGGTCAAAATTAGAGGGTTTGACCAATAATAGGAGTTGTTGTAGTGTATCTTTTTAGTTTCATCCTACATCAGAAAAAGTTAAACGGTGTAGGATGGAATTTTTCAGTCGTTTGGCTAAAATGGCAGTAAAATTAGCACCTACGGAAACGAGCATGGCAAAGGTCTGAGGCAAAACGAGCTTAGCTTGGAGTATTAAAGAGTAAAACAAACCTGAGCTCCTAGCAAATGAATAAGAAATCCACTGGTTGAATACCCAAACAAAGCTCCCAATGAGTGGCAAAATCCACAAAGGCTTTGCAAATCAGCTGCTAGCTCCTTCACCACTATACTATTCTTGGCAGTACAAGCATCTATCGTCGCAGTAGCGATCGCCATTCCCGCATGAACTCCGATCAAACATAGCAGAGCTAAGCCCGCAGGCAACTTTGTGGCAACTGTCACGAGTACTGCCGATAAAACACCAAAAACTCCGGCTACAATGAAGTAAGGCCTTCTACGATATCCCATGATTGGCAACACATCAGTGAGGAGCCCCCATAGGGGTCTTAAGATCCAAGGGATGTAGTAAAAACCCAAGTAGAACTGAGCTGAGGAAGGGTTTATTCTTCGGACGTCTTTCCAGTAGTAATCTGTGACAACTCGGAAGTAGGATTCGGAGAAGCCTAGGTTGAGGCCGTAAACAAGAATGATGCCTAGGATGAAGGTCTGGTGGAGAGTGCAGGAGAGCATTCGGATCCATTGAAAGGGTTGCAGGAGAAGAAAAGAAGTTGGTTTTGGTTCCGGTGGCGGTGGTGATGGTGGTGGATGTGGTGCAGTGATGAGCCCCTGTGTTTCATTGGAGCTCATGGGAAATCTTGAGAAGTTGAGATGTAAGACTGAGACACAAAGAGAGAATGGGAAGGATTGGAGAAGGGAAGAAAGAGAAATAGGTTGACTTTGAAAATTCCAAAATTCAGGGAGATGCAAACTCATTCATGTACTACTTTATGTGATATGGGAGTTAACTAGGGAAGTCGTGACATGATACATATGTAGTAGTTGTTTACATCAATACATCTCAAACAAATAAAGCGGAGTATTGCACAATTATTGGCAAAATAAACCAAAGAATTACTATATCTTAATTACATTTTAATTGGATTACATATTTTTTTTGTGTGTGTGGGGAACTTGAATTATATATTAATTGAATAGCTTACTTATTTGATCTCAAAATAAGTAATACACGTGAGCTCCATAAAAATGGTAAAATTTTAGCATAAAGTCTATTAAAGTATTAGAAAACTGCAATTAACATAGTAGAATACCACAAGATTGGCCGACTGCAAAGTGCAATTAATTTTCCCTTTGTCATTTGTGTCAGCAGCAGCAAGTGGAACAACGTAATCTGCAATTGTATTTTCCTTGACAAAACCCGTCCGACCACTCAGCGCCTTATTTTATCAGTTACTTTCCCAACAAATCACACTTAGATTTGGTGCAACAACAAGAACTTGAAGAACATGATCACTGAGTGGAAAAGATGAAACATGAAAGAAGAAAGATGATAACTGTAACACAAATATGTTGACAGCAGGGATACATAAGACAGTACATGAGCGTCTCTGCATTCATCTTGGAGGGGTTCATTAATGAGTCTATTTCACTCAATTGGACATGAACAAGAAAAGGAAACTATTCACAAAATTACAGTAAGGCTATTTCACACACGCTTAAAATGAGTTACCTATTGAAAATCCAAAAACAAGGTAATTATCAGGATTACACTTCATATTGATACAGTCATTCCTTCAGAAAGTAACAGAAAATAGAGAAAAACAAAATTATTCTGCACGTATGTAAAGATACCACACTTGTCTTCTCTTTTGGGTAAAAACCATGAAGTTTTACGCTGCCAACAGCTTCTTAATGTCTTTCTGTAAGAATTCAAATAAAAGTATGGCCTTTAGTTCATGAAAAAGATTAACACAGCACTAAAGCAGATTTGACTAGTAGGTATCAATCATTGGTAACTTAACAATCATGAGTAGGGAATTTAAAAAACGGAATACAAGAACATGAATGTCCTTTTCTTTCTTATTAATTGAGTTTCAAATGATGTAATAAAGGACATGAGTGCATTTGTTGTTGATTAAGTTTCACAGTTTTCAGTTAGAACATCTACTGCTACCAAGTATCCTAAAAAACAAGGGATAAGCCATTAATACGAATCTTTTAACTTTCAAAGTCAACCAGCTCTTAAAATTTGGTACTTAAATTAGTATAATAGGTAAAGAATCATCTACTTTTAAAATGTATAGTTAGTTAACAAATGGTCACAAAGGGTTGATTTCCTAGTAAAATCTTCTCCTTTTTTCTTCCTGATATGAACTTTTTATGACAAATGCCTCCAAGAATAATATTACTGCGACACCAATGCCCTTTTTCTTTACATGATTTCAAAAACCATCTACTATAATATAGTACAAATAGATGTTTGAAATGGCCAAAAAGAATAGTGGCTGTGGAGACCAAGCATAGACATAAAACTTGGGTGTGTATACAACGTGATAAGGAAATAAAAAAGAAGATTCTGTAACTTCAGGATATAGCAGCAACATCTGATATTTGATTCATAATTAGACCGAAAATGAAATGAATGGTTTCAGGATCATACCTCAATTTGGAGAGGGGATGTTGTAGGTGGATATCGTTGAACGACCTTGCCATTTTTGTCCACCAAAAACTTTTCGAAGTTCCACTTAACCAAATCACCAAAAAGCCCGCCAGCACTAGACTTGAGGAACTGATATACAGGAGCTGTATTTGGACCATTCACATCTACCTATTGTAATCAGTAGCAGTCATAGTTTCAGTAACTTTTCAAGTATGGTTCTCTAGCAATGCTGAACTGGAGAGTTCATAAACAAACCTTGTCGAAAATGGGGAATTCGGCTTTGAACCTTGTACAAGCAAAATTCTTAATCTCAGGATTTGAGCCAGGTTCTTGGCCTCCGAATTGATTGCACGGGAATGCTAGAATTTCAAAGCCTGCACTTGGAAAGCAATCATTATCATATTTACCAGTTAGCATGACACACGAAAAGAAACTGTTCAGAGATTGAAAAAAATCAAAAGAATTAAGGGTTTGATCCTTTTTGTGTATGTCATGTTCATTACAGGAACTGCAGTTTGGTGTAAATTAAACATAAAGCACGAACTCATTTTGAGAAAAATGCCAAAAGAAAACAAAAGAACGAAAGGGGCTACAGAATATATTTACTCGATGGCGGTTATGCTACAGGTACACATAACATCACATAACTAATAGATTCCCAAGCTTGCAATTTTGTAAATAAGAATACTAAGGTAATTACATAACAATAGTGTCCATAATAACTACAATAAGATTCAGTAGGTTCTATATAACAAGAGATGGATGCTCCAGAAAATTAAGAACAGAACACAAGTACCAAATGGCCAACCTACCCTGAGTTTTGTACTTCTCATACAGTTGTGAAAGTTCTGTATAGTTTGATGATGTCAATCCACTGAAAACAAAAAAACAATCATTTTATTGCGATACTAATATATGAAGTAAGGTATCAAATCACTGAATGCAAAGGTAGTAAGGAGAGATTTATTAAGGGACAGGGAAATATGTACCACTTTGAAGCAACATTGACAATCAAAAGAACCTTCCCCTTGAATTTGCTAAGAGCAACATCTTTTCCGTCTATATCCTGTACCAAACACATTACAGTGAGTTCCACAACCTCATGATATAATCTCCTCGATAATGATTATTCTAGAATCTAGTGTAAACTAATTTCTATCTCCAGACACCAGATTTCTTTTCCCCAAAGCAAACTCCATGACGTGGAAAAGCAACAAAAGACTCAAATACTGAGTAATGATTAAGGCCATCAAACAATGCAAAGGTTATAGGTATGCATGATCTCACACACCAAAAACCATGTGCATGCTTCATAGGAGGCATTACAATCAAAAGCAAATCATTCATACATTAACCTCAAATCAAAATTTCTCAACTAAAAGTTATTCAATTAACTCAACTGCAATGCCATTGAAAATGTGAGCCAATGGTTCAGGCACATGATACTACATCAACTGATTTGACAACTCAACACCCATTCTGTAAATCAGCCCCGCCCCATCAAGCCAAAGTTACCTCTATAGTGGAGGTAGTCTCCCTTACAAATCCAATCAACATTACATTCTTAGCTTCATTAGCCTTTACATATTTCAATCACACCTAATTTGGCTAATTAAACAAACCCCATCCCACTATTAAGAAATGAATTAAGCATTCAACCAAAAACAGTATCAATTCCCAATCCTGATTCACAACATAATGTTCTCTATCTTAAACCATATCAAACACAAATCACAGAACAAAAGGTTCAAACTTGAAATCAATTATTACAAAAGACAACACAGTTACGCACGTTTAGGGCAAAATAAGAGAAGTACATAAAATTATTACATTCTAATGCATCTCCCAAAAGTATAATCCAAAATTGTGGAAAAGCAACACATGACTCAAATAATTATTTGAGCCATCAAGCCATGCTAAGGTTATAGGTATGGCAGAATATGGCACAACAAGAAACCATTTACATTCTTCATGGGAGTCATTACAATTTATTGTCTATAATTTAACCTAAAATCAATGTTATTCAAATTAAAGCTACTCAACTAGAACAAAATTGAAAATTAGAGCTACTGGTTCAGGTACAAGATACTACATTATCTGCCTCAACAATTCGACATCCAACCCGTAAATCGCCCCACATTCTCCATCATTGATCTTCACATGTTTCAATCACACTGAATTTGGACTAATACAAAACCCCATTTCACAATTCAGCAACAAATTGAGCATTCATCAAAAATCAGCATTAGCTCAACTAATTCTAACCTCAACAAAATGTTCAATATCCTGAACATGATCAATCACGAATCGAAGAGCCAAACATTGAAACTTGAAATCAAATAAAAAATGACAATTTATGCAAATTTTGGGAAAATTAAAGGGTAGGAAATTACCTTCACAGAGAAATCATGGAGGGTTTTCTCAGTAGCAGCTCTAGCATAAACTCGAGAAGAAGAAGAATTCTGCGAAATTAACGAAACCCCGTTAAAATTCAATGATTTTAGAGAAAACCCATCTTGTAAGAACATTGAACTCAAAGACCCAAGTGCGATTCTTCTGGAAACTGAGTGGAGAGCCGTTGATGGGTAAAAAATGGGGCAAGTTTTTGCACTGGGAATTGTGAATGAGGGTAATGGGGAGCTGAAGATTGAAGAGAAAGCCATTGAATAGGAGAAGTTTGAGAAGTGAAGTGTGATGTTGAGAAGAGAGATGGTTGATTTGTAGTGGCAGTTGAGAAGCAACAACGTAATGATGAAATGATGAGTCTTACACCAACAAATTGAATCGAGTTCTAAACTTCTACTTAGCTTGTGGTGATTGCTCGATCAACGTTTACTATTTGACTATTTCTCCACAACCATCTTGAAGGTATGGGCGATAGAGAGGGGTGATTATAAGATTAGGACAAATTTAAAAATTTCGATATAATTACAATACAATACTTCTAATAGAATATGAATTATCTTACTATATTTTGTATAGAAATAAAATGGAATTAGAGATAAAAGAAAGTTCAATTAGTCCCTTCATTTCTATTTATTTAATATGTTTAATTTTATATGATTTCTTAAATATAACTTTAAATTAATTTTCTCTAAATTTACAAGACATAAAATTAATGATAAATCACATGTATTAAAATTTAAATATCGAAATACGATTCTCGCAAAATTTTGTATATATACATAATACAATAAAACTATAGTATCTTATTAAAAATGACTCATTGAATAACAAAAGTTTCTCTCTAAAGTCAATAAAAATTAATATATATTATATTAAAGATAACTTTTATTATATTAACCGATAACTTTTACTTAAGATTTTATAATATTTCATGTTGTGTGTATCAATATTTTTTGTTTTTTTTACCTCTCTTTATTTTTTTGACTCAGAGAAAGAAAATAAGATTACATAATATCATCACTGCAAGCTTCGTAATGCTAAAAAGGACCGAAGTCGTATGGGAGACTAACAAACCCAATTTCTCATTGCCTTCGTTCAATTGCTCTCACAGTCTCACTCTCTCAAATTTTTCATATTGTCTCGATCCTCATTGACTCATTCGTAGAGCGGGACAGACGGACATACGAGTCATCACTCTCTGCTTCTCTCGCTCGCTCTCACCCTCTACGACTCTACCCACGGTGTGCCGGTGCTAGCGGAGTGGCGGACGGCGCAGCCACAGAGGCATGGGTACATAAAACGTCACTGCCTGCAGGTACATAATGATTTATTGATTTAATGAACTACCCACTGCCCCACTTCTGCACTTCGTTGCCCATCTAACTATTTGAGTATCTAACTCAATTTTTTGGGTCGTTTGAACTTTGAAGAATTGAAACAATCATATATTCGTTACCTTCATTCAGAATTGGTTAATTTGGTGATGCTTGGTCTATTTTAAGCTTTAAGGGAAAAACTATAAAGGTATGATTGTAAAATAGTAGGAGTTGCATAGACGAAGTGATGAACTGCTTCAAAAGTTTGTAAACTGTATGCTGGAATTTTTTTTATGTATGAACATGAAAAATGCTTGAAATTAGGAGTTGCTCGAATTGATGTTGAATCGTTGATTATTTGTTGTCTTGGTGATGTTCAAATTAGTTATGTTAGTGTATGGTTGTTTGGTTTGAAATTTTGGACTATTGTATATTTGTTATTTGATTTGGTAGATTCTAAACCCATAAAAAATAAATTCTGATGCCATTGGATATGGGTACCTGCTAATGAACGCCCATTGTCTACACGACTACACCCATATGGAATGCAATTTTGTCGGTAAGCCGCTCAATTCATGGAAGAAGTAAAGTATTATTACACAGGGCATACTATCTATGTAATTTGATTTAGAGGGAAAGAAAGAATTTGCGAAGAGATTAATTGGCAATTGGTGACTTGATTTAGAGGGAAAGAAAGAATTTGCGAAGAGATTAATTGGCAACTGGTGACGTTAACGATCCATATGTTATTTTACCAGACCATTAGAATTACCGGTTAGAGTTATGATTGAGCAATTATCGTAACGGTTAACCCGTTAAAATAAAAAAAAATGTTTCTAAAAAACCTAAAGTCTTAACTAAAAATACAGAAAAATCGTAACCGTTAACCGTGTATAACTGATCCATCTAATTGGTTAGTTTACTGTTATGAACCATTTCCCTAACGCCCTAACGGTGCATATATCTTAATGGTTAATCAGAAAATTAAAAATAATAAAAAAAAACTAACTCTAACTTCTTTGTTCTCTGCCGTTCTCCACTTCTCCCAATTCTTTTTCTCTCTTCGAACTCCACCAGTCTACCACAAACACCAATCCGGCAGGCGGCAGTTCCATCATTCCCCACTTCCCCGGATCCCAACTCTCAAATAGGGTCATCACCCTCCCCCCGTTTCCCACTAAAAATTTGGGATGAACACGAGCATGTTCCAATTGTTCTGGTACTTGTTTTTTATATGGATTTTGCTCATTTAAAGTATTGGTTTTTTTTTTTTTTTTTTGGTGTTGGATGGTTGAATTCTTGATATTTTCATGAATAGAGTAATATTTAATGTAGCAGTTTAGATTTGTCTACTGAAATGTGATACAGCTAGATTTGACCAATGCCTGCATTTCTAGAGCTCGTGTTTAATCACTTTTGTTGGTTCATTTAACACCATTTTCCTTCCCTAGATTTTATTTCATATAATGGGTGCTCACTAATAAAACCCATCAAAATCAAACAACAACAATAACAACACATCATCAAACACTATCATAATCAAAACAAACATGTAAGTCAGCAAAAATCATGCACAAATCATGAATTTGAACATTTCAAGCTCAAATCAACGTAGGAAAATTAGGGTAAAGAGTAACATAGGCCATCAGATTCAAAAGAAAAAGAATTAAAATTGAAGGTTACAACTGGGCAGCTGCACCTTTGGTCTTCTACATTGAACTTGACTGACAAGCTCATTCAAGCTTCAACACCGGACTCGGTAACTGCCTCAGCTTCTACTCTAACGAAGTTGGCGGAATATGGTTAGGTGTTGTTGGATCTTGTCCAACTTCTCAAGTTAAACTCGGCAGCCATCCAACATAAAAAATAAGCAAAAACCCAAAATTGGGAGAAGGGATTAAGAGAAGGTAGATAATAGGAGTTCGAAGTTAGGAACATAGGGTTACTAGGTTAGTACTTTAGGTTTTTTAGGATTTTTTTCCATTTAACAGATAACTGCTCTACTATAACCTTTTAACAGTTATAGTAAAATAACTTGTAAGATGGACCTCCTCTTTAGATCCAACAAAGTCTTTATTTCCCTTCAAATCAAATTACCTTTTAACAGTTATAGTAAAATAACTTGTAAGATGGACCTCCTCTTTAGATCCAACAAAGTCTTTATTTCCCTTCAAATCAAATTACATAGGTAGTATGCTTTCTGTAGAATAGACTAGCTTATCCCAACTCATCTTGTAGAATAGACTAGCTTACCCCAACTCATCTTGTAGAATAGACTACCTTACCCCAACTCATCTTGTAGAATAGACTAGCTTACCCCAACTCATCTTGTAGAATAGACGAAATTGCCCTTGAAGTATTCCATATGGGCGTAGACATTAGGCAAGCTCCTCAACTCTCATTCCTAACTTTCTCCAAGAGTGAACACAACTCATTGCGGGATGCATTGGGAACTATCACTAACACCGGATCAACCCTAAGTCTACCACCAACCTATATTGATAGTTTAGAGCATATATGTGTTATTTCCATAGTTTATTACATGAATGAATGATACTCTTAAGCAACCTAGATCTAGCTTCATTGACATGACTTGAATCATATTGATTATTTGGGGTTTGAGAAGCTGGAGATTTAGGACAGTGATGAATAGCTTCAAAAACAATTATTGTTCTTGGTCATTTATGCAATTATCTTATTATTGTATTGGTGAAATGGGTGACTTTGAAGTTGATTTAAATCCCTAAGAGATAGGAGTTTATAGGTCAAAGTGCTGATTTCGTATGCAAGGATGGTCAATAGTATTTGGGAAATCATCCATATACCAGGCAACCCACTTTTATCACCCACCCAACAACCTACAGGTTTGTTTCCCTCTTTAGCTCTTTCTTATTGTTTGTTGATTGTTTATCTTTACACTTTTCTACTTCACAGTCGAGGTCTTTGCATCAGTTATTGATCCAAAACTTGCCAACACCTTAGTCAGGTAAGTTATTATACTTTGTCTTTGGTATTATTTGTTACAAGGATAATTCTTGGCAAATTTTTGGTGTGGATATCTTCATTTGTGTTTTATAGTTGGTTTTCTCTGTGACTCAACTTCCATCTCTAAATTGGAAATAGTATTTACTACTGCAATTTTCTTTATTAAATTTCATACTACAATTTAAAATCTTTGTAGGAGATTGAATAAAATTGCCCCATTGGAAAATCTTCGGCATGTGAAGCGAGTGCGTAAGAGTTGTTCTGATGGTTGGTTTCCTTGTTGATCTTCCACTCTTGGCTGCCTCTTTTTTTTCTTTTTTGTTTCATAGATCTGGGAATTTTTGACGAGTTTCCTAATATATCATGGATTGTAATATGGCAATGAGGCAATTAAAATTTAGGATCTGCGAAAGAAGAGAATAAATATCATTAATATGATGGTAAGGGATGCAAGTTTATCATCTGGCTGTCTGTATGACATATTGTAGTTCCCTCTAGAGTTCCATTTGATTTTCTTTTATTAAATTTCATTCTCTGGATCCATATTTGCTGAAAGTTGCATTAGTAGCTAAACCATTGAACTCAGTGGCAAAGGGACTCTTATTTTGCCTTCCTAATGATTTTGACTTTCTTGCAAGCATTGATAGTTGCTAGATCAAGCTTGTATAGATAAAAGAAGAAGAACAAAAGCAGTCTCCATCTCCATCATAATCACTGGTTGGGTTGGGGTTAGAAAAGATTAAAGTCACTCCTACTCACATATTTTACTTCATTATTAGTAGTCATTATTTATACTCTTGTGCACTATCTGGATAAAGAACTCAACCTCTTATACTTTCTATCATTCTATTGGATCTATTTCACAGTACTTTCTCCGACTTGACTCACAAATGATTCTTTTGACAGGGAAAACTCAATTGTGTGTTATTTTATGTTTGACTGGTGAGGATGGCACCAAGCTGGGTAGCATGCACTTGGAGTTGCGAGAGTTGACCAATTGCTATCAGTTGAGTCCCTTTGTAACTCAAGTGGGTAATCGTGTTTTCACTTTGTTCCTCTATAGTATTTAGTTTTGAAAAGTGAACAAATTTATTTGCAAAATTACTAATTAATTTGGTGATATTATCTTTGGGGGCAATCTAAGAAGAAAAATGGTTTGTCAAAATCTTTCTTAAGAAAAATAGAAGAATTTCGAAAAAAAAATTCTGTTGGAAACTATGCATCTAAGCCAGATTATATCTTTTATTCAATGCTTCATTGTTTTAGACTTTCAGCCAATCCAGTCCTCACTGTGGTCACTGGTTGGTTTATATGTCGAAGTACCAGGGATGTTGGGAGTTCTGCAAGAATCACAATATGCCTTCCAATTGTTCTGTTATCACTTTATTATTATTCTCATAAATGTTAAGCTGACAATAGTAAAAGCAAATTTTGAGTCCTTGGTTGGTAGTTGTCTCTTTGCTAGTGGCTTTTGACATTTTTTATGTGGTCCAAGGCAAAAATTTATGTTTGGTAAATGTATATATAGTTATCTGAACAGGCTAAAATATAATTGGAGCAGCTTTTTCTCATTGGCATTTACTAAACATAAAGTTTTGCCTATAATGCTCTCATCATTTTCCTAATAAGGTGGATAACTACTATGGTAGATAGACTTGACATAAACTCAAACTGATTTTTCCAAGTACCAATACACTTTCACAATCTTTGCTCAATGACTCTCTTCCATAATTTTATGGTGTGACTCATAAGCTTTATTCCTTGATAGTTTGAACACTTTTGAGCATCTCGTTTGTTCTTATAAATAGTCACCAAGATACTTCTCTTCCAGTCTCGTGGCATTTTACTTGTCCTCCAAATCTTGTTGAAGAGATCTGTTAACCATTCAATACCAATTTTGTCTAAGTGTCTCCAAATCTCAATAGGAATACCATTTAATAGTTTTCCTTTATTTCGTCCTCTATTATGCCTCCACTACTTCCATTTTTTATATCATCCAGTTAACTTCATTATCTTTAATAGTAGTGTCCCCTATACAGCTCAATTTTTATTGAACAACTCGTCAAAATACTTCCTCTGGTTGCTGAATTTGATACTTCCTACATCCTTCAGCTGTGGTTATCTTTCCTTGGGCTGGGGCTGTGTTTGCAAGCCTTTAAATTTCTTTGTTGGGACTCGTGGTTATCTCGTGCTCTGATATGCTGCTACCATGCTAATCCAATAGCTAGAATTTCTGTATAAGTTTTTTCTCTGATTTTTAGGTTTGCAAATATGCTGCTACAACAAAAGAAGAGTGGGAAGAACAGTGCAAATTGTGGCCTACATCATTTCATCCTCCAACATAGTAAGATGCATTTTACAAGCTAACACATCTCAATGTGTCTACGCTTGTTACTTAAGCTTGTTCTTTCAAAGTTTAATATCTAATATCCAGTACCTTGCAAACCTTTTGCATTTGTCATCCATGTGACAGCAACATCGAGGGCATTACTGGCTTTAGTGAAGAAAATTCTACTAGGATTTTCAACTACATGAATTTTGCATTGAAGTTGGCAAAATCTGCTGGTACTCAGGTATGAGTGCTTCTCCAGTAAATCAACTAGCACTAATTACTTGATAAACTGATTAAGTTTTAGTGGCTGAAAAATTTCAGTACTTTAAATGAAAATACATTTATGAACCTAGGCATGTTGATGTTTGGCTATTCCTCATCTGCATTTTCTTGAGTCAATACTAAAAAAATCAGAGAGATGATCTTAACATGAACATCACATGGCCAATTAGTAAGTCCTTGCCTCTAGGTTGACTAGTTTCAGTTTTGATTCTCTCAGATTGATACTCTTGTGTGGACATGTATTATAATGTTAGTACTCCTTACAATATACTTGAGCAGTGAAGTTCCATATGTTAAGAAAACACTTCTTTTTGTTACCCTGTTAGTTTCAATTTGTAGAGTTTTAAGTAAAAAATTGCATTCATATTTTGGTTCAAGAAGCTTGGCTAGTTGTCAGAGCATCATTATGGTGTAAGCTTGTGGTGGGTTGTATTATATATCTCCAAGGATTGCCTTGTTTTTGTCAAAAGTCAGCATCCTGTATCTGTTTTATAAGTATGATATGTTATTTTTGTATATGGCAGTTTGTCAATGCTGCGGTTATTGTGGATCCATCCTTGAACCAAATAATTACTAGCGCATGTGATGAAATCTCTTCGTGGAACTTGTGTCTTGAGGGCCATGAAGTACATTCGCTAGATGCAGATGAAGTCTCGACGTCCCACAGTGATGCGAATGGATCGCTGTCATTGGAGTTCAATTCTAATGGCTCTTTTAAACCTCCCAAAGTATCATGCAGCAGAATTTCTTGTTTGAATCCATGGCAGTGGTCTCAGGAACATCTATCATCATCAAGGTCTTGCTTTTGGCACCCGTTGCGGCATGCAGCGATGGTTGCCATTGATTATGCTGCTGCTAGAGATAGGCTTCTATTCCCAACCATGGGAGAAGCTAATGAGAAATCTGTTCAATTGGATCCTAATGCGACTTCAGCTGTAGGATTGCCAACCAAGCGACATAAGACAAATTTGGCAAATGTAAGTTATAATATTTTACTACGGAGGAATTTTCAACCAGTTTTTCTTGCAATACTCGTAGAGATCTTACTCGCCCATTCGCCTGGAATAAAATGGCTGTGTACTTTGGGATTGTTATATTTGAGTCAGTATGATTTATGGAAGTGTTGCTTTAATATGAGACATTCTGTATTTCAGGGGAAGAATGGTGTTGATGCTCAAGCTGATGGGTTACTTTCCAATTTAGAAAGACCTTACCTGTGTACTGGTTATGATATTTATCTTGCTTGGGAGCCATGTGCAATGTAAGTCATACAACCTACTTATCTTCTTGAAAAATCTTTTATTAAGAAGAGGGAAATATGAAGAGGAAAAAAGGAAGAAAAGATTTGAAACTCGTAGCAAAAGTTGTTCTTATGCAAAGTAGTAAAAAGTCATCATCCACTAGACCTTTTTGGTTTGATGTTTGAAATTTATGTCTGGCAATATAAACATGTACACAATTTTTTCTCATTACCCCATTTGGCCTGTTCTCATTTGCTCTTGAAATATACTAAATGATCCTGTTTTCTAAGCCTCATTCATGTGCAGAATAATACTTCAGGTATTCTTTCCTATTTCCTTCCAATTCTGCTAACAATTTATTTGAGGGAAATAACTCAAATTACTTGCTGGCTGTAAGAGAAGGAAATAGGAAGGAAAATCATATGATGCTGTTAATGACATGGACCAAATCTTTTGATTCCAGGTGTGCCATGGCTCTAGTTCATCAAAGAATCAGGCGTATATTCTATGCTTTTCCAAATCCATATACAGGTGCTTTGGGTACTGTATACAGACTACAGGGTGAGAAAAGCTTGAATCATCACTATGCAGTTTTTCGAGTTATTTTGCATGATGAAGCTCTTGCAAATGTTGAAGAATTAACAACAGTCAAGAAAGATGAATAATGATAAAGGAAACACTTGGAAGCGATTGATCAGTGACATGTCCGTTGTCCATCATTAGTGTCCTTGGGTATGCAGCACTCCAGTAACTCTATAAGTTAATACTAACAGTTCTTGCCCTAAGCTTATTATTTTTCTGCGCGGTAATGTTGAAGGTGCAATTCTTCATTGATATCCTGAATAGCAGTATAGAGATTGTTGTATTTCAGAATGAGGGATCGGATAGTTCTGTGTCATTTTTATCTTACACATAGTCAGAAATTTGATTGTGACATTTTGTTGGATGCTAGTTCGATGATAATGTCTGAGCCCCTTCCTTGAGGCTGTTACATCTTATAAAGAGTTTTTTTTTTTTTTTTTTTTGACATCCAGAAATAGTTTTCTAAGAGATTTTATCACATAGAATATTCAAAATTTTAGTTCCAAAAAATGTATATTTCAACTCACGACAGTGTCCTTTAAAAAAAATACTGTCGGAGACAACTTTGATTGTTGAACATTTCAAAATATGCTTTTGGAGTTTTGGTTATGAATTACAGAGTGGGATCCGAGCTGCCGATGGCTCTATGCTGCAGAAATATCTTTTCTAGAGTACCCACCCTAGGTTGCTTAACTTTTTGCTAGTTCGTATTACATCTTTTACGGGTCTTTTAGTAAAATCGTTTCATATCCATAATTATATCTCCATAGATCGAAATTCAAGGAATACTTTTGGGCCCATCGGTGGCTGCAATAATGGATAAAATATGGGCCTATAGTGTGCAATATAATGTGTTGTCGGTATTATATTTCATTTTTCTTTATTCATTTTGGTCTGTCCTCTAAAGATTTTTCATTCTCTTAAAGATTATTCATTTTGGGTTGTCCTCCAAAGATTTCCCAATGTATCTTTAAAAAGTTAAAATTCGTATTTGAGACAATTTTAGAGAGACGGAGGGAATAGTTACTTTCTATTAGCATGCTCTTTGAAACAGAGATTTTAGGAGTAGGATTGGACCAGTATCACCGCAAACAATGCTTGGTATTGGTATTAACCCGTCTCATTGACATTCCTAGTTTACGACTTACTAACTATTCTAGATTGGAATAGCTGCTTCACAACAGCATACAGTCATAAGATGAGCATTCATAGACTAGAAAATATATGTTATCACCAATATACTATATTGTTTGGTAAAAGCGAGCCTTATGTGATTCATGTAGTCTCAATCGGTGAAATTGCTACTATTCCCCTGTGTTGTCTTCATCCTATAATTCAAAGACTACATGCTCATCTTCATTTTTTTACCTGTAATAAAGGATATATTGAAGAAAATCAAAATTTACAACTTGGCGAGATCTTTCCAGGGCACAGACTGTTCCCTGTTCCAAAGGGAAGAAAGGTTCCTGCTCTAGGTATAAGTCCCTAGAAATCATTCCCATGTTGGTCAACAGCTTTTGTGTTGCAGAAATGTGGCATATTAGGATAAAAAATAAGACGTCTGAGTTTGTATATCTAGCTAACTTACATCCCATCTTGAAGATTATGTGTGAATTTGTAAAAATGATTCTCATTGAATTCTGTCATCATTTGCAGTGTAATTACAACTAGCAGGTTACGTCGTCAAAACTAACCGACTAACTATTTAATTTGTACACGAATTCAAATCTAATAGAGTATATGATACTAAGGATATTCTTCGTATACTATATACGGAGTAGTATGTTATATTATACTTCATATGAGGCTAAATGGCTAGTAATATATCAATAAGTTCATTACGTTCGAGTTCTTCAGATTTTCTTTACCCCAAACCCCTAAATTTAATTCAACTTCTACAGTTTCTTCTGTGGAGTATTCTTTTGCGCGAACAAGAAGTGTCACGCAGCATGCCGATAGGACCCCTCTTTGTGACAAACATAGGGATGCGAGCCTCAAGGCTCAAGCTAGTGACAAAACATGGCGTGAGCCTCTCTAACAAGCAGCGCTACTCGCTTCTGCTCCTTCAGATAAGAATTATTCAACATCTTCTACTGGACACCTACACCAACAACCAGGAGATGGTGTTATTTGTTGATACTGTTAATGATGTTGGACATTAATGTTGCACTGATACGAATAGGATACGGATGTCAATACGGGTATGGGACGAAAATGGCAATATCCTTAGTTACGAATACCACGTAAATATGTGAATCTGTGCAAAACATAGGTGGACAGTCCAGCAACAATCTCAAACGTGACTTTTTCCAAATTAGGAACAACACATCTACACAAGTTCAATACTAATATTTCCACATGCACTTTGTACAAAGCCTAATTTCTAGCATGATCCTCAAAAGAACTACACGAGTACAATAAATTTTTCTAGGGAGTACACCGACAACTTATCAGTTATCACCGCCTTTTAGTTAGAAAAATCATTTGTCTAATATCTAAATTCGTATTCTCATAATTTAATAAATTGACTGTGTAAAAATAATTCCAAAGTTCAATCCTCCAATGACAGAAATTGACAAATAGACTTTCTAAAAGTTATGCATTATTTATTCCTTCTTGACAGGTGTTTATCTATGGTTTGAGGACTATTTACAAATAGAAAATCTTGTTCGAATAAAACCGCATTTGATGAATTTTTGAGCTCTAAAAGATAAGTATGAGATAAAGGGTTGAGAGTGGGTTTTTTTTTTTAATGATTGAAGCTTGTGGAAATCATAGTGGCAATCCTAATTGAAAACATTGTCTTATACTTACAAATTTAAATGGTAGTTGCTTGTATGATGAGATAAAGGACGATCCTTTCATTCATATGGAGAATAAATTGATACTATTTTTGTTTTAGCATGTTTTAGTATATTAACTTGTTATACTTTACGCGAAAAAGTGGCATAAATAAAGTATAGGCAAAAATAAATAATTAAGGATACTTTTTATATCCGTAAATTACAATTTATATTTATATCTATATCTATATTTATAAGCTATAATTTTGGTAAATTAAAGACAAATCACATGTCTTACCATCTTAGATACCAAAGAGTTGTGTTACTTTTGTTTCACTCAAATCTATACATGGAGTAAGTTGTAAATTAATAGACAATTCAATTAATTGAAACAAAAATATATACAAACTTTCAATATTATTATTATTATTTAATATAAAAAGAATAAGATTTTTTAATATAACACATGCAAACACCACTATATGTTTTATAAAAAAAACTATAAATATTTTAATATGATATTTAAATTAACAAATTAGAGAAAAATGTGCATATTTTATATGTTAATAAATCGACTTTTTTCAAAGAATGAATGATTTTTTTCTAAAAGATATTTACTACAATAATCAACACCCCCATCTAAACACTAGTTATTTCTTGAAATTTAAGACAATGACACTCGGCACACCAACCTATCCTCAACCCCTTAGCTCAATTATATATGCAATTATTTGTTCTTAAAAGTATATATTTTTTTTTATTGGCAACTCATTTGTTTTTAATAAGGAGATTAAATAAAGATTTTGGAAGAAACTAATTAAGTAGGCCATCCTCTAACAACTTTGCTTTAGTGAGTGCACAAGTATCAAAATTATCTTTGAAGGAAGGAACTTGCTACGTATCTAGTAACTACTCCAAATAAATAGGAACCCAAAATGAACTAATAGGTTAGTTGTTAGAGATGAAACCCTTTACATCGGTTATAAAAAATGACAACTCTTATCAAATGTTATCATATTTAATAACTTAAATACTTTCCTTTATTGAAAAGAAAAAGTATGCCTAAAAATAAAAAATGAAAATTGGAAACATTCATGAATAACTCCCTTTTTTAATTTTTCAATATAAATTTATACATTTTAATTATATGTTGTTAATGATTGTTTTGAAATCTCACCTTTGGATAGTTGGGTATCAAGTTGAGTCTCAAAAAAGAAATGCACATTAACACTTAACATTGGGAGGGGAATGCTTAACAAGACTTTTTGAGACTTAAGTAATGGCTCACTATAGGCGATGCTTTAATGGAATTAATAATTTCACGTTACTAATCATTTTAATATGTATTTTTTTAGGACTTATTTAATTGTAAATTTTTCAATTATAAGGCTAATAAAATATGAAAAATTAAAAGTTTAAATCATTTTTATTTGACGACATAGTAAATAATTTTGGTACTTTCCCTAAAACTAATAATACTTTCAATTCACTAACCACATTAGTTTTTGTAAGGGTTTGTTTTCTTGGTTCGACTGTTTTTCTTATCTAGATAAGATAGACACTAAAAAGATTTTTTAAAATTAAAATATTCACTCATTTTTAAATTCACTTGCCATTTCAGAAAAACTTATCGATAAAAAATCAATATACAATTTTCAAATTAAAAGTTATTTCCTCATCCTATCTTACACAATTTCAAAAGATACAATAATAATTACAATAAGGACGATAAAAAAAATTTCATTTCACATCTTATTTATTGTGTTCTCTGTACAACAAAACCTTAACGAAGAAAGCTATCTAGGTAATGGGACGATATTATTCATTGATTATTCTTATAAAATTTGTGAATTATTTCGGCAAATTTTGTGAAAAAGATAAAGTGAATATACTTGAAAAAGATAAGAGTGTCCTAGAAAATATCGCAGAGTACAACTGTACAACTCCAGCACAGCAGCCACTCGCTATATCCTCTTCGATTTCTGGGATTCACCCAACAATCATCTCATCTCATCTCATCTCATCTCATCCAACAAATTTACCCAACTCTCACAACGCTAACAGTTTACTTTTCTTTCTTAGTCATCTACTCTGTCAAATAAAAGATTAATTAAATTGGTATTTTTCCAATAATAACAATAATAATCTCTTCTCTCTCCTCTTGACTTTCCTTCCTCGTTCAGTTGTGAGTGGACTCATTTGATCAACGTTTCTGGGACGGCCAATCGTGTATTCGTGTTAGTAATAATAAACCCTTGTTTCACTTTCAATTTTCTATGTTTAGTTGATTTTTATTGTTTTTGTAATGATTTTATTGACTTGTTTGATCAACTGGGGTTTCTTTAATTTGTTGAATTTATAAGTTTGATCAAATGGGTATATTTAATTTTGCTATTTTGGGGAAAACCAGTTGTAATTTGCAGTAATGAAGGTTTTGTATGCTTAGATCAGTGCTTAATTGTGTTATTTAATCTTGGATGTTTGCAATTGATCTGGGTATTCTGTGTTTGTTGCTCAGTCTTGGCTCAAGAATTTCAAGATTGTGGCTTTTGCAAACTATGTAGTTATTTTTGCATAATTGTATTTTTTTCTGATGTAGATATGTGGTAATTGGTCGAGTTTGATGCATTGGATCGGTTGATTATGCTGATCATTCTTGCTCGAGATTATGACTTTAGGAGGTTATGTAGTTATTGTTGTATTGTTGCTTGTTATGATGGAAATCAGTTATTCTTGTATAAGAGCATGATAGTGTTTTTTCTGATGTAGAAATGTGCGATTGGTCGGGTTTGGTGCATGATTTTGTTTCTTGATGTGTATATTTTGCAATTCCTGGAGTATGGTGCATAGTCTTGTTTCTTAAGTTAGGTATTTCACAATTGGTGGAGTTTGGTGTATACGTGTTTCTTGATTCAGATATATCGCAATTGGCCAAGTATATTTGTTTAATAGATATGTAAATGAATTTGATTTGGATTATTTTCACGAAATAATTGGTGCTTCTAGTTGGCTTATATCTTTAATTTTGCTCAACTTCTTTAGTTTATCTATCTGTGGTATTGTACAGTGAGCATTAAGAGAAGTTGTGTAGTTGATTTTAGGTATATGATGCAGTTGAGGTTTTGAGAGTTTATTTGTTTGATTTCAGCTAAAAGATGGGTGTCTACCTTAGCACACCTAAGACAGAGAAATTCTCTGAGGATGGTGAAAACAGCAAGGTTAGATATGGATTGTCTTCAATGCAAGGTTGGCGCACAACCATGGAAGATGCTGTGAGTAGCTTTTTTTTATCTTATTTTTTATTCTATTGTAAATTCATGTCTGTTACTTGATGTAGATTTTTTATATTGTATTGAAGTGCTTAATGAATCTGTGCCTATGGAATTACTGAGCTCTATGTGCAAATCCTTATACCATAAATGTGTTTGATTGCCGTCACTTGTAACTCAGTAATATATACTATATTTAGTGAACAAGACGTGATGACAAACATCATGGTTTGAGATGATATGCTCAAATCAGATAGAAACTAAAATCGTCTCTCGCCTTTTTGAAGGTGTATGGGCATCTTTGTTCTTCTTTGATCCTGTAATCATATTTGTTACAGAAATATGATAAATATGATTGTCAGCCACAGAAATATGCTAAATATGATTGCATACAAATGTCATTTGTTACATAATTGTTTGCATCAACCATCAAGCCAACGTTCCCCATTCAAGTTACACGAAACTGCCCATCAATAATGAACATCCTGAAATAATCAGCTAGTCTATGGATATGCAGCAAAGCTTGGAGCTCTAGCATTCAGTTTTCTCCCCTCTTTCATGTCTTCTGTTTTTTGGTGTATCTGTAGGGGCCTAAGGGAGGGGTTCTTCCAGTTTGGAAATGCATAGCTACAAGTACTGCTAGTTTGATGACAGCAAGGACTGGATGCTGTCATTTAGTGCAAAAGGAGAATGAAGTCCTTAATATGGAGCATGAACTCACTTAATTCCTTTGCCCAATAACCATCCTATTTTGACTTTTTACAAATTGCATTGATGTGGCTAATTTAATCAACAAGGTAATGGGATAGAGGTAGGAGGTTGAGTTAATGTGCATTTGTTATTCAAATAGTATTAAAGAGCATGTAATGGGACAGAGTGAATAAAAAAACATGACAACTATAGTGGGACTGTTGAAGGTTTTTTTATTCCCTTTATTGAAGGACTGATTTTCAAGTAGAATTCTCTGTGAACTTTCCTACATAGAAAAAAGTCCTAATTCATGCTAGTCCGAGACTCCGAACGATAAAGCATATTTCAGTTTGTGTATTTGTGGATGCATATCCTTTGTTCGTGTTATTGTTGGTGACAGTGATTCTTGAACTTTGCTATGTGGTTGATGTTTCTTAACATACCATCTATGATTGTTACTTTCTGTAATCTCACTCTAATCTCCAAGACTTTTAGCATTTAATTTAATGTCTGATACTCTGGTTAAGCATATGAACATTTCCTAGCTTCAGGCAAATATTTGTGCTACTTGATTATAAAAAAAATTTGAGCACATATAGGATCTCAGATAGCATGCCATGCTTCTGGGCTTCTCTAGACCTCTAACTACTAAACTTCTTTTTCATCCTGAACTATTGCTCCCAGATATGATTATTTTGATCGAGCTTGCATTTTTTTTTTCTAGCATGCTGCCTTCCCTGATCTGGATGATTCAACTTCGTTCTTTGGTGTTTATGATGGTCATGGAGGTAAGCAGTGAAAATATTTATCTATTTGTTTCAGAAGAAACTCTCACGTTCTTAAAATTTATTGGTTTTATCCTTGATCAACCTTGGCATCATTGCTATAGAATTAAGATTGTTGATTGTTTCCTCCTGTAGATATTGTTGTGAACTTCCCTCTTTGATCAAAATTGGGGTGAGTTGTTTTGGTTCATACAAGATCCATCTTCTGTTTTCATCTTGTTATAAAGTAATCTGGAAAAAGGATACATCATAATGTTTACTTAAGCAGTGAAATGGTAAATTGGTGTTTATGATGGTCACGGAGGTAAGCAGTGAAATGTTTACTTAATGTTGATTGACATGTTAGTTGTGTGCATGGTGTGGATACACAGTAGTACTTCCTGTATTTTCTAAATATGAGCTAGTCCATTTGCATTCACTGTTATCATTTCCCTATATGAACATGTTCTCTGTGCTGACCTTGTTGAACATCTTGGTGATCTGAAGTGCTACTCATAGAATAAGCTTCTCCTTCACAAGAAGAGGAAGAGAGAATCCCTTTAAAATTGTGTACGATACATTTCAACATGTTCTTTGTTTGTTGCCTTGATGATCTGAAATGTTACTCATATAAAAGGCTTCCCCTTCACAAGAAGAGAGAGAAAAGCCCTTCAGAAAGGAACATTTCTAAAGTGATTATTGTAATGAGTTGATAGTGTCTATTTCAAGGCATGTTAGTATATGGTTTATTTTGGCAAAGGGGGACTTGACTGTTATACAAAAGCGTGTTAGAAAGTTGCTTAGCTAGTTGGCGTAGTAGCTGTGGGGTGGGGCGAGCACGCATGCTAAGATAAAAATAAAAGGGATATAAATGTAATGTGTGTAAATTTATCATATTAATTGAAGTATCTTAATGGTAAATGGTCTACTTTTATAAAGTTTTTAATGTAATTTGGCATGAGTTCAATTCCCTTTACTTGCATATTTTATGATTGTTCGTTCAATTCCTTTTTTCTTAACCCCATGCTATGGATATACTTCACATGAATTATAAAAAAAATCAACAACCTACTAAAACTAAATATAACATACAAAATATTATTGTTATTATACTTATTCAATTATTAACAAAAATAGCTACTTATATTGCCAATAAAAAAATGTAAGAAATTCAACTAATTATTTTGTCTATTAGTTGTACACATTTATCATTATTCTTCATTTTGTTAATGCAATGACATATTATTAATTCATTGTATTTAGAATGTGGACTATATTTATTAATTTGTAAAGAAAACTATTTATAATACTATAAAGAGAAATGACCATAATAATAAAACACTTGGTAAATAAAAACTTTTATGAAGTGGATTGTTCATGATATTGTTTAAATTGAAATTTTTATTAATGACTTATGTGATTATAATGCATAGTATTATTTTTAATCAAATTTTTCAATAGTTTATTTATTTTGTGAAATCACTGTTTAATTTTTTTTATTTGTTAAACAAGAAAATAAAATAATATGAAATATATTATTAAATTTTAGAGCCCCAAATTTCTTATTTCGCCCTAGGCCTCTAAAATGTCAGGAATGGGCCTGTAGCAGTGCTTGACAGTAAGAGAACTATGTTTCTGATTTTCAGTAGCTAATCTTCCAATTATTAGTGAATCATTCAAAATGTCATCCCTCCACAATTTCTCATGTGTTACATGGCTCATGCCTGCAGGTCCATTGATTATTACAATTATTTATTATTTTCTTCTGGCTTATATGTATGTAGTTTTAAGTTTTATTGTTATACATTTGATAGATGTCCCTGACGGCTGATTTTTTAATTCATTTTTGAATGAATTGTCATTTGCTGATTTCTGTACTCGTGGCAATCCATTTCTTTTAATGTAGGTAAGGTAGTTGCTAAGTTCTGTGCGAAATTCCTTCATCAACAAGTACTTAAGAGTGAAGCATATTCTTCTGGAGATTTAACAACGGCTTTGCAAAAATCTTTCTTTAGGTGATTAAAAGTTTATGTTGTGTTTCTGGATTTTTAATGTCATCTACTTGCCTTTCTTTTCTGTGGATCAAGGTCAGTAGGGATATATTGGCACTGTCATTTCTGAACTTTACTGATATAGTCGCTCATGCTGTTAGATTTCTCAGTAATGCCCTTATGTAATTTGTGAAGTCTGGGCAAAAGAAACATGCCTTAACATGATAATATGGAATGCAACCCCCCCCCCCCCCCCCCCCCCCCCCCCCCCCCCCCCCTTCTAATTTTCACTCCCTCCCTATGGCTTCAACATTGCCAGTATTAAGTCATTTAACTTTCAACTTTGGATGCACAACTTCCTGAAGCTTGTGCGGTTATGAGAACACCTTTGTCTGGAAAAGGCTCCATCCAGTAGCCTTTTTCTGGGTTTTTGCTTCTCAATAAAACCAACAACATTGCTAAGTGTTTTCTGGATTGAAACTCTTTAGTGGAATGCTACAATGGTTTCTTTCTCACTGATTTTACATATTTGTGATTCTGAAATTTCAATCATCATTTCTATATTTACTGGCTGAAGTAATTTATTTTGCTTTTTACTTATGGTGCTCTGATTATAATTTTTATATTGCAGAATGGATGAAATGATGCGTGGACAACGTGGATGGAGAGAGTTGGCTGTTTTGGGTGATAAAATCAACAAATTTACTGGGATAATTGAGGGACTTATATGGTCTCCAAGGAGTGGTTATAAAAATGAGCGTGATGATGATTGGGCCTTTGAGGAAGTGGGTACTTGTATCAGATAACAAACATTAGTAGTTATAATATTAATAAAAATGCAAGTGTGTATATGTGAGTTTGGCTCTGCTCCAATTCTTTCATAAGCATCAAATCCTCTTAATCTCAGTTTGTCCCTGTTTGTGACACTATTATCATTTGGATTAAAGTATAGTTAATTAAAACTGTGACAATTAGGAGTTTCATCTTTGTTTCTGATAAAATTTAGTTATGATAGCTTTGAACTTAGAGAACCAACACCTAGTTAAGATAGAATTTGTTTAGGTTTCATACGATAAATATGATTTATTAGACATTTTCTGTCATGATATTAAGTGATCTTGGGGCATCCATCCTTTTTTTACCTTTCTTTATGCATTTCATTAGTCGCTTTTTCTGTTGCTGTTTTATTTGAGATATCCTGGTTTTTTGTGCTGCATTTTATTTGTTTAAAATTGTGCATATATCCTTTGTGTGGAAGACACTAAGAGATTCATCATGTCATTGCATTTGATTTTTGTCTAAAAGATATTTTACAGAGTGATTGTGTGATGCTCCTTTTTTGTTGCTCAAGTGTTGACTTAGTTGGTGTGTTGCGCAGGGGCCGCATTCAGATTTTTCTGGTCCTACTTCTGGAAGCACTGCCTGTGTTGCGGTAATTAGGGGAAAGCAACTTTTTGTTGCAAATGCTGGTGATTCCCGCTGTGTAATCTCCAGAAAGGGTCAGGTATATTTCATATAGTAGCTTCATGAGACTGGTAGCCTAGAAGAAGTTGTTATACATAACACTTGATTTTTCTTTACTCTGTACATTATACCAAATTTCTGTATTATTTTTTTGGTCAATGATTTAGTCATTCTATGCCAATCACAGGCTTACAATCTGTCAAGAGATCACAAACCTGAGCTTGATGCTGAGAAGGAACGAATAATTAGAGCTGGTGGGTTTATCCATGCAGGAAGAGTAAATGGCAGTCTGAACCTTGCAAGAGCTATAGGTATTTGAACTCCCTCTGTTATAAGAAATCACTTGTCAAATCTCCTGTACTGATCAGCGATATGGTATTCCAGAGCACTACAGAATTTTTTCCCCTTCTTTGAGTTTCTGTGACTAGCAGTGAAGATAGTCAAGTTAAACTCTCCAGATCTCAAATTTTTTTTGCTTTTTTCTGAATTTAGCTTGATTAAGCATGCTCCTCTCTCTTGTCTTTCGCTTAAATTTTCTGTTACTTTTTTTGGGGGATATAGTTATATTAGTAATAGTTATATATGCCTTGTTGATTTTGAAATTAACAAACTCATCAAGCTTCATAAAGTTTGTTTCCATGATGGACATAGAAGATTGATTCTTTTGTTCGTTCTTTTTAAATCAATGATCAATTTGGCAACAAACAGTTTGTATAGGTAGAAATTTGCCTCTTTAGAATTGAAAGTCACTCAGCTGGAGCTTGATTATTTACCAACTTAGCAAGCCTAAACTACAGTTCGTTACTTCTTCAAGTCACTATTTATAAAATTATAAAATAAGTGTTCAGCTATGGCGATGCACGCTTTTTAGTAGTTAGCTGACTTACTGGTTGATCCCTATTAGCCTGCTAGCCAGCCAGACATGTGAAAACCTGCTGAGATAATTGGAATCCCTGAATTGTAGACTTATTCACCACTTGTTTCAGAAAATTTTCACCACTTGTTTCAGAAAATTTTTGCTGGAAATCGGGGGATTGCGAGTTGCTCAAGATTTGGATAATGTGTATTGTAATGAAGAGAAATACATTAAAGGAAGCAAGCACACTGTATGTAATATGATAGTTTGTATATTTCATTGATTATGGCGTTACATCAGCCTTCTTTGGAGAGGAAGGAACTCTCCCAAGTTGCAAAAATACAATTTGTTAGATGTCCCCTTACATCCCCCAACTCCCCCTTTTATTTACAGAGATTCCATATTCTTTTTTCTTCCCACTAATAACAAAATTATATTCCCTATTGCCCCACTGTCTAACCGCTTCCTTCCCGCATTGAGTTGTTACTTGCTTGCTTGGTCTTGTTTCTCCTCGTGTAAGTCACCCTTATAGGTGGTTTAGCTGAGCTCCCTGCAATACCCCTTCTATCAGTTTCACCTTATCCTCAAGGTGGAAATCTGGGAAGCGAATATCGACTTCTGAATAGGGCTCCCTTGTGGCCTCAAACTCTTTTGCAAGCTCTTTCCACTTGATCAACACTTCTACCACTGATTGTTGTCTCTGCCATTGGTTCCTGCCACCGAGCACTGCTTCACGAGTTACTTCGAGCACCAAATTAGTTGAGAGATGCTCTGGCAGTGGAGAGAGATTCAAGTTCTATCCATAGGCTTTCTTCAGTTGTGAGATGTAGGATATGGGGTGTATCTTTGCCCCATCTAGCAGTTGTAACTTATATGCCACCTTACCAATCGTCTGGATCACTTGATAAGGTCTATAAAACCTTGGTGACAGCTTCTTGAAACCCCTTTTTACCACCGATTACTGTAGCTTGAGGAACACTAAATCCCCTATTCCAAACTCTCCATCTCTCCTCTTCTTGTTCTCATATTCTCTCATGTGTTCTTGAGCCCTTAGGAGATGAAACTTGAGATCATCCAACACTGTATGTCGCTCCATCAGTTGTTCCTCCATAGTAGAAATGGTTGTTGACCCCTGCACAAATCGTATCAAATGAGGAGGGTCTCTGCCATACACTATCTTAAATGGAGTGTATTGGGTAGCTGTATGAAAAGTCGTGTTATACCAAAATTATGCCCATGGAATCCAAGTTGACCATGACTTCGGTTTTTCGTTCACAAAGCACCTCAAGTAAGATTCTATCCCCTTGTTAACCAACTCAGCCTCGCCGTCTGATTGTAGGTGGTATGCCGTACTTCTAGCCAGCTTTGAGCCTTGTAACTTGGACAATTCATTCCAAAAAGTGCTGAGAAAAATGTGATCCCTATCAAACACAATAGTGGATAGTATCCCGTGTAGTCGAGTCACCTCTCTTTGAAAGACTTGGGCAACGGTTAAAGCTGTGAAAGGGTGTCGTAAAAGCATGAAATGTGCATACTTCGATAACCTATCCACGTTGACCATTATGGTATCAAACCCTCTATAGAGTCCATTGATACATCCTCCCATACCTTGTTGGGTATAGGAAGTGGTTGTAGGAGGCCTAGAGGGATGACTAATACGACTTTGTTGTGCTGGCAAATGGAACACTCCCGTACATATTTTGTGACATCCTGCCTTATCCCTACCTAGTATCACTCTGCGGCCAGTCTCTTATATGTTTTGAAGTCTCTCGTGTGCCCCCAACAGGTGAATCATTGTATTCATTTAGCAAGGCTGCCGTTAACTTTGATACTCGTGGTATCACCACGCTCCCCTTATACCTCTGTATGCCGTTTTCGAGAGTAAACCACTTCGGTACTTTGTCCCCTTGTTCTAACCTTCTCGTTATCTCGGTTATAAACCTATCTTGTTGAATGTAGGCATGTATGTGAACCCAAGGTATTCCACACATTGAGGGAAAACAGTAATTTCAGGTGAAAACTCTCTTGACAACGCGTCTACCACTATGTTACTTGTCTCCGGTTTGTACTGAATCTTAAACGAATACCCCAAAAGTTTACTCATCCACTTCTGATAAGACTACCCCACCTCTCTCTGTTCTAGCAAGTGCCTCAAGCTTTTCTGATATGTGCGCACTACAAACGTGTTGCCCAACAAATAATGTCGTCATTTTTCAACATCCATTACAAAGGCCATCAATTCCTTCTCATAAATGGCCTTGCTTGCTGCCTTACTTCCCAAGATCTTGCTGAAAAACGCAATAGGATGCCTCTTTTGAAGTAGGACAACCCCCACTTCATGCCCACACGCGTCGGTTTCAGGCTCCTTGAAGTTGGGTATAGCAAGAATCGGTGCTTGTGTTATGGCTTCCTTGAGCTGCTGGAAAGCCATTGTAGCCATCTTACACCAGCTGAAATAGTCTTTCCTTAGTTGTTGCGTTAATGGCCTTGCAATCTGGACATAATCCTTAATAAACTTTTGGTAATACCCCTTAAGGCCCAAAAATCCCCTCAATCTAACATAGCCTGCACCTTACTACTATCCACTGCCACTCCTTCCTTTGACACCACATGCCCCAAATACGCTACCCGTGATTGGCCAAATTCACACTTCTTTTTATTTGCATACAACTTACTTTCCTTACAAACCCCAAGCACCACTTCTAGATGAATCAAATGCTCCTCCATGCTACTGCTGTAAGTTAAAACATCATCGAACAAGACCAAAACAAACCTCCTCAAGTAAGGCTTGAATATTGTGTTCATTGGAACATAGCAGGGGCGTTGGTTAAGCCAAAGGGCATTACTAAAAATTCATAGTGGCCCTCATGTGTTCGGAATACAGTCTTTAGTACATCCTCACCCCTAACCCAAATTAGATGATATCCGATTTGAGAGCCAACTTAGAGAAGATTGAAGCCCCCTAAAGTTCATCCAATAATTCACCAATTATTGGAATTGGGTACTTGTCCAGTATAGGCCCTTTATTAAGGGCTCAGTAATCAACCCAGAAGCGCCAAGAGCCATCTTTCTTCTTAACTAATAACACTGGGCTATAGGGACTAGATGAGGGTTGGATAATTCTTGCTTGCAACATATCCTTCACTAACTTCTTTATTTCATTCTTCTGGCTATGAGGATATCGATATGGCCTAACATTAATGGGATCCATGCCTTCTTTCAACGCAATTGCATGTTCAAGGTCCCTCTGTGGTGGTAAGCCTACTGGCATATCAAACACCTCCTCAAACTTACTCAACGTGACCTGCAACTAAAGTGGAATTTCAGATTCTAATTCAACCCCATGAATTCTCCTGTCCAATTCCTCACTTCCAACAAAAACCCCTGCCTTCTTTCTTCGAAGAACGAAACATTGCCTTGAGTGATACCCCACTTCGCTCCATAGATGCATCCCCTTTCAACGTCACATTCTTGTCTGCTACCCGAAATCTCATGACCCTTGTTTTCCAATTGGTAGAAATGGTCCCTAGTTTCTCGAGCCATTGAATCCCCAAAATAATGTCAGAATTCCCCAACAGCAACAAAAAGAAGTCTTCTACCCCCACTACTCCTTATAGCTCCAGCACAATCCCCTTACATTCACCCTCCCCCCGAACTTCTTCACCATTTCCCAGTGTGACCCCAAAGCTAGCCACCCCTGAAATAGGTAGCTGTAATCTCCTAGCTGTTTCGGGACACACAAAATTATGTGTGGCTCCTGGGTCCACCACCACCACCACCTCGTTCCCTTTGACATTCCCCCGTAACTTCATAGTCATTAGGTTTGTAATCCCCATCACAGAATTTAAAGAAATAGTAGGGGAAGGATTAAGTACCTCAAAATTCGGTTCCTCCTGGACCTCCTCTGCATGTAAGTCCCTTTCTTCTTTCATCTCGCCATCATCATCATCTCCCGCAATCAATACGCTGAGCTCCCGCCTTTTACACCGATTATTGCTGCTCCACTTCTCATCACAACGGAAGCAAAGTCCTTTCTAACGCTTTTACTAGAGCTCTGCTTTTGACAACCAACGAGTTTCCCCCATAGGACAGTGCAATTTCTTGGAGAATGTAGAGTTGGCGGGTTTGGGATGATGAGGTTGGGTGGGTAACGTTGAAAGCGAGTGAGTGAGGTGCTATCTTTAGGTGGGTAGATTAGATAATGGGTTAGAAAACGGCTTGAACGACTTGGGCTCAACCACTTCCTCGGCCCACCCTTCAGCTTCTCCTTAGTTGTTTCAATGATAGGTCCATAGCAACATCTAGATTGGTTGGACTTAGTAATCTCACTTGTGCTCTAATATCTTCCTTTAAGCCAATCAGGTACTGACCCAAAGATATGGCCTCCGAAACTCCATCAAGTGGTGCCATTAACACTATGAATCGTCTTCGGTATTCGTTCACCGAGGTTGAGGACTGACTATGGGATAGCCACTGCTCGTACAAGCTTGCAGCGCCATTATTCGGAATTTGCGAAGGAGGAGATTTTTTAGATCATCCCAATGCGTTATCTTTCTCCTTCGATGTTCCCACTGAAACCATAATAGGGCATCTCCTTCCAACGCCACCACCGTTGCTTCCAACCGATCTTATTCACTCAACCTATAAAAATGGAAGTAACGCTCAGCCCGCAATATCTACCCACCTGGGGTAGTTCCATTGAAGACTGGAAGGTCAAGTTTCTTCATTCTCCAACCCGACCTGAGTTCCCCCAGATTTACCCCCTCTAGCCTGTGGTTGCTCCTTGAAGTGGCTTGGTCCCAGCCCTACAAACTCATTGGAGGTTTGTGTCACCGTCTGCAGTGGCCTCCATCACTGAACATCCAACTTTGAGTCACAGACGCAACTTCAGCTCGGAATTGTTGAGTAGATTTTTCGACCACCTCACTAGTGTGTCTCCTAAATCGCATTTCCAACGCCTCCATCGCTGCTGTAAGGTCTTGAATGATTCTAGAATCCAGGGTGGAGATTTCGACTTCCACGGCCTTTAAACACTACACATTGGTTGCGGGCGCCATCTCCAACCGTCGTCACCGTTGCTCTGATACTAACTGCTGGGAATCAGGGGATTGCGAGTTGCTCAAGAGTTGGATAATGTGTATTGTAATGAAGAGAAATACATTAAAGGAAACAAGCACACTGTATGTAACATTATAGTTTGTATATTTCACTGATTATGGCGTTACATCAGCCTTCTTTGGAGAGGAAGGAACTCTCCCAAGTTGCAAAAATACAATTTGTTAGATGTCCCCTTACATCCCCCAACTCCCCCTTTTATTTACAGAGATTCCCTATTCTTTTTTCTTCCCACTAATAACAGAATTATATTCCCTATTGCCCCACTGTCTAACTGCTTCCTGGTGCTTCCAGCATTGAGTTGTTACTTGCTTGTTTGGCCTTGTTTCTCCTCGTGTAAGTCACCCTTATAGGTGGTTTAGCTGAGCTCCCTGCAATTTTCTTGTTAATCAAGTTGGATGTCTTAAACAGGTGATATGGAATTCAAGCAAAATAAATTTCTTCCTGCAGAAAAGCAAGTTGTAACAGCAAATCCAGACGTAAACATGGTTAGTATCTCTCTGTAGTATGTGTACATTAGACTGCAATTGTTATATCTTTGTTTGGTTAGTTTCTCGTTTGAAACTTATACTTTTCTTTTAGGGTTTATCTTTATCATCACTGTTGTAGTGTCTTGCCTTCAGTGGGCTCGTATAAATTACAATCCCTTTTTTCCTTCTTTTCTTTGAGCAGGTTGAACTTTGTGATGATGATGAGTTTCTGGTGCTAGCTTGTGATGGGATATGGTAAGCACTTCAAGCCTTCTGTAATGAACTGATTATGGGGGGAGGGATACTTTAGGTACTGTTTAATAGTCTTTAGAGTTAGCTTGAGGGAGGGGTCACTAGTTAGCTATTAAATAAGGGAAATCAGGGAGATAAGAGGTATGTTGAAAGATGATATCGGTGAGTGAACTAGTTTAGTCTTGGGAGTGAACAAGCCACTTGAAAAGCTTGATCGTCGTTACCATTTTCGGTATTTTCAGCTCTTAATGCCATCAATCTTTCTTCTTCTTCTTTAATTTGCTATGCATAATCTGAGTTCATTACACCTTGCTCTCCTATGTTAGTTTTAACGAGCTGTGGCTCGCAGATTAATCTTCTGGCATCTTTCTGCAATACAGTTAGCCAGCTAATTTTCCTGCAATGATATTGTGTAACTAATGTCGTTTTGGTTCCATGGGATATGACCACTATCCTATCTTACATCCTGCATTCCTTCCTTTTTTCTTTCTAACATCCTTATTGAGTTATTCCAGATTTGCCATTACTGCCTCTGTTTTCGACAGAAAAAACCGTTATTCCCAACCTCATGGAGATAAAAATTCATTCAAACCCTTGGTATATTTACAATAATTCATTAGAGGATATATTGGCTCTGCACTTTGTGAATTTTTGTTGTATTTCTAGGTTCAAAATGGTCTTTACACTAAATTTCTTCCCCTTTCAACTCATACTATATTGTTACACGAGGACTGATTACTTTTTTGTTTGTTCCAAGGGACTGCATGTCAAGCCAGCAACTTGTTGATTTTATTCATGAACAATTGAGCTCAGTAAGTCCACTACTGTTTGGCACAAATTATGATTATACTAAATTGATGTATTCTCCAGAATTCAAGTTTAGCTCTATGATAGTGGAAGTCACATCATGTACTCGTCAAATGTGGTACTTTGTTTTATTGTGCTCAAGAAGCTAGCAGTGAGCCTACCTACTTACTTGGTACAGAAGATAGACTGCTACATGGAATGGTATTGGAGGACAGGGAGAATAGGAAGGGAAGTGTGCGTGTGTGGGTGGGGGGGGGGGGGGGGGGGGGGGGGGGGGGGGCGGGGGGATCAGTTCAGAGGGTTGTTCTTTGGATTTATTCAGCATTAGTCAGCAAAGACTAATGATTATCTGAGTCCTTTCTGACAAAAAATTTCACTACTCTTCCTCCACCTCCAGGGGCGAGTTGGATGTTATTGCTTCATTAGTTTCTAATATAAAGGAGGGGGATTGTTATTAGATTCATTAGTTTCCAATATAACTAATGGGTTCTACGTAAAAGATTGGAGATCAGTCAAAGGTTTGTTCAGCATTAGTCAGCACACACACACAAACTCATATACAAATTCTATTGCTACTTCTAGGAAAGACGCCCTTAAATCCATTCAAATTCCTGGAATACCGATATGGCGATATGTAGTCAAACTAGTCACTCACAGTAAATGACCTCTACGACCATACATCTCATTACAACCATTGGAAGATTAGGCACGTAGATGCTGTAGTTCCTTTCTAAATCTGTTTTCTCTTTAGTGATGATAGAACAAGTTAATAAAATTATAATGTATATGTGTCTGAACATTGCAGGAAACCAAACTCTCTGCAGTGTGCGAGAGAGTTATGGACAGGTGTTTAGCCCCTTCAACTGCTGGTGGTGAAGGCTGCGACAACATGACAATAATTCTTGTTCAGTTCAAGAAACCCATACAATCAAATGTCCCTGCATCTACAGACGAAGAGCCATCACCCTCTGAATTAGCTACTGAAGCTGATGATTCCAAACAAGAGCCAGAACAGACTAAATCAAGCTAATTTGCTATAATACAGAAAATATGCTGAAAACTGTTTGGTATGTTTTTCAGGTTGTTTGTAAATGAAGGTTACCCTACGCATAGATACGGCTGGACTGGCGTTAATACTTCTGTTTATTGATGCACATAAACTTTACAGTAGGATGTACAGATTTTTGGTGTCAAATCATGGTCTTTCCAGGATTAGGTAAACATGTTACATGCAGACCACTTTAAAATGCTGATTACTTCATAATGCCTTCTTGTTATGGTTCTCTCCAATATGTTATTTCGACCTTTTCTGATAAATGTCTCAAGGACGCAGCCAAAGTTGCAATCTACTTCATAGAATACTTGGGCTAGGGTACTCGTGTGAGATTCGGGTACCATATCCAAGTGTTTGACTCTACTATCCAAGTGAACTGTCATCTAGATTCCATTCTATAAAAAAAGCAGTGGTCATCTTGCGGTCGATTGAATTTCACATGCCCGACTATTCTCGTTCAAATTTGGTGTTTGTTCTTTGTTGCCGTCTTTTTCGCATGTGGAACTATAGATATGTGATTGGACTATGGAGTAACAACACTTGTTCATATTCTTGAATGAATTTGGAAGTACTCAATATGTCATTTTCTAGGAATCATATACGAAATACGTTATATATATGTGATTATGGAGTAACCCATTCATATTCTTGAGAAGTGCTCAATATGTCAATTTAAAAAAAAAATCATATGCATTGGGTTCTTGATACATTATTCAATAGCCCATGTTACCAATATAAACTTATTACTAAGATTTAGACAATTATAATGGACATACCAATGACCAAAATGGGGTGATATACAGCAATACTGCAATGTGAATCCCTAACTGAGATCGCCATGTTTAAAGCCATTCTTTTCATCAAAATGAATGTGTCAAATTTTCAATTGTCGAAACCATATCATGTGACTTTAAACTTACTTGAACTTATTGTTCTAAAATGCATTTATACAAATCACTAAAAATTCTTTTAGTTAAGAGTTTTGCTTAGTTATATTCATTACATGTAATTTAAGCTAAGCTAGTTTAATTTACTGAGAAAAAAAAGTTATGATATACTAAGAAAAATCCAACTTTAATGGTTTGATGTTAGGAATTTAGTTGAATTCAATCACACTTGAACGATGATATATGTGATACGTCTATATTTACCCATTAAATTAGAGTTAAATGCGCAATTTTATTTCTTTGTACGTCTATAGAGAGACACAAAAAACAAAGGCATTAATAAAGTTAACTGATTTTGAACCAAAAATAACCAAAATCATAAGTCCAAATGCTGAGGACCCCCAACAATTGCACGGGGAAGAGAATAACAAAAAAGATAACAGAAAGTGTCAATAATTTTTGGTGCCAAAAAAGTAGTTCATATTCGGTCATACGTTATCTTTGACTTTTCACAATATTATGATACGACTTTAAATGTTTTTTATCTTTAAATTTGTAAGATAAAAAATTATAAAAAATTTATATTCTAAAAATTTATATTAAGATGCATCCAATAAAATATCACTTTAATATATAATTTTTATTATAACAAGAATTTGTATCAAATTTTTCTAATTTTGACTCGAAATTGAACCATGCGTGGAAAATGGAAGGAGTACATTTTTTCGGTTTTCACTATTTAGGTTATTTTTATTTTATTTTAATTGAGGTGCAATTAATATATTCCTTTTATTGCAAGGTCAGTTCACAGCATCCACTCTCCTCTGTTCACTCCTTGCATAATAACTTCCTCTGTTCCCTCCTTCCATTTCATCAAAACCCCAATTCCTCATATTTCTAATGGATCAAAACCCTTTTTCATCTCCCAAATCATCAACTGATCAAACTCATAATTTCCCAGTTCGAGGTTAGATTTTTTTATTTTAATTAAACCCCTCTCTTAAATCCCCCAATAAAAATCAAGAACCCTAAATTTTTTACTACTTTAGGCTGTTAAATGTGCAAGGATTGAATTATTTTCATGGTTTTTAATCATAATTTGTACAATGTCCCAATATTTTCTTGATTTATGATCATAATTTTTGCAAAGTTCCAATATTTTCTTGATTTTATAATCATAGTTTGTGCAAAGTTCCAATCTTTTTCTTGATTCTTAATCATAAAATATGCAAATTTTAACATTTTTTTTTGATGAATTTGGAATGATGAATGAAGACGGTGAAGGGGGAAATAATGCATTGAAGGATGCAGAGCAATTAGTGACAGAGGAGGATAAGAGGAAGATTAGAGAAGAGATTATTGCTTCAGAGATCATTCAACGTCAACAACTTGAAGCTGAAGTTAGAATGGAGCATAAGATCGAGGAGAAAATCATGGGTATGAGGCGTTTTTTTGGGGGTTCATCTTATTCTTCTGTTAATGATCATTATCCTTCTTTTTTAATGAATTCTAGTAATTCTTTTGGGTTTTCGGGTTTTCGATACGGTTCGGTTTATTTCCCTAACAATTTACTGATGTAGGGAGCTCTGGTGATGGATTAGGAAACAAGGATGTGAATTTGAATGTTAGTGATGGCTCATTCGTAATTGATTCCGACCAATATAAGAATAATAGTAATGTGTTTGGAGAGGGGGTAAAGCAGGAAATTCATGATGTTTCTTTGGGGAATTGGCCTTTCGAACCAGATCCTAGTTTGGTTGTTGCTCAAATTGCTGTAAAATCAATGGCTGAATGTAGTCAGGAAGAAGTATTGAATCAGGTGAGATCCTTATCTTGGTTTATTTGATGGTCGAAATCCAGCTTTTTTGTTATTGTTTGAGGCTATGGGTTGGCTTTTTAGTCCTGAAATATATGATATATGCATTAAAAGCTGCAGTATGAGTAATTTTTGCTTGATGTTGTGGGAATTGAATTACTGATGATGTAATTGACAACTTTTGGAGGCGCTACTGTTATTAGAGATGTTGTGCATGTTGAAGGAGCGATGATATTTCAATCTCTGAGCTAAAGTCCCAGTCTGGATTTGTTCATGTATTGCTCCTAACAGGTTTTACCCGGGGGCTTCCTGGGGATTACTTGTTTAGATAGGAGGGTAGCTTCGGAATAAAAACGCTGAGCTATCCTTGAGATTGGACAAGAGTTCCTTGCATGTTGAGATAGTCTGATCATAAGCAGTCCTAGGACTTGTTTCTTCTTCTTATTTCTCAATATGAGCATCAAGGAAGCTTATTGAAGTACATGTAAATGTTGTTTTGACCTGTGCTAGACAGGGATCATCTACAAACACCTGGGCTGATTTGTGGTTTTTAGGTGTTGTTATACTAGTAGTTAACATGTTGTAGACTTGTGCTTCAGAATATTTCACTGGTTTTCTTGGCTTTCATTTTGGAGGTGTTGCAAAATACTTGACTACTTCACACTTAACCAGAATGCACATTGTATCAGATTATAAGTGTCATGCAACAGGGTGTTTTGCTTAAGATTTCAGTATTTGTGGGTATTCTTGTTTAATGATAAGTAGAAACTGTCTGCTGGCTATTCCAACTTTGAGGCTATCTTGAATTTTCCAATTTTTGGAGCAATATCTTATTTGTGCTATCAGTAAACTGATTACCAAGCTAATTAATTGATCTTGAATTCCCTCGTACAATTTTAGCCCCATTTTCTTTCTATTTTTAGTATTACAGTTGATGGTTCAAATAAAAGTTGTTCGTTCTTTATCACTTCCCCTGCAGGCTATGCCTAGCTCAGGCATCTCTGGCATGAAAAGGAAAGCTGAAATATCAGTTCCATCTATTGATGAAGAGACAGCTTCTGTTACAAGTAAGGACTCACTGAAGAAGAAATGGTATTGCTCCTTGTGTGGAGTTTCTGCTACATCAGCAGGAGGGTTGAATCTACATTTGCATGGGATAAAGCACAAAGCAAAGGAAGCAGGGACTAAAACAGGTGACAAGGCCGGCAATATTAGCGTGGACAGTGTTTCTATCAACAATTCAAAGCAGTCTTTGGAGCAAGTGGAAAGCCATGTGCAGCCTATGAAGGAAGAAAAAGGCCAAGTGCCGCATGTGGAGGAAGACAAAAGCCAAGTGCAGCCTGGGGAGGAAGAGAAAAGCCAAGCGCAGCCTGGGGAGGAAGAGAAAAGCCAAGCGCAGCCTGGGGAGGAAGAGAAAAGCCAAGCACAGCCTGGGGAGGAAGAGAAAAGCCAAGTGCAGCCTATGGAGGAAGAGATGGCTCAATTGCAGCTGGAGGAAGAAAAAAGGCAAGTTGCCAAGAAATGGGAGTGCTCTTTGTGTCAGTTATCTCTTACTTCCGAGATACTCCTAAAAAGTCATCTCCAAGGAAAGAAGCACACAGCGAAGGCGGCTAAGCTTGGAGAGGGTCAAGGATTAAGTGACAATAGTGGCAAACCAGCCAAGGAAAAAAGCGTGGACTCAGGGAAATGGTACTGTTCCTTATGTCAAGTATCAGCTGCTTCAGAAAAAAATCTGAATGATCATTTTCAAGGAAAAAAACACAAGGCTAATGCAGAATCAGTTCATCAAGATGCTGGTAATTTGGATTCTGATTCAATTGAAAGCATCTCAAAAGATGTAAAGGATGTTAGAAAAAAGAGCATGGAGGGTGAGGAGGGTCTTAAAAGCCAAGTAAACGATCAAGAAATAGTCAACACAGTGAACATAGAGGAGGATGAAGCAGATACAGATGAATTGGATAATTATGGTCACGATAGTCAAAAGATGAATGGGAAACCTGTGAAGTTGTGGCACTGCAAGATGTGCAATGAAGGTACCTATGATGAAGCAACAATGGCTAATCACAGGAAGAGTAGAAAGCACAAGAATTTGCTTCGAGAAATTGGTGGTGCTCTCATTGTTGTGTCAAACGTGCAGAAGGAAGCAATAAAAGGTGAGAAAGGTTCCCAAGATGCTGATGCAAAACTTGAATGAAAATGAAAATGGCAACTAACTCTAATCTGATAACCGAAACTGACAGAATCAGTGACTGTACAGAAAGCTGATGGAGATATATCATCTTAGTACATGTGCTCTTAGTTTTTTTCCCTTTTTATTATTTTGAGGATAAAACAAAGGCTTCACCTTTGGCTTAGGATATCTTCAATTCCACCGCAATCAGCATTTCTACAATTTTAAGTAGTGAAAAACGACGGAATCGAGGGAAATGCAATTAATTAGCAAAGATCTTCGTGCTGTTCGTTGAACAATCACATATTAGAATAGAATCAGTTTCCAAGGGCAGAGCAGTGACATATTATACAGTTTAAATGAACACACTTGATGTTGGGTGACTCAAATTCCACTTTGGATCTTGACAGAGTTGCAAAAGATATAAAATTGTGTTAAATATAACAGATGATCCCATTTAATGGTAGACTTTACTCCGTCTATGTACATAGTTGGATGTGCATAATGATTTTATGAATCGTTAACATGACTCCATATCCAAACCAAAAGTCGAGTTAGGCGCACCCAAAAGGGGAGCAGGATATTGTGCTGTACTGCTGTAGGACTGTAGCCCAATTTCGACTTGTACAGATTCTGTATGTCCTGTGGTAGTTTTCAGACAATACATTCCAGATTAGCTTCACGATGTCGTCATGAAATTGATTCTACAATCACATTCGTTCTTATGTTCTAAAAGAGATGAAAATGCAGACACGTCAAGAAAAAGGGGAAGGGGATCTTCATCATCTGCACTTTGCTTGCAAGTTGGTGCAATACTGCACGTACAATGACTACATCTCTTTTATAATGACCAAGGCCGTCTGGATGAATTTGCCCATAATCTACGGCAACCCAATAGTATTCCCATACTTCTTGTAATAAGCAAGCCTATATTTTACTATTCAGAGTTTTCCCTCAGTACAGAATAACACATTTTCAAGACAGCTTCAGAGTTCAGGCAGTAGGATTTAAACTTGGGAATTGGAAGTATTCCTAGTGGGACAAATAAAGATGGGTGAGACTTGGGTTAAACTATATCAATGTTCATGAAAATTTGCAAGCTTCCTCTGTTACGGCGCTGTTTGTGTGATAAGAGACCATATCGTATGGGGGTGGCTCATATATTAGCTTGCTTATGCACTATTTAGTGTCTAAATCATTTTCCAAGCAAAGTTCAAGAAAAAGGTCGGAGGAAGAGCCGAAGAGGTATACCAGCAGGAATGAAAATAAGTATAAAAAAAGGCGTAAAACTGCTGTATGAGTGTAAGACCGTTCTATCTGTTCTGGAAACTTCAACCCACCGTAATCGTCAAAGGCCGGATAGTGTTGCAGAAAAACATGAAAGAAACGACCAAGACAGAAACTCTGTCAGTATTTGGTAGACCATCCATCAACTTCATTTAATGTATAAACTCCACAACATACGTTGCCAATGCTATGACATTTCCATAGAGGCTCATATTTAACGCTACAAGTCTAATGTATTCTCATCAAACAAGCTACTAGAAGAAAAGAATAGTTCACTATTACAAGGTCAAATGAGGTCCTCTGCACAAGTTGTAATTACTCCGCTGAAATGGTATAAAACTTAAACCTTCAAAGCCAACTGGTCTTGCCAAGAAATTTTCCTTTTCTCAGCTCTCTTGCCGTTGGTAAACATATCTTTAGGCTTCTTGCCTAATTTCACAGATGGAAAACCCACCTCCTCTTTAGCAAGGCTAGCCTGCATTTACAATATAAAACGTATCTCAGGCATATGTCATAAAACCAATATGTCTATCATAGTGAAATCACCAAACAAATCCAAGGAACTTACAGAATTCCATACTGAATCAGCTGCCAAAAGTGAATTTTGAAATGCTGTCTTGCTACTGCTAGCATATCTTCCACTTGGTCCTACTTCAGAGTTAGCATGTGTTTTTTGTGACTGAATGAAATCTTGCTGTTCCGAATGTTGTGATTTCATCTTCAATAGCAGGTTGCGTCTCCGCTTTAGAAATCTAAAATCCAGTGAAGAATAACACATAGTAACAATTAGTCAGGCAACCTTAGTAGTTAGTGACTAGTGAGGAAGTATAAGGAAATGCAACTCTTGCCCTTCAGCGTTATTTAAGTTCTCGTACAATAGCCACTATAAAACCACTTCTTCTCCAAAGAAAGGCCGATCATTTCATTGGTTAGAACCAATACCAAGATTACTAACCCACCGTTCATGCACACATTTACTACAAAAAAGAGACTTCTAATCAAACATAATATTTTAAGACAAATTTACCTGATCTCATCCAAAAGAGTCTCTTTCTTTTCCTTTGTTTCCTTTAGCTTCCTCTTCTTTGATACACATTCCTGATATCAAAACAAATAATGAACTAGTTAAATCATCACCTATACTAAACCAAAACAATAGAGCTCTCAAGCTTTCTCAAATATAACGGGCCAAATACCCACAAATTCACCCAAGAGTACTAAGACCTTAAATCTCCCCAAACTAGATTCTTGCTAATTTGAAATCCACAACCACAAGTCTCGCCCTCTCACTCATAGAATACACCATGCATACAATCAGCAAAGAAAAATCAATACTTCACCTTCCAAGAGTTCAACTATACAAAAGATGCAACCATGATCTATTGTGTAAACATCTAAGCCCAATTAAACTCAAACTAAATCAATTGGTTGAAATTCCACACAAGTTAGCCACTAGTTAACCCAGATTAAACCAAGACCCCTGTAATGGTTTTTAAACAAACCTTATCATATTCAACAATCAAACCCTACCATACTCAACAGTGATTAACCCACAAATTAAGTCATACACAACTACATTCAACTGTGATTAACACAATTTACATCAAACCTACCAAATTTAATTGTGATTTACCTAAATCAAATAAAACCCCATCAAATTCAACAGTGATTAACCCAAAACTCATTTTTTCCAATCAAACCCTACAGAAGTCCAGTGTGATTAACTTCATAAATGTTCAAAGTCCATTTTATCAGACTTCAGAACTCAACAGAAGATACGATCACTTGCGCGCGCACACACACATACATAAAACCAAATAGATCACAATCACACGCATAATCATAAACTCAAAAAAACCAAGCAATCAAACCAAAACGGAAAGAAAAAGTGCAAACCTTTTGCAAAACCAAGTAATCTTGCAACAAAGACTGATGCTTTTCCCTGATTTTGGCAACCTCATCAACAGCAGAACTTGATCGACGAGAATCCATCCAACCCCACCAAAAATCCACAACAATCAAAGAAAACAACACAACCCCTTTTGCCCAAAATCAAATACCCATCAACCGATTCCCCCAATTCCACAGCAATCAACACAAACCCAAGAAAAAGGGGAGAAGAAACCCTAATGAGAATAGGAAATAGATTGGGTCTTTCTTCTAAAAAAAGGAGAAAGATAAAAGCTTTTTCAGAGAAGAGGAGGAGAGAGAGACAAGGGGTTGTAGTTGTTTGAATAGAGAAAAGGATATGATATGATGGGTTGGGATGGGATAGGATAATAAGGCTGAAGTTTTCTTCACACTTTCCTTTTTTCAATGGAAACATTGAATGGAAGAGGAGAGGGTTGAGGGGTGTGAAAACCCCAAAAAGGGCCCCTCCCTCTCTTTCTCATTACATCTCTTTGTGAAGTTGTGGAAGATGGAACCTTGGATTGTGTATTTGTGTTTGCAATTGTGGCACTTTCTCAGCAAGAAAGAAATCAAAAGGGTATTTCTGGTATTATTTTTTGTGGGTTATTTCAATGTTTTGGAAGACATCATTGTAGACAGCCATGTTTTTTCCTCCTTCCATAAAACTCCCTTCTTTCTATATTTTTTTTTCCCTTTTTCCTCTGATTTTTCAGAATATTTGGGGGTTTTTTTTCAGAATATTTTCTGAAATTTTTTGAGATAGGTAGATACTAGATATTTCATATGTACATTAGGTCATAACACTCATAAGGTGGACTGGGGATTAAAAAAAGGTGGGGATAAAAATGGGGTCATGACTTATGAGTTATGACTGGTTCACTGGTGACATGTTTGATGTTTCTGGTATGACTGACGGTAGTGAGGGGGGCCATAAAAGTTGGACATTGCCACACTTGTTGTATTTCTATAATAATGCGGGTTTGGTGTGGTGGGTTTTTTTTTTTATCAAGGCAACAACATTTGGGTGCTTTTACTAGACTGCCCTTTTATTCTGTTTCGCGCTGTGGGGTCCACCCGGGATGTGGTTGAACAAATCAACCAAGGAAAATGGTGCATTATGGTGTTATAGTCTGTCGATCTTATGGACTTGCTTTGTCCAGGGATTCTTAAGATGTATGCCTGTATGTGTTTTAAATTTAATGTATATTGTATGTACCTAAATTATTAACTAATTTCTTGATTTTTTAACTATCAAATAAAATTTTAAAAACTATAGATTGTTGATCAAATGAAATTGTTGGATATTTGTTTCATATTAAATAATACACTTTCTTTATGTGATTGTCTCAAATTAAATCCTTTTATAAATATGTATTGGCTAATATTTTTTTTTTTTGATGTAGATTGGATAATATTTTATTATGTATCACTTTTCACTACCAAAAGTTAAGATCCCAATATGCCTCTTATCAATTAAAATTATATATCACTAGCTCTCATCACATTTACCTTTGTACTAAAATAACATTTAGTGCATGTTTGAATTGGGGTAATGTATTAGGGGAGTAATAAAAGTTAAATTAATAAAAAAATAAGGTTAGTAAAAGAGGTTTATAAGGAAAATATAGTATTAGTAGTGTGATGAAAGGGAAACTAATACCCTCATTTGAGGGGTAATAGATACTCTTCACACCTCTAGGGTACTTATTATCACCATAATAAGGGTAATACTCAATCTTTCAATTCTTTCTTTTTTCTCGTACTAATACTATAATATTGTCTTTTTCACTTCATTCCCTTCATTACCACCTCTATTTACCTTTATTTTTCATTAGTTTGATTTTTATCACCCTTTTAATTCATCTCCCTCAATCCAAACATGACCTTAATGATAAAACTAGCACTTATTACTTAAAATTATGTGCTTAAACAAGTTTGTCACTTAAATTGAAACATAATGAATATTCCTTTCATTCCACTATTACATGGGCAACTTTGTTCCTATGGGCTACGGCCCAAGGCATACATGGCCGTTAGGCGCAAATTAAATGGGCGGATATATTTGCATGAAATGTAATGTTATCAACTTGTTTTAAGCAGCTAATTAATAAATAAATTAAGTTTTTTTAGATTTATTTTATTATTATTTCATATTTTCCAATTTTATTACAACTGTCCTAAAATTAAATAGAATTATTAGAAATTAATTTTTTTTGTTACAATTGTGCGAAATTATTTTTTCCCAATTAATTACAATTGTCTATAAAGTAAGTATAATTGTTTGAAAGTAATTATTTTGAATTATTGAGTACTTTAAAAAAAGTTAAAAAAAATGAAATTATGAGGCAACACAATTATCGACACAACGCAACACAATGGACCAACGGACCAAGTTAGGCCATATACCAGATTATGGGGGAAGAGGCAATGACACAGTTAACCTGCAAGTATGGTACAACATGATTCGCCCAAAAGTTAGGTACGAGCCAACATGGCCTATGACCGACACAATTTAACACGTGCCCCAGGTCTAGCCAGGGTGTAAGTCGTTTGGACTGATTGTGAACTAATTTGAATTACGCCATGGCTATTTAGTTTGGACTATATTCTTTTTTGAAAGAGGGTTTGGATTATATTCTGACTAGGCACTTTGGATTTTGGATTTAGACAACCAAAATTCATCAAACTTCTAGTATGCATTGTATTCCTTGTATAACTGGTTGACAAACTTAGTCAAAACAACTTGTGGATATAATTGTGGCTTCATGGATATGTGATATTAGGCCTTATGGGACCAATAAAATTTAGCAAGTCCCTCCTAAATTTGGGAATACACATAGGAAGGTGTTCTTGAGGAAAAAATGAGCAATTTTCAAGAAAATGAACAATTTTAAGTCAAATGAGCAAGTTTAGAGAAAATGAACAATTTTGAATCAATTGAGTAATTTTAGATAAAATGAATAATTTTGAGCCAAGTGAACAAATTTTTAGAGAAAATGAACAAATATTAGTAGGAAATTCTTTGCAAGTGATTCGCCTATACAACCGAATTAATTGTATAATTTGACAAGTGTTAAGCCTATAAATGCTTCGCGCATACAACCAAAACAATTGAACAATTTTAAGCGAAGAAATTGTACCAATATCTTCTAATGGTTCCTACTTCCTACCCCTATTGGCTATTGTATGGTGGATGCCCATGTCAGCATCTATGAATAAATAGAGGCAAAAGGGTTATTCTTATTCCAAATTGGTGGTCCACTATGAGAAAGGGTTTTGCTTATAACACAATGGAGATCAACATATCTGATTTAATGCAAGAGAAGATGAAATTAAAGTGATGCCAAGAGGAGATCCTAGCAGCTTAGGCAGTTGGTAGGAAGGTTAGGTCAGCCAGAGAAAATATATATTTTATGAAACTAGAGAGATTTAGCAATGGCGGAAAGAGAGGAAATATGTGGGTACAACATGATGATCCCTTAATTCCGATGGTTGGGATAGACAACTATATATACTAGTGCTGGACGTACTTATGCTCTAGATTTAATGCCAAGACAATTCCTACAAGCTAAGGGCCCACTGAGTGTACACTTATAAGAAAGCCAAGGGTATTGGCTTTCTTATTGTTTGTGAAGATAGATGATAGTATAAGTTTCTAAACATATGATAGTTATAGTTAGATGAGATGGCCTTGAATTTCCAATTAGACAAGAATAATGCAAGTTTAAGGAAGTGAGATGTCTTTGGTATGTACTAGGATGGTTAATGCAAGTGTGTTCATGTTTCTCTATACATACTAAAGTTTTTTCAACATTGTTTAGTTTCTGAAGTTTTTGTAATCTGCTGTTGTTAGTTACTTAATTAGTTTACAGTTTTCCCTTCATTTGTTGGTGAGATTTATCATACAGTGTTTGGATAAGAACCTTCCATGTAATTTCAATTTGTAAATTTCCACTTCCAATTTTGGAGAGTGATTTCTCAGACAAAAATTTGAGGTTGTTGCGTCTGACAGTCTAACAGGCAGCAACAAAGACAATAATAAATCTTGTGGATGTATAATTATTAAGGAAATGATGACACAATGGCACACATGGAAGCTTTACTTAGATCACAAGATTTGTATACAGTACATGCATGCATTGCAAAAAGACAATCAGTAAAGAACTAAACATGAACGTACATGCTAGTATGCTACTCTAACTCTATTTTCTAGGCCTATTCTCGGTGTTCTCAGGCCGAGCCGTGTTAGTAGCAACCCTGGCAACGTCCACGGCATTAGCCTCTGCCTTCTTCTTAGAGTACAAGACACTATATCCTATGATAGCAGTTATAGCCAACCCTGCTATAGTCATAGTGGTGTAACTAAAAGGCAAGCGACGTCGTTGGTGCAGCACCTCCCCGGGACCACGGCCGTGTCCCGGGGGCCGTTGCGACGCCTCGACACCCGCAGCCTTGACTTGCTCGGGATTCATCTTATGGGTGTCAGCAGTTTTTCTCCAGGATTGATCAGCATCCCCCTTGGTGGTGGGATCAATTTTCACATCTCCCCTATCTATCTCAGGCCCTCCCCACGACATGACGTACGATCACTAAACTAAGCTTTTCTCTTATTTTTCTAGGCGGATTCGTTACGTCCTTTGCTCAAAGTGATAAACTGATAATGTTTGATTGTTTGCAACACGAAATACCTTTTTAAAAATTGTTGGAGAGAACGTTAATTAGGACGTGGCGAGGAGTTAAGGGAGTCAAAACATAGAGTGGAAACGTGGTTGTGAGTTGTGACTCTTGTGTGACTAATGTTGCTGCGTTGCTGTTTGGAGCGTTCATGTTGTCCACATGTGTCACTTCTTTTCCACGTAATGTACTTTTTTGCGACTTGAGAATCGCATGTCGGTTTGGGGAAAGAAGATTAGTAGCAGGTTGCCCAATAGGCCAAGTATTGGGCTAAAGACCCGTTTAGTAGGCGTAGTTTTGTCTGCCAAAAATTTAACATGCTATCAAACCGTTTCCATAATGACGCTTTTGCCTTTTAAAACATTTAAATCAAATCGAACCTTTTACACTTCAATTGTTATTTCCCCTCTACTTTCCCATAAAAAAGAACCTTAATACAATTTCCGACCACCATGCCGTTGACCATCAAGCCTGTCGAAAACTCGTAAACCATGACACAAAAATCGGTTTTTTTGACGCCGAAAACACCGAAATTATGGAAGAACTGTCAACCACAACGTTGTAGGTAAAATACGTGAATCGAAAAAAAAAAGGTGGGCTACCAGATGGCTTGTCGTCTAAAAAAATGGTAAGCCTTTCGACAACCCGACTTTTTTAAAAAAAAAAATTTGCTAAGTAGGTAAAATACGTTAATCGAAAATGGAAAAAAAAGTCGGGCTGCCAGATGACTTGCCGTCTAAAAAAAACGGCAAGCCCTTTGCCGTCCAAGGAAAAGGACTAGCCCAAGGGCTTGCCTTTTTTTTTTAGACGAAGCCCTCCGATACCTTGACTTTTTTAAAAAAACATTGTTCTTGTGCTATAATATTATCACATCTTTTAATATATTACAACTCATGAAAGTGACATTAAATTTAAGATAAGTCACAATCACACAAAATAAGTTCTAAATGTTCTTAATTTATACTAAAATGTATCTTAATATGAAGCAAAAAATGTTCAAATTAAGACTTATTTGAAAACTTATTTAGTTACAAGCATAATTTATCTAACTCAACAAGTCTGTTTAAGAACCAAAAAAAGTATAAGGCTACCTTGATTTAATAAATTATGTTGGTAACAAACTAACAATAGTCCATTAAATTAGAATAAAAAAAAACAATAGTCCATTAAATTAGAATAAAAAAAAACAATAGTCCATTAAATATACCATGGTTAAGTTTGATACAATAAAAAATTTAGACGCCAAGTGCACATAATCAACCCGTTTTTAGTATATCAAGAACGTTAGACCGTTGCACAATATTTAACCGTTAAATCAACGGACCGAAAAACAGAGCTCCATTACGTTCACCTGACTTCAGTGAGTACCCCACACCAAGACTCCTTTCTCGACGGCTAGTTATTCAAAATATTACCAACGCCACCACTATAAATACCTCTATCCCTAAAAATTTCTCGTATCATCTTTCAAATCACCCATTCAGCTCACTTTCTCCTCTACATCAAATAAGATTTTCTTTCCAAAAAAGATTTTTTGTTATAATTGAAATTTAACATAACATATTAAATCAATGGCTTCTTCTTCTTCTTCTAGAATCTTCTTCTCACTTTCTTTGGTGTTGGCACTTGCATTTCTCACTGAAGCAAGAGAACACCTTGTTGGAGGTTTACCTGAAGGTTGGAAAGTTCCTTCTCAAACTGATGCTCTCAATAAATGGGCTCAAAAAAACAGATTTCAAATTGGTGATAATCTTGGTCAGATTAACCTTATTTTTCTCTGATCTTCTTGCATTTTGTCTGTTAATTTAACCTTAATATCATCTGTGTTCTTAAATATGTGTACTTTTCCCCACTTTTAAGCAATATATAGTTTGTGAAGTTTACACTGAACTGGGTTTTGTCAGAATATAACAAAATCCTAATTTTTTTTCATTAATTTTGCACAAAATATCATCTGGGTATCTGAAATTTCGATTTTGGAGCTCAAAATCTCATCTGGGTCTTATCAGATCTTAGAGTTTGCCTTTTTTCACATTTTAGCTCAAAATATCATCTGGGTTTTCTGAAAATTCAATTTTTGAGCTCATAATCTTATCTGAGTTTTGTCAGATTTCTAAATTGAGAAGAAAAATCTGAACTTTTACAAATTTTTAGCTCAGAATCTAACATGGGTTGTTTCTGGCTATTAAATTTTGGTGATTTTTTTTGTGGCAGTGTGGAAGTATGACAGCAAGAAAGACTCAGTTCTGCAAGTGACAAGGGAAGCATACTTAAGCTGCAACACTACCAGCCCATTAGCTGAGCACAAGGAAGGTGAAACCAAGGTTGAGCTAGAGAAACCAGGCCCTTACTACTTCATCAGTGGGACTCAGGCTAACTGTGAGAAGGGAGAGAAGGTCATAGTGGTTGTCATGGCAGCCCGAAGCAGGCGGTCCGGTGCCGTTTCGCCAGCTCTTGCTCCAAATTCAGAAGTTGAGGCTCCTGCAGTTGCTCCTGCTACTGGTGGTGCTGAACTCAAGGGTGGACTGATGGTGGCTGTTGTTGGAGTTTTGGCAGGGTTTCTTATGGCGTGAGATATGAGAAGTTTTAGTGAGGTTTCCTTGTTTATACAACAATTACATAAAGCGGAAGTTTTGGATTTTTTCTTGGTCATCAGATCAGCTATCATGTGGTTCTTGTTTCTCTGTGGTTAAATGATTAATTTATTCTTTATTTGTTCTATGATAAATCTCTCTTTTACTACTTGCGAGTAAAAGATATTGTGCCATACACAACTTACAGATCTAAGCAACCTTGGTCAAGAATCGCACATGTGCAACCAAAAGTTAAATGTAGTGCTGTGAATGATCTGAATTGGACTTTCTTACTTGGTTTCTGATCTCAAAGAAGGCCTTGTGCGTCGAGGAACGATGTTAGCTATGCCCTAGGGTTATGGTTCGGGAAGGCCTTGTCCTAGCCTCCTAGGGTTACTTGAGCAAAAAGAAGCTGCTTCTACTACTAATACTATTATGTCTATTACTATTACTATTTTATTTAAGTGTATTATTATTATTATTATTATTATTATTATTATTATTATTATTAAAGGTTCTAACTATTATTATTATTATTATTATTATTATAACTATTATTATTATTACGCCCCGTTTATAATGCTCTAAAGATAGAAAGATTGGCAATTTAAAACATCAAGTTACATGAGAAAAAAATGAGTTGGATTAGAGCTGAAGTACACAAATTATCAGGCAGGGTTTGTTAACACTTCCCATCATCTCTTTTGCCATGGCTCTTATTTGCGCTCTTTTGTAATGAGTCTTATTCAAGACAGTCACATAAATCCTTTACTACTCACAGCTATCCAATTACAGAGACAAAAAAGTATTACAGACCTTTAGGCACTCTCCAAAATTTCGATACTGTAAAATACATTCTTCAACAACATTCTTAACAGTTAGAACCTTGTTCTGCATCAACAGATTTCTCAGAGAAGCGACACACAATGTACACCTCATTAATGATCTCTTGTAATCGTTTCTTCTGAGAGTCTTCTGAACCATCCAAATCTTCCTTGTACTTGAACTGCAACAACAAGGAAAAAAGTAAGCTATCACACTTCACAATAAAATATAATACGAAGTATATGAAGTACTTATTATCATCTGTTTAACAAAATCCATAATGTATAATACGTATATGCTATGTTCTCACTGTCTATCAGTAATACAAAAGTATATGTAGTTTATGTACAATAATGCAAGTTAGTTTGACAGGTTACAGATATCCATGGTTCCTGCTGTCAACTAATTCGATAGTGTACATATGCCATGGTTACTAACTTCCTGCAGTCAATTAGTTCGAGAAGGTTCATTTATAATCTTTTCTATCAGTACCATATAAGTAGACATTACCTGAAGCTTTTGTTGTACAAATCGGAACTCTTGTTCCTTTTCCTTTTCTATGATTTATGATACTACCAGTGTTTCTAGATTCGGAATAAGCCAAAGCGCAGCTAGGATCTCATAACTTGGGTTTGAAAGTTGCATTTGATCACGGGGACAAACTTCATATAGTAGGTTCAAATGTTTAATCATGTAAAGTACAGGCTGCGGGGGCTGGTGACTCAGTTCTTGATCTGTTGTACTTTAAAGCCTATCAATCACAGAAGAGAATAGTTAGTTCTGTATCAGCTATATATATTACATATATGAGAAAAAATACATCACATTTCATGAACATAAAGATCAACAATGGAACACAAAATCTCTATTTTAAAAAAACCTGTCACATTTAATTTATGACCTTAATAATATATGAAATTTTTTGTAAGTACTCCTCTGTGTACTCGACTTACATCGTTGTAACTGGAGGTACAATGAGCACTGATATAGTTGCTTGAGAAATTCAATCAACTCTTGATGATTGGAATGTATTGAATCTCTAAAAGTATTAACTCTAATATCTCAAAAATAACCACTGACTATTAAGAAGTTTAGAATTTTCTAGAATATTGTAGAATAGTATGAAATCCTTGAGAATAATCTAGAAAAATATAGATTTCTCTAGAAGGTTGTAGATGGTGAGGAAGTATATAGAATGTTGAGGAGAAGTATGGAGCTTTTAAGAATCATATAAAATAATATAGAGAAAGATAGGTGTAGAAAGGAGTGGAGAATTTTAAAGGATTAATCTCAACCCTTGGATTGAATAATTCTCCACCATTCATTGAGGAGGTGGAGTAGTATAAATATGGGTGAATTATTTTTTTGGATGAAAAAAAATATGGGTGAAGACATTCACTCCTAAACATTCATAAAAAGTGAAAGTTCAAGTGAGATACATAAAGAGAGTATGAGGAAGAGTAAGTGCCAAAATATTACATTAAACCAATTTTGGTCTAATAAGTGGAACCTGTAAATCAATCTAACTTGATTTAAAATCAACTCAAAACCGATTTGACTACATATTTTAAGACACTTTCCTGTTTTATACTCAACCTAAATCCGAATAGATACTTTTTTAAGTTTAATCTTTTATGTGGTTATTTGTTAGATGCCAAGTACAAAAGGTTCTCTTAGTCTCTTAGTAGGATTGAGTTGATCAAAAAAATCTTCAAGTTTACGCTCTTAGTCTCTTAGTAGGCTCGATCAAAGGTTCTCCTTTTCTTCCCTCCTTTCGTCTACCCAAATTCAAACCTCCACTTGTTGCCTTTTTTTGCATAAGTTGACCTTATTATATGTTACAATCGACGAAAATGATGTAATTTAATATGACACGTTACTATGTTGGAATTGAAATTTTTGAGTTTGATAAGTGCACGTTTGGTTTTCATACCTCGAGCTTTCATTATTTTCTATAAGACTATGACGGGCTCTCTCAAACTATTACTGATCACACTATAGTCTTTGAGAGTTTCACATTTGATGCATAAACGAAGTAATTACAATGAACCATTTTATATTAACTGCTTTCCCAATATTATTAGTACAAAAATATCAAAAGTGTACCAAATTTATGGGAGGATAACATGAATTCATGTGCATCGATCGATTTTGGGTTGACTTGTGACGAGTTGATACTTATCGAATCGGGATAAAAGGGTCAATTTAATAGCAAGTTGAAGATAAGTCAAAAGTTGCAAACATAGATGAAGTATTACACAAATGTGGGACACATTCAATTCTTTGAATACGACTAAAATTCAAAAGAATTGGAACAACTCATTGTTAAGTGTCTAATGTATACAAGGAGGTTACATCCACAAGCAATATTCAATTCCTGTGTTGGATCAACCAAATTCACTTCATATATCAATCCTAGAGCAATTGTTCAAAAATTTCACTTCAGACCCTCACTCATGCCAGGTGGCATCCCTAAACTTTGGGCAAGATTGTTCATTCTTTCCTTCATTGCCTAGCAAAATAACATGAAAATCTCATAAATCAAGAACTATAACCCCTCACTTTACATCTTTTGTTGTTTCTTCCTTCAATAATTGAAGAATAAATATGGAGTCTCACCTGCACGCTTTTCTGGTGTGCATCTTTGTATGCCTCGGTAATTAAAAGCGAAAGTTTCTGGAAGAAATATACAACAGCTTTTCAGAAAAGGAAAAGTACGTGCAACCGACATAAATTGAAAGAAAACCAAATAAAATTGTATAAAAGCTCACTTCAGCCCCAAGTTCCATTGCAGCTTCGGTAATCTCAGTACGAACAGGTTGTTGATTACCAGAGAGAGTAACCTGATAGAAAGATATTTGAATTATAAAAATATGTGAATAGAGTTTAGAGAAGAAAAACATATGTTTATGTAATGACAAGTACAACATATAATATAAGAGAAATCACATTAAAAGGATGTTGATAAGAACACCCAACCTTTTATAATATTTTTACTTCAATAGAATGACATGTAAAATAGAATGGTCCAACGTCAATACTATGAATAGATGTTGTGGGTATTCGATATAATTTTTTGAAAAAGTGAGTGCCACATGGGAAATAGCCTCCAAGAACACTTTTTAATAAATGATGAAAATTTCTCTTTTAGTACTAGTTAGTTATTTGTCCTGTAGGAAAAGGCGGCTGGTTACATACTGACTCTTGAAAAGTTTAAATGACATGTAAAATAGAATAGCCCAATTCTAATACTATAAGCTAAGGTTGTGGGTCCAAGCCTTGTACTCAACATAATCTTCTGAAAAAGTGAGCACCACATAGGACATATTTTTTCTCAAGAACACTTTATGAAAATAATGAAAATTTCTCTTTTAGTTCTAGTTAGTTATTTTTCCTGTAGGAAAAGGAGGCTGGTTACATTATGACTCTTGAAAAGTTGAAATGATTCAAAGGTAAACTAGCAAGTTCAATGATGTGTTTATCAAACATAAAAGTTTAATGAAGTCTCAAACAGCATACCTTTATGAGCTCATCTTCACAATAACCATCAAACTCTGCTCTGCATGACCAAAAAATTGACAAAAGAAACACTTCATATATGGGTCAATACATCAAAGTAAAAAATTGAACTCAAACAAGGAGAGAAATTAGCAAATACGCTGCCAGTTCTTTTTGAACTTTAACTGCTTCAACTTGGACAACCATTTGAGCCTTCTTGACAGTCTCGTACAGATTTTGCATGTTGCCAAGAATTCCAGCCTATATCATAGTTCGGGAAGGTAAGTTTAGTATGTCAACAACAAATACATTGAAGGCATGCACTATATATCTTACTCTAAATGGAAAAATTTGTATCGTACTGTTAACTGTCCACAAAGATATGAGTGCTTTGAACAAATCAGAAAATTCATAAGGATATTTTTAATGCACAGAATTATCCTTACAAAAATGTAATGCCCAAAATTATCAAGAAACAAACAGGTTAACAAACTCTATAAAAAAATAAAAAATAAAAAAAAAATAAGAAAACTCATGTTGCTCTCTAATAAAGAAAATTCTTAAAAAATAAACCCTCAGCCACCAAGCACTGTATAAATTATCCAAGTACGCAGGCTCATCAGCACTGTGACTATCCTCCGGTCACAGGGATGGAGGGCAAAACCATTAAAAAAAACTGTTTGTCATAGTAGGAGCAGGATCACTTATCAGGTAATGTTTAATCCTTACTTTCAGATCCAAATCTAGTTTAGTAGGAAAAGACTACGCATAAACGATACACTTAGTAAGGTTTTGTGGGGACCACACTATCTCTCTCACAAATTGGGGCCTGCATTCCACCACATACAAAACAATTCATCAAAAGTGAAAATCCTATCCCCCCCCCCCACTTCTTTCTTTTTTTACCCTTGATTTTGCTAAGGTGTAAAAATGTGACTAGTATTTATGCTAAGAACCTAAGGTGTGTCAACTTCCTGTTCAGTTCATACTGGGGTAATTCTAGAGCCTTCATCAGTATTTTCCAATATAAAATAAGCATTCATATTAAACTCTAATTTTACATATAATTCTGATTACTAGTATTGTAATTGACTAAGATTGAGTTTTCAATGTTAGCATTTAAAGATCCAATGCAATAATTTATCAAGTATATATATATATATATATATATATATATATATATATATATATATATATATATATATATATATATATATATATATGTTTCAAAGGGAATTTATGAGGAGAATATGCTTTTAATTGACTTCTGTTTAGCAGTAGTAGAAGAATCCTAGAGTGATGCTTGACTTTGAAACTTAAAATATATGAAAAAGTTATTGTGCATCTATATTTTACTAATTTTCAAGATACAAATCAATGAATGTTTTCATCAGAAATCAAATTTTGACAGATATGTATTGTTCCATGATGGCACATTTCAAATCCAATGAAATCATTTATTTGGTGTAGCTTAAAGTGTGAGGGTGGGAAAATTGTGGTAGTGGACTCTTCTTTAGTAGTATATGGAAAAAGATAAATATCCAATCTTCTTAGTGTGTTGAGACTATTTCGTGTTGGAATTTGATTTTGGTCATGGGTAAAGAACAATTGTTTTGTGATTTTATGCTATTTCATTTAGATCCTTCTGATGTTGGGGATGATGTCTCAATGTCAAGTATGATGAAGTTCTTCAATGTATGATGCTATAAAAAGAACAAACGCTCCCAGTATAAATTAAGTTATGAAGTTCAATCGGATCTTACAGATTCAGCAAATTCTCTGAAGTTAAATTTTGAAAGAATGTTCAAGTATATTGAGTACGTTTGAGGATGCATCTACTGTCCGTTCTTTCATCAAAGGGGTATAGCAAAGCAATACAAAGGAACATTTCAGCAGGACTACATTACATACACAATCGGAAAGTTATTATGAGGCACCAAAAGATTCAATTAGAGCTAGCAGGTTGGATACCTAGAACAACAATGAGGTTAGTAGAGGGTTATCTGTTGTTGAGGGTCTGATTTAGCTCAAAAGTGAGGTGATCGAGGACATGGATGTTGATGAAAGTCGCATATCAGAGGAAAATGAAGAACAATTTTCTAACTCTCTCAACCTGGAAGCAGAAGTAGCGACTTGATGGTGGCTGATATAAATGAGATAAATGTAAATGGTGGGTTTAATTACTCAGTACCTAATGCTAATAGGATAGATGAGAACTTGCTCCAAGATGGTCAGAAAAGCTTCTCATAAAGGACAAATGATATTATTATCTTATAGTTGTAGATATCCCTGATTAGAATAAAAACGGGAAGAGAAGCTATCCTGAAGGGAAGGGTTGCTTCATTACCTTTGTTAAGCTAAAAAGAATGACACACTTCGAGAATCCAATTTAGTAAGTTTGACTGGTTAAACAAACGGAAATTTTTTATGTTCTCATCAGATTCATCACTAATTAAAATCACTGGCAGTTTGAGCTTGGGAGTAGCAAACGAGCACATTGATGAAAGTCTCCTGGAGCAAGTCTTGATGGAACAAGGGGCCTCCCATGGATAATTGAAGGGTACTCCTCTCAACAGTGATGCAGGGGATGCTTTTTTATTTAAAAAAAATTTGGGATTTTATTTGACAACTCGAGAAAAAGAATACAAGAAAAAGTGGACTAGCTGTCCTCTGAAACAGAAAAAGTAAAAGTACAGACTGACCCAGTTTCTATGAACCTCCCCTAAAAAGCCACCACTGGCGAAAACGACCACAAAATAGAACTCTGCCCCTCAACAAATCAGAAGACAAAGAAACACATGAAAGCCTGTAAATGCTGTACCCATACCCTGGGTTCAAAAGAAGACATGAAATCAATAACCAACTTCATGAGAAACAGTCTCTTGTAACACCAAATATGGACATGCCACCAACATCCAATACCCAGTCATTTAAAAAATTCAGATTTACTTCAGAAGGGGAGTAGTCTTGAAGATCTCACAGCCTAGTAAGCGGAAGGTCATTCCTACGTCAGCTTAAACTGATCCACAATTCACGATCACGGAGACAACAATGCTAAGCTATATAGTATTTCCAAAATCAGCTGTTAAAGTGTAGGTGACAAGTGCAAGTTCACAGTGGAAATTCCCATGATAAATGCAAGCATCTCCAGCAAAAAATTTTGCTAGGTTTGATCAGAGTATGGTGTTAGATAGTAGTAGGATAGGGTTTTCAAGTTCACAGCCTAGACAATCAAGTGAGGACTTTGGGTCTTCATATACTTCATAGAAGTTTTAATATAAGGACTTGTTCAGGCCCTCTACAAAAAAACACAATTTAACATCTTTTTGCCAACATAGAAAATCAGAAACATGCCAAAGGCAGGAGCACTGCAGATAAGAGGCGAGCTCACAAATTGTCCACAACATGCTTACAATCTTACGCATTCACAAAAAGCACTGATTCTTTGATCCTAAAGACTGCAAAGAGTATCCCAACAGCTATAAAATATGAATAATTGCTAATAACAGAGCATTGTAGAAAATTATAAGAAAAGGTATAGAAAGCTCACTTTTGACGAAGAATCATTACCCTTATCATTTTCCTTTTTCCCACCAAATAAACCATACACACGTACTGATCTTGAGCTCTTCCCAGGCTTACTATTTGACCACAGCAAACATGGATGACCAACATAGTTAGCCTGACAATTTAACTCGCCTGTAAAATTTATACATATGATAAGATCACAAGACAATAAGAGACTATAATAAACATTTGGACATAATCAAATAAGAGACTTGTGAGACTATAATAAACAATAAATAACATAAATTAGACATCAAGCCTGTCAAACACAATTTCCCTATTATTTCACAAACACAACTACTCCTCAGACCACTTTGCAACTATGAAAATGCAAACTAAAATCCCAGACTCAATTCTTTAGCCAAGACTTGACTGTATTTTACTAAGTGGGACTTCTACGAAAGTCTAGGTCACAATATGGTCCAGGATAATCATGGCACAATGAACACAATCATTCTTTCCATAGGAACGTTTAACATTTAAGAGTGCCCTCACCGGCAAACCCCTATGATGCGCCAGTTTCTTATTGAGTGAGGTCCTAAAACCTAATAAATAAATAAAAACAAATAAAGACTTCTCAAAATGCATTAGGAATAGGTGGGGCCCCTTGAACCATAACCAGTATTCTAAACTTTTTTTCCTTGATGAGTACTTTGTTATGCAAGTGATGATATTGGGAATTAGATAACAAAGAGTTACCAAACATGTTTTTGAACTCAATGACAACAGTGAACAAAAATCCCTCCTTATAGAAACATTTAAAACAAAAGAAAAATATTGATTGGGAAAGAACCACTCAGTTTGACTCTTGCAAAGATCTTTTAGAGCATCAAGAATCAACATATAAAGTGCGGTTACTCCCTTCTCCTAATCAAATTTTTACTTGTTCAAAGTATCATGCATCCATGCACTTTCTTTTCATACTAAGCTTTAAACTGAAAGTGAGCTACTTCATGCTTTGAGCAACCAGGAGGTATATGAGATCGGGTGATCAGAACACAAGCTAGCCTGCCGGAATGTACACAGTACACATCCTCCCTGATTCTAGTAAACTTGGTCTGGTAAATACTTGCTTCTCAGGTGGCACACACCTTAGGTAGTGACGTGCCACCAAGCCGGAGTGGAATTGGCATTCATCTATATTTATCCATTTACTGAACTTGAATTCCATATCAGGCTGATTTATAACAGCAAGAAAGGAAAGCACAGGTGATTGCTGCCTCACTTCATCATCTTATGGGGAAAAAAAAAAAGAAAAACTCTATTTCCCATTCTAAAATATTCATGGAATATTCTTGTACATACCAGTGCATGTTTGTGTATCCCCTTCATTTAATTTTGTCATCTTCATTGGCACTCGGGAATACTACATCTAACAGAAGGGATCGCAGTGTCTAGCATAAAGGTCGTCTGAAATAGAGATTAATGGCTGAGAAGCGTTCAACGGAGAGTTTCCTGAGGCCTGAGAAACTAGTTAAAGAGCAATAAACTTACAGTAGTGTTCAGAAGCATAAAATTACGAACCAAGCGAACGAGACACCACTATATTTGAGCTTTCCAATTTCAGACAAGTTCTAAGAAGCAATTACTTTCCCTCAATCCCATGAAAATTTTCAGAGCTTCCAAAATAAAATAAAAAAGTAAGAATTAAAGCAAGATAACATTCTGCCACAAACACTAAAAGGGGAGTCCACAGTTCCATACAGATAAAGTAACGATTTGGACCCAACAATTGTTTGTTTATTAAAGAAATTCATCCACTTTCCCGACAAATCAGCGGATTGATGAGCCTATTTCATTTTCCATTTACCTAAACATATCAACACAGAAACGGACGGAGTAACCCATTTCAAGTGATTGAAATGAACTCAAACAATGAACAATTTAATTGAAAAAGAAAAGTAACAAAACCCTAAATTTAAAATGAATGAAAACATGATGAAGCTATTGCAATTCAAGTACAATGGTCAGTAATTTCAACATTAAAATGCAAGAAATGGTAAGGAAATTAGAGCAAAAAACAGGACATTTAAAGGAAAGAGGGAGAGAAGGGGAGCTTACAGAAGGAGATGGAAGAAGACGAGGTGGGGTTTCTACCGAAGTTACCGTTGAATCTACACTGAATTGGAAGCTTAGATGTGCTCAAGGTGGACGCCATGGCAGGAGGAAAGTGAGTAGAGACTCAGAGTTTTGCAACAGAAGATAAAAAGATAAATCCACCTTCCAATTTCCAAATCGGTTTGAGTCAAACACCGACTATTTTCGGCCTTAGCTTACATTCGGATTTTGACATGTGTACATGTTGGTGTTCATACTTTTAGGGTTAAAATGGAAATTCGATTCAATTCGATTTAATTTCTAATAGGGTTTGTAATTTCTTTTAAGTCAAATTAGATCAAAATAAAAGTTTTTGAAAATTTACAGATTTGTAAGGATTAAAAACAAAACACAATTTTTTAAATAGGTCTTAAATGATAATTACTTTGTAAGCTTCTTGAACATATTAAAACATTCTTTTGACAAGTTGAATTACTTGAATATAGTAAAATTGAACATTCATGAAGCTAATCAAACTAAACTAATTATGTATGTTCCTTACAGCATAATTTAAGGTTGGAGTTGATTTTCACGTAAAAAAAAAGGTTGGGGTTGATTTTATAATACTTAAGTTATTTACTCATTTTAGCTTTGTTATTTATACGGAGTTAAAATCGGTCTTTTGGCTAAAACTAAAATATCTGAGATCCAAATAACAAAATTATAATTTATAGTTCGTATTACATTAGATTGGATTGTGGATACCTTCTAATAAATCAAATCCAATAAAATAACTCAAATTTTCATAGTTTTTTCATATTAACAAACAATTGAAAACTACATGTATGTAATAGTGTATTTCCCATAGTAACAAATTAAACAAGAGAAAATTGTTGGTTTCTACATATTTGTGCAAACGTTCTTTTCCATAGTTTACTTTTCCCCTGTCTATCATGTTGACCCAAACACATATAGTGTTAGTGGTTTACTGATATATATAACTAAACACAAAATCTTCTATACACACAATATACATTATAGTTATTTTATCCCAGTAAAAGTGACTCCTTAAAATAACAAAAGTTACCCCCTTAGAGTTGATAAAAATTGACATATGTTGTGTTGAGTGGTAATTGTTGTTCTATTGAGGGGGTAACTTTTTGTATATATACTGATAACTAACTTCCATAAAAATAGGTATATTTGAATTATCTTTAAATTGATTTTTATTGATTAAAATTTTTTACTCAAGCTACTCTATATGCAAATAGGACTATGCACACGAGGTGCAAAGTGCTCACTATGCACCTAGTACAAAACGCATAAAATTTACTCACAAAACGCTACATTATTTTCATTTGAGGAAACATAATGAACATTTCATTTACAAAACATTTCATTTATAGGAAATGAACAATGGAAGTTTTAATGATCAATTCAATTCATTATTTCCTAGTAGAAGTCATCATTAGTGCTACGTATTATGCGTCATTAGTTCATTTGAGATTCTATTATTTTCGCATTAGGAATAAGATACTTACAGAACTTTGGAATTCTTTTTAAATCTGAATAATTTTTTTATTTTAGGATTTTTATACACGCACACAAATTTCGAAATTATCATGTACATTTCTTAATACGCAAATGTATATTACTTACAAAGAAAATGTTCATTGTAAAATCATATAATGTACATTCGAGTATATATGATTACATTATGTGTACTCAAAATAGAAATGCACATATCATAAAGATTTGTTATTGTTAAATGAACATTATGTATTATAGAAATGAACATTATGTATTATTAAAATAAACATTATGTATTATTAAAATGAACATAGAACATTCATGCAGCAAGATTTTTAGTAAAATAAACATTATATATTATTAAAATAAACATTGAAAGTTTTAATGATCAGTTTAATTCACTATTTCCCACCATAAGTCATTATTAATGCTTCGTAATTTGCGTCATTAATAAAATGGGACTCTATTATTTTCGCATTGGGAATAATAAGATATGTACAAACTTTGGGATTCTTTTTAAATTTGAATAATTTTCATTTTAGAATTTTTATACACACACAGATTTCGAAATTATCATGTAAATTTCTTAATACGTAAATGTACATTACTTATAAAGAAAATGTTCATTATAAAATCATATAAGGTACATTCTAGTAGATATGATTACATTATGTATACTCAAAATAGAAATCATATCACAAATATTTATTATTGTTAAATGAATATTATGTATTATAGAAATGAACATTATGTATTATTAAAATGAACATAGAACTTTCGTGCAGCAATCTTTTTATTAAAATGAATACTACGTATAATTAAAATGAACATTAGAAGTTTTAATGATAGGTTCAATTCATTATTTTCCAACAAAACTTATCATTAATACTTCGTAATTTGTGTCATTAATGATTTTGGGATTATATTATTTTTGCATTGAGAATAAAATACGTTCAGAACTTTGGAATTCTTTTTAAATCTGAATAATTTTTCATTTTAGGATTTTTATACAAGCACACAAATTTCAAAATTATCATGTAAATTTCTTAATACGTAAAAGTACATTACTTACAAAGGAAATATTCATTGTAAAATCATATAATATACATTCGAGTAGATATGATTACATTATGCGTACTCAAAATAGAAATGTACATATCACAAAGATTTGTTATTGTTAAATAAACATTATGTATTATAAAAATAAACGTTATGTATTATTAAAATGAACATTATATATTATTAAAATGAACATAGAATATTCGTGCAGCAAGATTTTTATTAAAATGAACATTGTGTATTATTAAAATGAACATTGTGTATTATTAAAATGAACATTATGTATCATTGTAATGAGCAATAGATGTACTTTTAATGATCAGTACAAAACGATTGCCTCATTAATAGTACAACATCATTATTATTTCATAATTTTCATCATTAATGCTCTTATTTTGCAATGATGAAGTATTGTGATTCTATTATTTTTATTTAATATTGACTGGTGTTGTGTTCTCAACATTATTCATTATAGTTTTTGGGGGAACTTTCAAACTTCCAATGTTCATTTCTTGAAAACAAAATATTCATTACGTTATCCTAAATGCAAAAAAAAAAAACAGTGTTTTATGTTTAAACTCCTTGCGTTTCGCACCAAGGTGCATATTCCAACCATTATACTCTATAAAAGCCTACTACAAGATTTTGTATACCTGGTGGTAAAAAGCCCATTAAACACGAGGAAGAGAATGAGTCTTAGAAAATAGCACAAATTCCCAACCCCAGAGTAACCTTCAAAGACAAAATTGAGGAATACACTATACACTTAACACTCCATCTTAAGTGTGAACGTGTTAGGGTTAGCAAGTACAGAGATTGAACAATTTGATACTCAGCAAACTTCAAAAATGTTGAGGCTGATTTTGGGGACCCATCTGTAACATGGTACATGCGCCTTTTTTCCATACTGCTTATGCATTACTTGTATGCTTAACACTTGGACTTGTTTTAATTTCGATTCAATAATAATTCCATCTCACTCAAATTTGACCATATTAAGCAATGACTTGAAACCAATAGTTTGGTATATTTGTTGTTTCTGCCAAAAATCGTCACCTAGTGACAACTTAAGGTTGGGATATTTTACAACTAGTTAAGCTATGCATAGGCAACAATGTGTAGAATGAAGCAAGAAAAATATTGGCAATGACACAACAAATTGGTGACGCAGAAAGCCTAAAATCGGGAAAAACCGCGAGGGTTTATTAAGTCGCCGAAACACTATGTCGAAGGAGTTCTTTTCATTGAGTATAATAGAGTTGTAGAAAATGATTGAGAATAAATGAGTAGAAAAGTACAATAAGTGACAAGTGTTAATGGAGCTAATGAGATAGATAAATATGATGATGGGTTGTGTTTTTTTATCTTGGCTTGTAGAAGAATGATCTTCTTGTGAGTGAATGCGAGAGCTAAATGAGTATTTTTCTTAGTAGTTGGCTTTGTTGAATGGCTTGTTCTCTCCTTTAGATCCTTCAACCTCCTTTTAAAGGTGTGTCTTCTCCTTCTTTTACTAGTGCCAGCTGTCACAAAATTGAATTCATTATCATCTTCCCGTAACTGACTCCTAGAATCATGCAAACGGTTACAATCACTACACGTTTGTAATTGCTCATCAATATCTAATAAATTCCTCGGTTTGACTGGTAACTTCCTTATGTCTAGCTATCCTACACGTCGGACAAACTTCACGTCATAACGGGTGTGCTAGATGGTTTTTTTATCCATAACACCATTTATAACTTCTGCGAATCTGACCATACGCTTTTTACATCTAATTGTCCTACACGTCGGACTGTTCACACGTCACGTCGCGTGAATCAGATAGATTTTTGCCCCTAACATTTGTTCATACAAAAATAATGACATTCCTCATCATTAAGTCTGCTCTTCCAATTGATCTCCTTATCCACTTTGGCAAATCCATAACATCATTATGGATATGTTAAAGATTATTGTCAATCTAGATGAGTCCTCCATCAACCACGTGCTTAAGGAGGCTAACTTTGTGGCGGATTACATGGCGATATTATGAGGATCTTCTTTATTAGATTTATCATGGATTCCCCCTTGTATTTTCATTCCCTCTCCTTTCTACCTTATCATCCACAAGAATGCTATAGGTTAGTCTCGACTCTAAAGATACTTAGCTTTCCTTTTGTTTCTTGAAAAAAAAGAGAGTAGGGGAAGTAGATTTTACTAATTCAACAGATATTCAATTGGGACCTATATAGGAAGGACACCATCAAACTTGGGAATATTCAATAATCACTAAAATTTGGGATTAAATATTGGAAGACTAATCAAACTTTGCGATTGTTTATATCAATTTTTCCAAACTTTAAGAAAATTATCACATGTTTTAATTAGACTTTAGTCTTAAACCTTTATAACTTTTTGTTTATTATTCTTTCTAAATAAAATGCCATAAGAAACTATATATTTTATATGATCAAGTATAAAAATAACAACATAAAAGCCTAAAGCTTTCTCCTCCCTACCATGTGAAGTTTATTACAAGGCTTATGTGGATGGTACCCCTATTGATCCAATGAGGCGGAGAGGGATAGATAGATAAATGTATTTAACTTATTTTCTCCTAGTTATGAGAATAATCAAAAGAGAGTGTCTAAATTCATATAGAAAATAGGATAAAATACATATATAGAAAGGGTATATGATGATAATTTTATTTCTTAATAATACGATTTTATTTTTTAACTGTATACTTTCATTTGAAATTCCTTTAGAATATTGTTTCCCCAAAAAAAACCCTAAATACCCAATTTTCAAAGCCGAAAACTATGGATTTGGACAAACTAAGTTCAAGCCATTCTTCAGCCCGATCCAACTTGACCCAACATTAGGCCCAAAATGGACAAATTTTTTGGCCAAGCCCAACTCGATCAATCCTGACATTTAATCACCTCTACCCACTCAAATCTAAGACTCTATAGTCTACCTCAGCACGTGAACACAACGCGTATCTTCCTTCCTTCTAGACTTGTTGTCTTTCTCTCTACTCTCTTAATTCAAGCAATCGCTCCTTCATTTTTGGTTTCTTTATGTGTGTGAGATCTATCAAATTATGGTAGTTTTTTTTTCCAGTTCAACTTTAAAAACTCACATCAAAGTTACAACTTTCACCTAGGTTCCAAATGCTGAGCCAACACCCACAATCTTGCTAGAAAACTAGTGGGTCTAGGTAGAGCTGTCAAAATCATATCCGACCCAATAAGGTATCCGAAACTGACCTGATAATGTACCTGATACCGACCCAAACCCGACCTGATTATGACCCAAAAAGTGAAACCCAAAAACCGACACATCCCGACCTACAGTCAACCCAAAACCGATTTGACCCGATATTCAAAGACCTAAACCCAATCCATGTCCGACCTATTAGGGACCCGACTCATTACAAAACAAACTCTTTATAGACCCAATATGAAGAGAATCCAAAATCGATTGAACTCAACACATAACCGATATGACCCTATGTATAACAACGTGTGACCCAAATTCACTAGATATGTTAGCAATATGAATATATGTGAAGGAATATTTGACTTGACCCAAAATCTACCCGAACTCAAAATATTGTCCAAGATTAGTTTCAGAATATTTTTCTGGCCTAAAGTCATTATAACGACTAGAGATGAAGGAATGTGTGAACCTGCAGAGAAGATGTCAGCAACCTAACGGTGAAGATTGGCGTCATATTCAACACATCCCAGAAAGTAAAATGGGTTGAATATCCTAAATAGGTAATGCTCTTGTCTTATGTTTTTGTTTATAAGAAGTATAATTCGTAGTTAACATTTGGAAAGAACCACATGTATTTTGATTTTAAATACCTTATGTTTTGTATTACTCGTATAATTTCCTATCTTATTTCCATTTCTTAATTAATCTATACCATTACTTTGGATGTAAGAGTTTGAGACAGGTCAAGAGAATTACATCGATTCATGTAAATCTCAAGACTAGTTGTAGTTTTGATTTTTCTTCTTGTTTATATTTATTGGTGTAGTTCACAACAACATTGATTGAATTACTTTATCTAATAAAGTGTAGGTGATGTCAACATGTTACTCAGGAAGCACAAGATGTCCACAAGTTGACTTATTGCAATCTGCCAAGCAAACATACTTGTTACAGTACCAAGAAGAGGCGGCATTGGCAAGGGGTCAGGGGACAATTGAGAAGCTCGAAGATCCAAGGGGAAGACAGGGCGGACTAGGCCCTTGTCCTGGTGAGTCACATGACTCACCAGGGCCCAAAAAAATTTGAAGCATTTAAAAAAAAAAAATTCAGAAATTTGTTCAGCTTCCCTAAATGACTAAATCCCTAGACAGTCCCACTCCCACCCACCCGAATACCCGATAGTCCCACAATCCCAATCTCCCACCTGGCCACCTAGTCACCCACGTAGCCGGTAGCAGCCACCGCCCACGGCCCACCCTACGTCCCTACACCAGGCTGCGCACCCAGCCACCCACCTAGTCGGCACACTCGACAGAACCGCAGAACCACGCACGCGTCCAAGACTCCAAGATGGTGCTCCGGTGCGGCGCAGCGGCGGTGCTCCGTGCTCTTGGCTCGTGGCTCCCAAGTCTTGTCCAGCAGTCCAAGACTCTACACAAAGGTAATTAGATTAGGTAATGTCTTAAACTCTTATTCTCTTAATTTCTTATAACTCTTATTTGAAGTTGATAATTAGGTTTTAATTAATTATTTCAATTATTTTAATTAATTATACAATTATTTGAATTTGAGATAAGTACTTCCGATTTTCTTTATATTAGTTTCCTCTAATTCAGTAATTCCTATTCACTTATGCTTATCACTGTTAACTTTTTTTAGAGAAGTTAGTGAAGTGTAGATCATAATCTAAGCTTAGCTTGGAATCTCAATGTTTCATTATACACAAAGAAAGAAAAATGGCATGATTGGCATCCTTGGGATAGCTTGTTAATGAGGCAATATGTTTGGATAATTTCATAATTGAATATGTTTGTATCAAAATATCTAACTAATTGTGGAATGAAGCCCAAATGTTTGGATAATTGGATATGTTTGTATCAAAATATCTAACTACTTAATCTCTATTGAGTTTGTGTTTTAGGTTTATGTCATTGTACTAGTACTATTAGCTATTTTATGGTGTTAGTTGTGGTTAATTGTTATAAATATTTATTTGTATCAAAATATTGCTTGATTTAGTTGAATATTTACTCAATTTTCAGAATGAAGAGAAAACACACTCCAAACAAAATGCAAAACATTGCTAGCTTCTTTGCTAACAAGAATCCTACTCCAAATTCTCTTCCACATCCAACACAAAATGAACAAATTATATCTTCAGCTCAAGAAATAAACAACATTCATCTCCATCTCACTATTCAACTCAAAATTCCCCTCAAAATGAACAAGGCCAATGTTCTCATATTGCCCCAATCTTTGGTGAAAGATTAAGTGAACATGAATTTTCCAATCTTCCACAACATCCAAGAAAGAGGAGAAAGATGAGTCAATTTCATAAAGATGATAGAGATTTAGTGAGAAGAATTTACATTCAAAGAAAGCCTTGTCAGCCCAAAGACTTTGTATTTTCCTTGTTATCTATTCAATGATGAAAATGCATTTGGAGGTGATGCTTTTGTTAGTGATGGATTCAAATCGTGGAATCAATCGGATTTAATAAGAAATCTTGTGGGTAAAGATTTGAGTACGCATAATAATGCAGTGTTAGCCATGGATTTATTCAAGAAACAAAAGGCAAGCATTACACAAGCCTTGACAAAATAATCAGCGAAGAGTACAAATGCATATAGGAAGCAACTTGAAGCTTCAATTGAATCAATCCAATGGCTTTTACTCTAAGGGTTGCCTTTTTGTGCTCATAATAAAAAGAAAGTTCCTTGAGAAGAGGTAACTTTCTTTCACTTTTGGCCCTTATTTCCAAAGGTAATTCTGAATTTTCTAAAGTTGTTTTGAAAAATACTCCTAGTAATTGTCAACTTACTTCTCCAAAAGTCCAAAAAAATATCATAAATGCATGTGTAAAGGAGACAACTAAAGCAATGCTTGAAGATATTGATGGTGGTTTGTTTTCTATCCTAGCTGATGAGTCTGCTGATGTTTCTGACAAGGAACAATTGGCTCTTTATTTGAGATATCTTAATAAAAAGGGAGAAGTGTGTGAGCGTTTACTTGGTGTTGTGCATGTTGTAAACACTGCTTCTTTGACTCTCAAAATTGCTATTGAATCCTTATTAATGGAGCATTCTTTGTCTTTCTCTCAAGTACAGGGTCAGGGTTATGATGGGACAAGTAATATGCAAGGTTCCATTAATGGCCTTAGGACTCTTATAGAGAATGAGTGTAAACAAGCTTATTTTGTCCACTGCTTTGCTCACCAACTCCAATTGACTCAAGTTGCACTTGCTAAAAGGAATTCAGATTGTGCTTGGTTATTTATTGATGTACTTGCACCTCTCTTGAATTTTGTGGGGGGTTTACCAAAGAGGAAAGAGTTTCTTCTTGAAAATCAAGTTCAAAGAGTGGTGGAAGCTTTTTCTCTATGTGAACTTGAAATGAGTTTAGGTTTAAATCAAGAACGTGGATTAGGTAGACCTTGTGATACTCGTTGGGGATCTCACTTCAAGACAATCTTGAATGTGCTTGATTTATACCCTGTAATCCTTGGTTCTCTTGATGATATTGCAAAAGTATCTGATGCACTAGATTCTAATAGAGCTCAAACACTTACAAATTTGTTGATATCCTTTGATTTTGTGTTTGTGGCACACTTAATGGTTAGTATATTTGGGATAACAAATAACTTGAATGTGGCCTTACAAAAGCACGATCAGGACATTGTGAATGCAATGGCCATGGTTAATGTAACCAAGATTAATTTGCAAAAACTGAGAGATGAAAGATGGGATTCTTATATGGAAAAGGTCACTTCTTTTATTGATGGCTATGACATTGAAGTTCCAGATATGGAAGATAAATATGTTGTTCCAAGGAGGAGGTTGTTTAGAGGTAAAGGCCCTCAAGTGTCTAATCTACATCATTTTCGAGTTGAAGTTTTTTTTGGTGTTATTGATCTTCAATTGCAAGAACTTGAAAATCGATTTCCCGAAATAACTAAAGAATTACTTGTGTGTATGTCTTCTTTGAGTCTTGTGGATTGATTTTCTAAGTTTGATAAGGAAAAATTGACTAAGCTTGCGATATTCTATCCTAATGAATTTGCAAATTCAGAATTGATGTTCTTTGGTCATACACTTGATAATTACATTGTTGCTGTTAGAGGAGATGAAAGATTTTGGAATTTGAAGGGTCTTAGTGAGATTTCAATCAAATTGGTTGAAATGGGACTCATGATAGGGTATATTTAATTTTTGAAGTTGGTGTTGCTTCTTCCCGTCGCAACGGCAAGTGTGGAAAAGGTATTTTATGGCATGAAACATGTGAAAGACAAACTACGAACTAGCATGGGAGATCAAATGTTGAATGATTGTTTGATTACTTACTTGGAGAATGATTTGTTTTTGAATGTTAGCATGGAAGATATCATAAATCGATATCAAAACATGAAAACTCGTCGAGAACTATTGTAATATGTTTGTATTACTATTTAGTTGTATTTTATAGTATTATTTGAACATTTGGTTGTATTTTATACTATTTGAATATTTGGTTGTATTTTATACTCTATTTAACAAATAAAGTATAAATACAGGGTTTTACTGAATTAAAATACTAAACATTATTGAGCAACTATAGGTTGTAGGAATGGCAATGGATCGGAGTCGGAGCGGATCCAACAAAATCCGAATCCGATCCGACAAGTTTGCGGACTTTAATTTTGGATCCGAATCCGACTCCGAATCCGCAAAATCCGAATCCGTCGGACCTCCGAATCCTATCCGATCCGTCGGACCTCCGAATCCAATCCGTCGGACCTCCGAATCCAATCCAAAAATTAATATTTTCTTACCTATTTTTTTGTTAATTTCTTTACTAATACTATAATTCCTTTATGACATACATTGTAAATTAAAAAAATTTATACAATACAAGCAAATACCATGATTTATTTATTTATTATTTAATTTTTTAAATTTTGGGTTATTATATTTGGTCTTTTTTTTAATACTATCCTTAATACTACTCATTCGGATCGGACAATCGGACTCGGATCACAATCGGGTCGGATGTAATACAATATCCGAAGCCGATCCATCTCCTATTCGGAGTCGGAGTTTTTTTTATCGGATTCGGAGTCGGAGTTTTTTCAAATGGGTTTGGATCGGACTTTTTCCTTCGGATCGGATCGAACTCGGTTCGGACTCGGATTGAAATGCCATCCCTAATAGGTTGTCGTATCAAATCCACAAGAACTATCACATGCGGTATCTTTTGAATGTGAAAAACAACTAAGGAGGTACTTTTTGGAACAGTTCAAAACAGTTTGATTTTACCAGTTTGGGTCGGTTTTTGACAGCTCTACACTCTGTATATATAATCGCCTGATTGATCAAAAGCTAGCCTACATTATTTTTTTGGTCGTTATGATAGCTACTATACGTTATTTCACGCCACTCTGAAAAAATAAAGTAGGTTTTTGATCAATCACGCAAATATATACACATATTAGAGTATATAAGAGTAGGCTTCCCTTAAAGTAAATTACTTGTAACGAAATACATGGTTTTATTGAATTAAAACACTAATCATTGTTGAGCAACTATAGGTTGTCGTATCAAATCCACAAGAACATATCACATGCGGTATCTTTTGAATGTGAAAAACAGCGAAGGAGAGAGATTTAGAAAAAGAATATGTAATTAGTTTATACAGAGTATGTGAATATTCTTAGCACTTTTCATTTGACTTTTGGGGTTTTATGGGAATCCGTGGGACGTTGTGATCCAAGCTTTGGAAGGCACGAGAAGCTATCTCAATGAATCGGAGGACGAATAAACAAAAGAAATAACAGATTTTCGGTAAAGAGACTCACTTGCTACTCGTAAAATAAGGCTAGTTTGTTAAAAAAATAAACCAATAATAATTAAAAAAAAAAGGTCATTGTTGCCTTTGCTGCATATGATATTTGTACAATTATGAATTCAAAACCATCTTAATCTAGTAATAATTATTATAGTGCTTAAAATTATTTAAACTTATTATGTGAAGGACTTCCGCGTTTAAGGAGCCAATTTTGGATATCGGTTGAGTAGCATATCAACAATGATATAACTTACTTGAATACTGGTATTCGCCTCTCTTATACTACATGTATACTAATAAAATTTCTCATTTTATAGTTAGCATCAACTTTTTTTCTATTTTAATAAATAATGAACATAAAAATTATTACTCATTTATTAATTATAAACTATTTGCACTTTTTAAAAAAATTTCAAAATCGCTCATTTTCACTGATATTTGTTCATTTCTCTAAGTTGTTCATTAGAGTCAAAATTGTTCATTTTATCCCAAATGATATGGACTTTCATTAGAAATTATTCATTTCATTTTCTCTAAAAGTTTGTTGATTATGATCAAAATTATTTATTTTCTTTAAAATTGCTCAACTAACTCAAAAGCGTTTATCTTCTTTGAAATTGCTCGTTTGACTCAAAATTATTCATTATCTCTAAAAGTGCTCATTTTTCTCTTGGCAGTACCTTCCTCTGCAAGTATGTAAGATATATAGACTTGCTAATTTGCCACGTCTAGGTTCCTTAATCCTGAGCTCCACAAAAAGTTATTTGGTCCTACCAATGTTAAAATTATACATTCAAGAACCGTATGCACATTGCACATCATGCTTTCAGCTAATGTAACCTATTCATTTTAATTGCATGCATAAAGAATACACCAAGCAACAAATTGAAATGCACTAATAAATTACAATAAACAAATTAAGTACACAAAATAAGGTGATACTATATGCAACTTTTTAAGTTGTAATGTATGGTACATAAAAGAAGAATATATACTCTATCTTGTCTCTTAAACCCTATCCTCCTTGAGTGATTTTCGAAGGGGTTTCCATTGGTTTTTATTGGTGGAATGTCTCAATATAGAAATTACAGAGTTCAGGAATAATGACTCAGTTGCTACTCGGTAAAATAATGATGACAATATCGTACTATAGTAGTTTCCCACTTCTACCATGTTAGTTTATTTAGTAGGCTAATCGTACAATGTATTTTATTATTTAAGTTTTGAGAAATTGGTACACCAAATAATCAAATATTATGTAGCTGGTTGAATAAGCAGCACGAAGCCTGCGGAAGGTTTCCCTCCCTATAACATTTATCACTATGACCTTTGTAATGTGCCTTACTCTTCCTATGAAATTTAAATACTGTGAATTGTGATTCTCTACTTGCCTGCTAGAAGTCACAACAGATCCAACAGTTTGATGTCTCTGATCCTTGATTTGTATATGCATGGTTTCAAAATTTATGATTTACTTCTCTTGTCCGTAAAAAGTAGTAGTAGGCTATACTACCAAATCATAGCCTTATAGGTCACCACTATGACCTAAAAATGACCAAAATCATGTGGATTTCAGGTATTAATTAACCTAGTTAAAGTTTTGGGGTTTGTACCAACAATTAGAATTAAATCTCTATTACATTATTTGCCAACTGTTGCTCTTCACACACAAAATACTAACTATTATTTTAAATTATAGAAAAGGGAAGGGTAACATAAAGTATGAAATATTAAATTACATGAAAAATGGGTATAACGAGGGTTGAAAACTAGGAGCTTATAAAATGCATCAAACTAGGTTTAGATGGTGAATAATAAACCCCATTGATTATATGTTTTTTTTTATTGATCAAGTTTTGAGTACGTACAATAAGTTCTTGTTCTTCATCTTTAAAAAAATATTCCGAAAAAAATAAGTTTTAGCCAACAAATATTAATTTTAATCAGTTAACATAAATAAATATCAGTAGTGTCAAAAATAATTTCAATTCAGTAAACATTAATTAATCCGCTGATAAAGGTGTCAAAACTGCAAATGGTATGGTACGTTGTTGGCAAGTTGGCCTTATAAATTCTAAAATGAGGAAGATGAACGTATACGTTATAAAAAACTCTTGAACTCTCTCCCTCCTCACCATATCCTATGGCGTAGAAACGCGCGTTTCTTCAAATCTTCGTGGTTTTACGTGGATGCTATAGATTATAACTTGGATACTCTAGATGGACTTTTGGACGTAGAGGTGGATGAGTATGATAGGATTATGCGTGTTGTTAGGTGTTCTCTTCATTTTTGGCGGAAGAAACTTGATGAATCCGGTGAACAAGCTTCGGAGCCAGAGCTATATATTCAGGACACGCTCCTTGAGAAATTAGAGGAACTGGGTTCCAGTCTCTTAACGAGTCAAGGCTATGGTACGTATCCTCTCAGTTTCTAAATTTTGTTTGTTTCTCATAAATCTGCATGCTTAGTTATTTTGAATTTTTATTCATAGGGTTTGATGCAACTCTCAAAAGGATGAAGGGTATGGATATTCTCAAAGACATACGTTCCTTATTAGAAGCGGTGATAAAGGGGAGCAGTTTAGCAAGAGAGGTTGAATTCATAGCCAGACCTAACGATTTGGATGATATTGCAAATTTGTTGGTGTCTGATCACTCATCTACCCATTCTGATTCTCCACTGTCAGTATTTCCAATTATTGGAATGCCCGACTCTGGTAAAACTTCTCTTGTCTACCTCCCCTTTCATCACCAATTAGTCAAACACCATTTTCACTATAGAATTTGGATCAATTGGAGACACATTGCTAAGGCTAGTAAAGCTCGACAAATATTAGAGATTGTTGACGAAACAATATACTGCCACTATAGTAATGAATATGAGGTCTGCAACGCTAGAAACATGATTGTAGTAGACGACTTTCCAAATGTGAAAGGTGAGAAGTGGGTTAGTAAGAAGTGGTTTGATTGGTTAGAGCCTTTGCTATCTGCTTTTGCTAAATGTAAAATGGGAACCAAAATAATTGTGATATCCAACTCCACATCTCTTGATTCTGACGTCCTCCACCAACTCCCACTTGCTAAAGGTGCACCCTTTCCATTGAGACCACTTCAAAAACATAGCATTTCGAAATTTACCAGAAGAGGATAAAAGCACTCATCTCAATGAGCTTGCTCTTGCAATATTAAACAAATGTGCCAATAATGTCATCAGAATCATAGCTTTAATCCTCTCTTCTAAACCTCCCCAAAGATGGAAGTATGTCAATGAAGTTTTACGCAACATAACGAATACTGAAAAAAGTATTCTTAAAATATTGGAATTTATGCGACAACCACAATTCTTAAATTTCTTTTCATTGTTGCCACATTATGAATTTAGCAAGGCGGAATTCTACCAGCTTGGGAATGCTCTGTGGAGCTTGACAGAGCCCTTTAATTCCATGTATGACCTACTTCTTGGTAATGAACATTTATTTCAATGTTCCTAAAGAGATAAAAGTGGTGTCATACTCTACTACAAGGTCCATGATTTGGCAAATGAGGTCATAAAGCATTTGCCAAGTTATAAATGCTTTGTATTAGGCAATCATTCAAAGGGTGTCATACATGCAAGAAGCCAACATGTGAGAGTAATGGTTGACTCTTACTGGGAACATCCATTCCATCATTACTGCTCTATGAAGTCTCTCTTTTTCTCCCATAGCAAATCTTTTGGGACTATTACCATTAGGAACCCCGCCCATATATTTAGAAATGAAGATAGTTTGGAAGTTCTGGACTTAACCAATGTGATTTGCAGAGATAGAGATATTATTGATGTCGTAGCAAAATTTTACAAAACTTTAAGTTACCTCAGACTTGGTGTCTCCCCTAAATCTCTTCCTACATGCATCACAAACATGTTGTTCTTGAAAACTTTGGACCTCCAACACCCTAGGGTTCAAGAGCTACCAGAAGGCTTTCTTAAATTGCATCATTGTTTGAGACACTTGTATATTGGTGATAGATTGATTGATATGCCGCCTAAGTTTGGGGAATTCACAGAACTAGAAACATTAGATGTCTTCATAGTGGGACAAAATAATGGATTAGATGCATTGGCCAACTTCACTCATCTTATAGGTAATCTAAAGATCCTTTATCAAAAAGGTCGCGAGGTGCATGTATTACAAGAGGATGCAACTATTTTACAAGATAAGAACCTTCACGAGCTCACTTCACAATGGATATCTTCCATTTCAGAGTCAGGCATTGAAGAAAATCCCCAAAATGAAGATTCTAAGGAGTCAGAATTGTTGCAGCTTCCTTCCACCCTCAAAATCCTAACATTTAAGAATTGGAAGGGAGAGAAGTTTCCAAAATGGGCAATAAATCATTTCTCTTCTCTGCTCAGTAACCTAGTTTCCATACATATAATTGATTGCAGTCAATGCAATCTTCTGCCATCTTTCAGTGAACTCGGTTATCTTAAGGTTCTTAAGCTTTGGGGACTTGTTGCCTTAGAGTGGGTAGAAATTTCAGATGACAATGGTATAGTTTCAGCTGAAATTCCATACTTTCCGTCCTTGGAACATCTCAGTTTGATGAATTTGCCACAACTAAAAGGATGGTCATCAAAGATGGAAAAGCAACATGCATCATGCTCAACAACTCTCACTGTCCTTTCTAATCTCAATGTAAGCAATTGCCCAGAGCTTTTAATGTTGCCTCTAATGCCAAATCTTAAGTCATTGGAGGCAAATAACTGCCAAGGGGATTTCTTACAACAATTTCTCAGTGCCCATCCGTCACCGGTACCATCATTGTCGGCTTCAACAGCACAACCAGTACTCCAAAGCCTACACTCTATGAATTTGACAAATATGTCACTACCGGAATGTCTGAAGTGCCTCACAACACTTCAGGAGCTCTCTCTCTGTTGGCTTTACAATCTGAGAATTCTACCAGAGTCCATAGGTATCCAGCTTCGCCGGCTTGTCATTCGATATGTGCCAAATTTAGCGGATCTTCCGGAATCACTAGCTAGCCTCTCTGCTTTGGAACATGTTGAGTTACAATATTGTCCAAGATTGAAACGAGTTCCAGAATATTTTTCTGACCTCAAGTCATTACGACGGCTCGAGATAAAGGAATGTGTGAACCTGCAGAGAAGATGTCTGCAACCTAACGGTGAAGATTGGCGTCATATTCAACACATTTCTGAAATTATATTAGGGTGAATATCCTAAACTGGTAAAGCCCTTGCGCTCCTTATTTTAAAAACCTTATGTTTTGCATTGCTCATTTGGTTTCTTATCTCTGTCTTAGGCAACCCTTTGCGCTTTGCAATTGGCTTCATCCGTTTCTATTCCTTGATCAGGTTAATTATCGCTTAACAGCTTATTAATTTATGCTTAGTATACAGAAACATGAAAAAAGTCAAGAGAATTACATACTTCATGTAAAATAAATCTTCATGTAAATCTCATGACTAATTATACCTGTTGATTTTCTTTGCTTTTATTTTTGGTGTAGTTCAGAACAACCTTTATTGAGTTCATTTACCTTAATGCAGGTGATGTCAACATTTACTCAGGAAGCATGAGATGTCAACAAGTTGTCTTAATATGGTGCAGTGAGCCCAAGTAAACATAGCTGTTATAGTGTAGTGGAGATGTGATATAGCAATGATTTTTCAGAAGCTCAAAAAACTAAGGTGAAGATAGATGCTATTTGACAAATCCTTGGATTGTTCTTGAGTTTAGTTTTTTTTTTTTTTTTTTTTCGCCTGGAGGACGAAGTTAGATGATACGGCTAGCGAAGTCATCTGGTAATAAATTCGTAGTAGTATTTTAATATATTATAGTTTGAGTTTTGTGTGTTGGGTGGAGTTTGTGGGACAGAGTGATTCAAGATTTGGAAGGTAGGTCACCGACCTGAATAAAATGAAGTACTCCCTCCGTCCCATATTAGTTGCTACATTATTATTTTGGGAGTTAAAAATTTTAATTATATTATAACAAATGATATATTCAAGTGGGATCTTATTGGATGCATCTCGATGTAAATTTTTACAATATTAAGTTTTTATAATTTTTTGTCTTATAAATTTTAAGAAAAAAAATGTTTCAAGCTGTGTCTTTGAGACCGTAAATAGTCAAATATAGCAAATAAAATTGGACGAGAAAGTATGATATAAACAAAGGAAATTACATTGTCGGAATAAAGAGACACTTGCTGTCCCGTAAAATATGGCTAGTCTATTAAGTATAACCAAAAACACCAACAAAAGCAAGACAAGCCTTTGCTGCATTCGCTGGCATTTGATGACAATAGACTAAGGATCTGTTTGGCTACAAATGTAAAGAAAAATATATATACAATGGATTTAGTAATACCATATTAGTAGGCTAATCGTTTAAAATAATTAAATTTCCAAATGTTGAGAAACTGGCCAAATACTAAAGATAGTGGCATGAAGCCTCAATGAGGTACATACACTTCCCTATAGCATTTACCAAAAGGTGGCTCATTAATTATTGTTGCTATTTTAATCATGTATAGATTTGGTCATATCGAATCAAGATAACCTTTTAACTCATATTTGGTCAATTGTCTTCAATGGCAGGATGGGTACAGGTTGGGATGATTCAAGTTGGGGTAATTTTTAAAGATCCGGTATCAGAAAGGTCACGATGTGCATGCATTACGAGACGATGCAACTATTTTACAAGACAAGAAGCTTCACGAGCTCACTTTACAATGGCTATCTTTAAATACAGAGTCAGGCTTTAAAGAAATGCACCGAACTGAAGATGTCATAGGGTTAGAATTGTTACAGCTTCCTTCTACTCTCAAATTCATAACAGTTAAGGATTGGAAGGGAGAGAAGTTTCCACTATTGGTGGTTGTTCATTTCTCTTCTCTGCTTAGTAACCTTGTTTCCATACATATAGCTGACTGCAGTTAATGCAATCTTCTGCCGTCTTTCAGTGAACTCGGTTGTCTTAAGTTTCTTGAGCTTTAGGGGCTTTTTGCTTTAGAGTGGATAGAAATTTCAGATGACAATAGTATATCTTCAGCTGAAACTCCATATTGGAGCATCTCAGTTTGCTTGATTTGCCACAACTAAAAGGTTGGTCAAGGATGGAGAAGCTGTATGCATCATGCTCAACTCTCAGTCTCTCACTGCCCTTTCTCATCTCATAGTACGCAATCGTCCAGAGTTGTTAGCATTGCCTCTAATGTCGAATCTTAAGTCACTTGAGGCAGAAAACTGCCATGGGGATTTCTTGCAACAATTTCTCAGTGCCCTTGTGTCACCACTCACCAGTATCATCATCGTCAGCTTCAACAGCACAATCAATACTCCAAACCCTACACTTCAATGTTATGATTGAATGTTATATTTGTTTTGCTATTAGTAAAGTCATTTGTAATTTGGAGTATTATTTTGATATTTTTAGTGATATATTTCCAGCGTTTTTGGCCGTTCTTGTATTTGTGGAATAATAGTGACTACTTGGAGACTTCGAATGCTTTTGATGTTCTCTAAGGTTTGTTTTCCTTTGAATGTCCAACGACAGTGATTTCTCATACATCATGGACATAACAAGGTAATATGGGTGCTTATGGTTGTTAGGCATTAGTAAATAAATAAGTTGTGGAGAATTTGCATGAGATGCTTCTTACTCTTTAGTTTGAAATTGAGTTTTAAAGTAATTATATGGGAACTGTGTATCAGCCTGATACTATTGAGGATTCTTGTCAGTGATAACCGAATCTGAACAGAGTGTCAAACCTGATTCAAAATTAGAGTTGGCAGCTGTGTTAATTATAAATGCAAACATTCTGCATTAAGCATAGAATTTCTGGGAAATTGAACTGCAACAACTACGTACATAGAAGTGCTTAAGCTCATGTATGCGTAGGACTGCAGATAACTATTTAGTCTTCGTGGTTGTTCAAAACACGAATGAAGTAGAATACTAAGATAGAGCTGGAAAAGTTTAATTTTGTGAGGCCTTGGAGATTGGCTCCAATAATTCTAATGCAAACGCCCACATCTTATGTTTATCCAAGAACATACATTTCTCTAAAGCGTTTTTATCAAGGGTTATTTGCAAAAAACTAACATACAAAAATACCATTTTGTGAAAAACTATCACATAAAAACAAATTTATGAAAAACTAACACATAAAAAATCCATTTTCATGATACCACCACAAGGTGGTTTTTTGACCTTTGACCCAATTTTGCGTCGTTGGCTTCCATGTGGATGACACGTATCCGACTTTAATTTTTTCTACTTTAGCTATTCTACGTGGATGACACGTGTACGACTTTACTTTTTTCTTTTTTAGAAACTACTACGTAAAAACGCCATCTTGTGAAAAACTACCATAAAAAAATCTTGTGAAAAATTATCATATTAAAAAATTCAATTGCAAGATATCACCACACGAACGTTTTGTAGGTGTTGACCCAATTTTGCGTCGTTCACTAGCACGTGTAGCCGACTTGATTTTTTTCTCTTTTTCCTTTTAATTATTTCTCTCTTTTAATTTATTTGGTATAATTATATTTAATGGCACACTTGAATACCTGATACCACTCAAAATGCGTATCTCAATGTTATATTTAATATCTCACTTTATGATGTATTGACGTCGAGGAGATTGATAAATTTCTTTGAATATGTTGATAACAATAGGATTAGTGCATCCTATTTGAAAATGCTATATACTAGTTGAAGTTCTTCTGAGAAATTTGTGTGAGCCCCCTCTTTTGCCAAAACAGGAGGACTTCTGTTCAAAATTGTTGAAAACTTGTTCACCTAGATATTGTCCTGTATTAGCAGTCGTCACATAAGTAAAACTAGAAGACACATACTAAAGATAGGATGAGAAAACTAAGATGTGTCTGGGGTACCGAAGAAGATGGCGTCTTCTTAGTGATGGGTGGAAGAATAAGTGGTGAAATTATCCAGGATCCTCTCAAAAGTTCAATTATTAACAAAAAAATAAAATATAAAATTAAGCCGGCCACACGTGCCTCGCACATGCCAATCAACGCCCAGAAAACTACCATGTGGTAGTATCGTACAATTGGATTTTTTTAATATAGTAGTTTTTCACAAAATTGTTTTTATATGATAGCCTTTTTTCAAGATGATGTTTTATATGGTAGTTTCTTATAAATTATGACATAAAGTCGAACACGTGTCATCCATGCGACATCCGCATGGAATAGCTAAGGAGAAAAAAAAGTAAAGTTTGACATGTGTCATCCACGTGAAAGACAACAATACAAAATCAAATCAAAGGTTGGAAAATCACCTTGTGGTGGTATCGTGCAATTGAATTTTTTATATATTAATTTTTCACAAGTTTGTTTTTATGTAGTAATTTTTTATAAGATGATATTTTTACGTCATAGTTTCTTGCAAATTACCCTTTTATCAAACTATTTATAGGCGGTGCGGACTCGTCGGCATTTGCAGTAAATATCCATAAATTCATTGCTCATTATCAAGTTAGACACAAGAAACATATTCACAACAGCTGCATGCATGAGCCTACTCTCATATACTCTGATATGTATATATATTCGCCTGATTGATCAAAAGCTAGCCTACTTTTTTTTTTTTTTTTTGTTCATTATGACAGCTACTATCCGTTATTTCACGCCACTCGAAAAAAATAAGTAGGCTTTTGATCAATTAGGCAAATATATACACATATCAAGTATATCATAGTAGGCTCATGCTGGTGTTGTGATTATGTATTATCTCTTTATGATTAAAGAACACCCATGGAGTAAATTACTTGTGACGAAATAATACAGGGTTTTACAGAATTAAAATACTAATCATTATTGAGCAACTATAGGGTTGTCCTATCAAATCCACAAGAACATATTACATGTGGTATCTTTTGAATGTGAAAAACAGCTATCCAAGGAGAGACTTTTAGAAAAATAATATGTAACTAGTTGTATAAAGTATGTCAATCTGTGGGATCCATTCCAAGCTTTAGAAGGAAAGAGAAGCAATCTAAATGAATCGGAGTACGAAAAAATAAAAGAAATTACAAATGTTCGGATTAAAGACTTCTTTGCTACTTCGTGAAATAAGGCTACTTTGTTATAGGGCTAGACATGAGCCGAGCTAACTCGCGAGCTACTTGGGATCAAACATTTCAGGTTCAAACATTTCAGGTTCGAGGGCTCGACAGCCTAAACAAACTTATATATATATATTATAATATATATTTATATAATATATATATTATAATATAATATAATATATATAACCAAAACTTTAAGACATCCTAAATAATGGAGAATTGAAAAGTTTGGTAAACGGAATAAGGGCCTCGGCAATCGGCATCAGTACTATTCTACTAACATCGGTCCAAGAGTCCACTTTCCTCCTACTTTAATTGTCATATGGACTGTATAAAACTACAAAGTCTAGAATGCATGGTGTTTTTTTTTTTTAATGCAAACAGTACAAATACATGTAGCAGAGTAACATCAAAAGTCAAAACTCTATCAATGTTCAGTAACTAAAATCTTGCAAAAATCCCCACAGTATCACTTTATCTTCCTTGCACGGAACACATTACCCAAGACCCAAGTTCCCAACTCTCCCAAGTCCCAACAATCATCTTCTTATTCTCTAATCTCTATTACCCAGATTATACCCATATGCCACACTTTCCTTCCATTTCGACTCTCCACTTTGTACTACCACGCTCTCGAGTCCGGTGGCGGCTGTTCCAGTCCCTCCCTTCACTTTCGGTATGTCTTGGTTCTATATGTATCGCCATTCGCTCTCGGTATGTCTCGGTTCCCTTCACTCTCAGTTTAAATTCAAAATGAAAAGTTGTTGTATGCGGCATAATATAATTTGTAAAACTTGAATGTAATTTTTAGATTTTAACTTTGAAAATTATAGACTTGAGATGTTTTGTATTGATGGTGTTTTGAGAATATGATGGGTTTTTTTATGACTATTATTGATTATGTTTGTGTCAAAATTAGGAAAATTTTGTGTTTGTTTTCAATTAAACATGCATCGAAAATAGTTTGTTATATACAAAAGATAATAAAACAATAAAAGAAGCAAAGTCATTGCTGCCTTTGCTGGCATCTGATAAGAATCTCACGATTTACTGGAATAATAATGTAATACTGTTTAGTAGTTTGCCACTCCTATCAGTAGCATGAAGCCTCCCACGGATTTCCCTGTAGCATTTATCATTATGAAAAGTAGCTTATTACTTGTTGATTTTTTATTTTATTCGTGAATAGACGACCAACCAATTGTACTCCGTATTTTCTGATGTAGCTTAACAGTTAAAATCAACCATTCTCATCTCTACTAAAAATATATATATTCTCGAGTACAGCTTTTACGACTAATGGGAGTCGCACCATATTTATATATACGAAGGCAACGTGTAGACCCCAGGTGTTCCATGCGCATGGTGCAGTCCAAAACACAAGCTGCAATGAATAAAACGCAGATTAAAATGTACATAAAGTGCATTGGAAATGTACATGGTAAAGGTCAACTTATAACACGAAGCCAGATGCAAGTGTCTCCCCACACAATCCACATACCGGTCATTGGGGACTCAACCCATTGCTTGTTGCAACAGCCACCCTACTTTTATGGGGAAGGAAAGTTATAATAACCCTACATAGACTTAGTCAGCGCACACAATCATTTCCATTTTCAAAACATTAAACTTCTCCTTCCCTCCATTGAACCGTACGTTAACTTCAAACCAAAAACAAAACAAAAAAAGAACTACACCCTAAGCATTCAACCCAAACTCCATTGAAGTTATCTATTTTTTCCCAAATCAGATTTTACTTCTTAAATTACTCTGTTAAAATTATAGGCCATTCTAAGAAGTAGCAAGTATTTTTAAGTTTTTTTAATTTAAAATTTCGCCATTATCATTTTTGGAGTAAGTTATTATTTTGCAAAACACTTGAATTTCTGATTTCTAAGTACATTTTATTGATCTTGGGTGCAGGGTTATGGTCGATCCCATTGATGACAAACCAATTTCTCTAATGGTGACTAAAATAAGAACAAAAAGGAAGAAGAGGACCGAAAAACACATTGTCGACCCTTCCTTGCTTGCTGAAATTGGAGAAGAAGCAGCATCGACATTCTCCAAGTAATTCCCTTTTTTCTATTTTTAGTGAAATTCTGAAATTAAATTGCAAAAAACCTTGTGAAAATATATGGTTCATTCAATTAGAAATTCATTTTCTGTAACTGAAGTATAAAACCATTACTAATGTACATATACCTCTCATAAAATGTATATACATCAAAAATGAAATGTACTTATCATTATGTACATTAAATGCGTGTGTAATGTACATTGGCATATATAATACTCAAATATTGTCATTGAAACTGTATAAATCATTATGTGTATGTAATGTACACATAACTATAAACTAATGAATATATAACTATATTGTAATGTACATATAATTATAAACTAATGTATTCCACTTGTGTAATGTACATGTATAAGTCATAAAATATACATATATCAATTGTGAAATGTACATGTGTCATTTAGATAATGTAAATCTATGAACCAATTATGAAATGTACATGTACCATTTATAAAATGTACATGTATGAATAAGAAAATGTACATATATGTACTTATGAGTCATGAAATGTACATTTATTATTCATGAAATGTACATGTATGAATAAGAAAATGTACATTTATCATCATGAAATGTACACGTACTAGTTATGAAATGTACATGTATGAGTCAGAAAATATACATGTTTGAATTAAAAAATTACATATATAAATTAAAAAAGGTTTACATTCAATTCATGGGCCAATGATCTTGTTTCCCATTAATAAAATGTACATGTAGTAGTCATGAAATATACATGTATCAATTACAAAATGTACATGTCTCAATCATGAAATTTACATATTTGTAGTAAAAAATATACATATATGAATTTAAAAATGTACACATTCAGTTTCTGCACCAATGACCTTGTTTTACTGAGTTATACATTTTTGTCCTTCAGAAACCTGTAATAATTGAGAAATATATATAGTACTAATATTTAATGTACATACATTCATATTTAAATCTATCTTGCTATGCTTATATATCAAATGTACATACTTTGGCTAAAAAAATGTACATTTAACTTGTATGCAATATACATATATTTATCTTAAGTACATTATATTTCTATGTGTGTAATCTACATAACACTGACAAAAAATGTACATACACTAGGTACGAAATGTACATAACTGAATAAAAAAATGTACATATTCAATTACTGGACCAATAAACTTATTTGTTCATTTATGTAATGTCAAATATATTTATGTTCATTTGGGGTTACATTTAATGTACAGAGTGTGTATAATATGTTCATTTGGGCTTCAATATAGAATATAATTAAAATTTGAGTTACATTAATTATGTATATATTTAATTCATAATATCAAATGTAGTGAGACCAAATCCGTCCCCACCTGAAGAACCACAACCCACTAAGAAACGTAAAAGGCCTACAACTAGCACCTCAAATTGTCTTAGTCTTAAGCAGATATTGAACTAATTAAAAATGTTGTCAAGTCTCTTGCCTATATGCTTGAAAAATTGCAAGCCATGAAAGACATGGGATTTGCTGGCTTGCTATACTTAGATTTACCCGCAAATAATACCATGTTTGCAGCTGACCTACTTGGAAACTTTGAGTCGAACAGAATATGTATTTTAATCGACCGAAATAGATCGATTAAATTGAGGACGTCGATGTACACTTAGTGTACGGGTTACCATTGAATGGAGAGAAGATTGTTGAAGCAAAGGGACAGAGTGAGGAGTTCTTTGAGGTTGTTAGACAATTCAAGGCTTGTTAAGGAGGTACAATGCCAACTCTGAAGGACGTAGAAAAAAAAACTAATGGAGGATGCAATTCCATTAGACGACAACTGGAAGAGAAGTTTCCTACTCCTTACAGTTAACACATGCATAAAATCAAGTACCAATTCCCAGCCATTCATCAAGTTTCTAACAACTTATGAGTTATGACACAAGTCAAGTTTCCAAGTTTGATTGGAGTCATTACACACTCAGCAGCTTAGTGGAGTGCTCTATAGCTTGGAAAGGGAAACCTTTCCGGTTTTTCAGTGGTTGTCTCCCATTTTTGTCGGTATGTTCCTAAACTAGTTAGACTGAACATGTTTGCTAGTATTTTTTGTCATCATTTAATAAATCCCATAATGTACAAATTCATAACGCGCATCATATTTTATTGGAATGTACATTCCAATTTACTATTGCCCATAATGCATAATATACATTCGATTTTAGTTGAATGTGCATTATAGGACTGAATAAGTTGGTTTGCAGATATTTTATTTTGATCAATTATAGAGGTTTAACAACACTGTATCTAGGGCGTTCCCATTAGTCTCTGTGTGAAAATGTCATTTAGTGAAAGAGAGAATTACTGTCAAGCTCAAGCATGAGTTCGGATTGGCCGATTGGGTAGTGTGCTGTGTAGGATTTCAGCACCACAAATTCTAGATATCCTCATTCCCGAACACTTGTTAGACAGTTCACAGTAGCAACAAGACCAACACTTGCAGGTTGTTGGGGTTGTTGGGTTTGTTGCTGGGGTTATTGCTATTGTAGTTGGTCTTTTTGCTACTGTGAACTGTCTAACAAGTGTTCGGGTATGGGGATATTTGGAATTTGTGGTGCTGAAATCCTGTGGAGCACACTATCCAATCCAAACTCATGCTTGAGCTCGACAGTAATTCTCTCTTTGACCAAATGACATTCCATACAGAGACTAATGGGAACGCCTTAGGTATAGGGTTGGCCACCCTTTGTAACCGATCAAAATATAAATTTCTGTAAACCAACTTATTCAGTCCTAGAGTGCACATTCAACTAAAATCGAATTCATATTTGCATTATAGGTAAAAGTAAATTGGGATGTACATTCCAATAAAATATAACGCGCGTTATGAATTTGTACATTATGAGATTTATAAAATGATGACACAAAATACTAGCAAACATGTTTAGTCTAACTAGTCCAGGATTATACTGTCAAGAATGCGAGAGGACCACAGAAAAACCGAGAAGGTTTCTCTTTCCAAGCTAAAGAGCACTCCACTAAGCTGCTGAGTGTGTAGTGGCTCCAATCAAACTTGGAAATTTGGCTTGTGTCACTCATAAGTTGTTAGAAACTTGATGAATGGCTGGGAATTGGTACTTGATTTTATGCAGGTGTTAACTGTAAGGAGTAGGAAACTTCTCTTTTGGTTATCGTCTAATGGAATTGCATCCTCCATTAGTTTTTTTTCTATGTCCTTCAGAGTTGGCATTGTACCTCCGTAACAAGCCTTGAATTGTCTAACAACCTCAAAGAACTCCTCACTCTGTCCCTTTGCTTCAACAATCTTCTCTTCATTCAATGGTAACCCGTACACTAAGTGTACATCGACGTCCTCAATTTCAATTGATCTATTTCGGTCGATTAAAATGCATATTACGTTCGACTCAAAGTTCCCAATTAGGTCAGTTGCAAATATGATATTATTTGCGGGTAAATCTAAGTATAGCAAGCCAGCAAATCCCATGTCTTTAATGGCTTGCAATTTTTCGAGCTTGTAGGCAAGAGACTTGACAACATTTTTAATTAGTTTCAATATTTGCCTAAGACTAAGACAATTTGAGGTGCTAGTATATTTTCTGATTCATACATGTACATTTCATAACTAGTACGTGTACAATTCATGGCTTATAGATTCACATTTTCATGAACGACACATGTACATTTCACTATTGAGATATGTACATTTTATGACTTGTATATGTACATTTAACGCTTGATTAATGTACATTTCCTGTTAATTACATGTAAATAAAATATATACATTACTCTTTAGTTATATGTACATTACATACACACAATGATTTATACAGTTACATACAGAATATCAAGAATCTATTTGAGTACAATGCCAATGTATATTTCATGAATGATACATGTACATTTCATGGATAATACATGTACATTTCATGAATGATAAATGTACATTTTATGACTCATAGGTACATATATGTACATTTTATAACTGGTACATGTATATTTCATAATTGGTTCATAGATTTACATTATCATGAATGACATATGTACATTTCATGATTGATACATTTTATGACTTATAGATGTACATTTCACAAGTGGAATACATTAGTTTATAATTATATGTACATTACAATATAATTATATATTCATTAGTTTATAGTTATATGTATATTACTATATAAGGATATGTGCATTACATAAACACAATGATTTATACGATTCCAAGGACAATATTTGAGTACTATGCCAATGTACATTACACACGCATTTGATATAAACAATGATTATAAGCTCTACAGATCCAGAAACCTCAAGTACATTTCATTTTTGGTATATGTATATTTTATGAGAGGTATATGTACATTAGTAATGGTTTTATACTTGAATTAAAGAAAATGAATTTCCAATTGAATGATCCATATAATTTCACAAAGTTTTTTGCAATTCAATTTCAGAATTCCACTAAATATCGAAAAAAGGGAATTACTTAAAGAGTGTCAATGCTGCTTCTTCTCCAATTTTAGCAAGCAAGGAAGGGTTGACAATAGGTTCTTCGATCTTCTTCTTCCTTTTCGTCCTTATTTCGATCAACATTGGAGCAATTGGTTTGTCGTCAGTGGGATCGACCACAACCCTACACCCAAGATTAATAAAATGTACTCAGAAATCAAAAATTCAAGTGTTTTGCAAAATAATAACTTACTCCAGAAATGGTAATGGCGAAATTCAAAATTAAAAAAAACTTAAAAAAACAGAAATACTTGCTTCTTTTTAGAGTGACTCGTAATTGTAACAGAGTAATTGAAGAAGTAAAATTTGATTTGGAGGAAAATGGATAACTTCAATGGAGTTCGGGTGGAATGCTTAGGGTGTAGTTCTTTTTTGTTTTGTTTTTGGTTTGAAGTTTGAGTACGATTCAATGGAGGGAAGGAGATGTTTAATGTTTCGAAAATGGAAATGATTGTGTGCGCTAACTAAGTTTATTATTAGGGTTATTATAACTTCCCTTCCCCGTTAAAGTAGTGTGGTAGTTGCTCACATACGATGGGTTGAATCCCTAATGACAGGTATGTGGATTGTTAGTGGGGACACTTGCATCTGGCTTCATGTTATAAGTTGACATTTACCACGTACATTTCCAATGCACTTCATGTACATTTTTGTTTGCGTTTTATCAATGGACTTCATGTACATTTTTGTCTGCGTTTTATCAATGGACTTCATGTACATTTTTGTCTGCGTTTTATTCATTGCAGCTTGCGTTTTGGACCGGGTGTACCATGCGTACATTGGCTTGTAAGTCATGCCATATTTCTACTCTCTTTGTTTATTCATATTTATTTGGACTTAGAGTTCCTTTGTTTTAACGTATACGGAGTAAGTTATGAGGTTATCCTACATTCTGTTCTACTTTTTCCAATTCTATGATTTTTTTTGGGGTTTCGGTGGATTAATTTTTTTTGATTACTTTTAAGATTGTTGGGTTAGTTTCACAAAAATAAAGCTCTTTTAATGGGGCTAAAAATTTTATTGTTTTTTGCATATAATTTTTTGGGCTAATTGTGTGTTGAATAGAGTAGCAAATCTTTGGGATTGTTTTGAGCTGTATTCTCAATTTTGGTATGAATTATGTTGTATGGTTGAGTTTGTTTTGATGAATTATTAAGCATGTGATTGATTGGGGATTCTCTTCATGCATATGTATCAATGCATGGTGGTAGTCTATTAACATGGGGTCCTACAGTGGAATTCTTTAATTTTGAGTGATTGAGTTGATTTTCAAATGTTGTTGATTTTTTATGTTTTAAATAGCACGACTGCATGAATTAAGGTTCATTAGTTGAGACAGACACAGAAAGTTGGGTTGTACTCTCTAAAGGAGGAGAGGTGTGTTTGAAATTTTTGCGTCTTTGATCAAGTTTTAATTCGACTAGGCAAAATGTATATTCAAGGTAATTCGACTAGGCTTCAAATTATTATGTTAAGTTATAAGTGTCAATGCAGGTTTTAAAGGCTATGACAGGATGTTCTAGTGTGTTATTAGTTTATAACTATATGGTTAGCAAGCTATAAAAAAGTTTTGATAGGATAGTGAATGAGTTTTAACTCATGGAATGATTATTTGAACTAGTTTCTTTGACTCTTTATTTTGCACTAGGTGTATAATGATATTCTTTTGTTTTCTAGGCGAACTATGTTTGCTAAAATAGATTCAAAGAGAAGAAATCCTTGGGAAAGGGAACCTGAACCGAATGAAGAATCTCATAGTGGGTTTCTATTCTCCATTTTCAATTAAATTGTTTTAGTTTTATTTATTGTATATCGTGTATCTCATTTTCATTCATTGATTTATGAATGTATTTAAATGTTTATACAGATCCTGATGTTATGCACTACATCACAAATTTGGTGCACAAGCGGCCAAAGTTTTCTCATGAGGATCTGCATAAGTACTTGAATATTCACACCAAAAGGGCAGCTCTAATAGCTTCTCCATTTGTGGTTTCTCTAGTATCTTATTCTGGTAATTTGGATCATACTTTCTATTCGTTGTGTATGCAGTGTCTTATTTTGGTAATTTAGATCATACTTTCTATTCGTTGTGTATGCAGTGTCTTATTTTGGTAATTTAGATCATACTCTTAATTGGCGGTTTCTCTTATTTTTATTGTGTATCATGTATATCTTTCAATTGTGTTTGCTCCTTATTCAGGCGATAAGGAGTTGAACCAAGGCTCTGGTATCATCATTGCAAATGATGACATCAACACCGGTATCATCTTCACTTCTGCCAACCTGATTAGGCAGCTTATAGAAGAAGAAGATGATGTTGCTGATAACACACTTGCTGATGATCTCAAGGAGTCAAGGTAACTATGCCTTTTGATAAGACATCTGTGTGGTTAGTATATGTTTTTTAATGTTGTAGTTGTTAGTCCCTATGTTATTTTATTTGGCTAGATCATAGTTAATCACTCAATTATGAGGATGGACCAATCTTATCGTATATTTCATATTAATGAATTGAATAATTGTATGAGAAACTGAATAATAATAATTGAATTTAATTGTTACAGGTGCTAGTAAAGGTGGCAGATGGCAGATCATTTGATGGTGAGATCTATTGCCACGACTTTCACTATAACCTTGCTGTCATTAGATTCGTGTCAGATTCAACAGTCTCCTGTGCACCGGTGAAGCGTGAGGATGACTCTCTTGACCTTTACCCTATGCAATCTCAGGAGACATCATTTCAACTTCAGCGTTATTCAAGCTCTGTCAACCTTGCTCCTGGTGATGCCATAGTTGCTATGGGGCGTTATTTTGCTAGTCCATATGAAGTTATGGCTGCCCCTGGTGTTTTCAGGTATAAACATCCTATCTCATGATACGTGTTTGATGTCAGGTCTTGCTTTCTTTTAATGTTCTACCTTTGAAACATCACAAATTAGTTCTTTGTGTTGCATTGAAAGCCTTTTGTCGCATAAGTGACCATACATTTCGTCTTGATTGATTAGTCTTGACTGCTGTGATTACGACTGCAAAGAGCTCTTCAAGGAAACTTGCAAAATCACAAGGGTATGCCCTTCTCACCCTATCAATATTTATTTTTCATCTCATTTGTCTTTCTGCAATACAGGGGCGTATGCATTGTTAGGTTTACATATGTGCAAGTGAATTAGCTTGTATTCATGCAGTCTAGAGTAAGAGGTCTACAACTTTTAGGAGTGTGCATGCTGTGCCTAATTATACTTTAATGTTGGAGCCCTAGAAATGAGATGCATTAACTTATTAAGGTGAAAGTATAAGATACATTGGAAAGACAGAATCAATAGAGTAGAAATAAAGAGAAAAAAAATGCAGAAAAGTACAGATCAGATGAATGAATTGCAATCACTATTTCAGTCAATCTTCTTAGGAGCAAGTAATGCAGCTTCATAAGACACAACTTCTTGTTACAATATTCTTTGATGTTATTCTTATGTCTACTCACTATTTGCACTAATTGATGTCGATCGCATCCCAAAGTACCAATGGAGTACTGACTAATTAAACATTTATATCCTTGAAGTGGATTAAAATCCTATGTTATGTATGATTTCCTACTTACAACCTTTTGATGCCCTTAGTAAGATAAGGTAGTCTGTTGATTTCAGATTCTGCATTCATTGATAATTGGCGAGGTTTATCCAAAATAGAAAAACCCTGATTTTTTAAGTTAAGCTTCTGTTGAATCAATCAGGTAACACAAATTTATACCCCATCCACTTAATGAAAAGTGTATTGTGCCTTTGAGTGTTAATGTATCACAAGATTCTGACATAGGTGCAACTGGTACTCTATAAAATCTTGATTTTGAAAACCAAAATTTATAATCTTGATTTTTTCGGCTTACAAAATACTAACATTGCAAAATGGAAAAACAGACAGTTGACACTGCTACTGCTTCATAGCATTAATAAAAAATATGTAATTTTTCAGGCTAATATAAGGGGTGCAATATGTAACTTTTTGTAATGATGAGTTAAAACGTGTTGACTAACACTTTCCTCATCAACAATTAAGGAACAATGATAAGGAGTAGGGGTTCTTTCCAGATATAGACTAACTATGATCAAAATTATGTTTACTTATAAATGATCTGCTTGACAAGTGAATGTCTTGAGACTCTTGACAAAATTGCTCAATGATATGAACATATGTGTGCACTTCAAATATAGGAAAGGTTAATTTTTTATATTTTTTTAATTGGTACTTCAAATATAGGATTGCAATCAGAATGTTATTGAACTCATAGTAATTAAAATCAGAACAATACTGTAAGTTCTACTCCAATGAAAAAAAAAAAAAAATTCTTAATATGTGTGGATTTCTCCATAATGGGTAAAGGAAAAGGATAAAATGCTAATTTTTCACAACTTACCTGTAAAGTGTTCAAAGCTATGAAATAGGAAAGGATAAGTGTTGCTAGGTGGTCGACTATTTTTGACAGAAATGTGAAGGGGGTATTAATTAAATATGTGCTTGGGTGAGTCAAATAATAAATAAAGTCAAATTTTTGGTATGGGATTCTTGTGTGGTAATCTTAGATCATTCTCTCATCAGCCCATTAGTAGACTTGACTGATAGGCCAAGAATCTAGAAAGCCAGGCTCTTTCACCAATCCATCAAGTGTAGTTCCTGCTATAAGGAATTTTGAGTGTGATCAAACAACCAAAAATCAGACAGTCTAGGTCTAGATCAGTCCAAACAAATGGTCCAGCTCATAAGAGCTGGAGCTTTTCTTGTTTTTTTGCCTAAACTTCTATATCCTATGATAATCAGCAATCTACTTCATATAATCCCTGAGATATGAACTTTATCGGAGCTATCTGTGGCTTCTCACCTTGTTTTGTGGCAGCATTATGGAGAGCATACAGTAAAAATGAGAAATAAATACTTATTTAACAGCACGTGATAAAATAATGAATGGGTCATGTAGTTCATATATTGAACTTAGTCTAATCCTATATGGCAGTGATATATGATTATTTCAGCTTACTGAAATAGCTTATCATAGACTCACAGTAAGTTTAATGTGCAAGTGTGAAATTCTACACTCTTTTATGCAATGTTCTCCACTGTTGACATCTTGCCTGCTTCACTTCATTAGTCGTTCAAGACTGTTCCCCAGGAGAGCTCTTTTGTCAAATTATATGATCGGCAGATGGGGGTTTCCTGAACGTCCTTTGGTTTATGAATTAAGTTATATAAGAAGCACCTTCAGTTATCATGATAGTCATTGATTCTGATTCGTCTGTGTTGGGAAATTGGTATGTGTGCATATATATTATTTTACCATGGTTTTTTGTGTATCACACTAACACTAGTTTTCTGTTGTAGTGTGGTGATGGGGGCCCATTTCTCAATCTTGCCAGAGATGTCATTGGTATTACTTTCTATGATGACTTTTTCACTCCTTTTCTTCCCATAAACATTGCATACAAATGGTGGGAGCTCTACAAGAATTTTGGGTATGTGAAAGTGAAATGTGTCTGATAATCTATTGCTTTATGTTATATTTCTGGTGATTGACTTTGAGCCCTAGATTTCTGGTTGTGAGATGCAATTTCATTGTAAACATGCTTCTATTGGGCTGTTTATGATGGGGCTATTGGTAGAAAAAGTTAACCTCCAAGGGTAATAAAAGCAGACAGCAAAGGCTCTAGCAAATCGAACCACTTCTCGCCACCCTCATTTGTCAAGTCATCTACTACAACCATGTTTTTTACGGTGTAGTCAATAATATATATACTTCACTATGATGATGGATAAATGTTTTTTCAACAATCTCTAATATTTCTGTAGCACTACGAATCCCTGAAACGCTTTTCCAATGGATCCCAATTATGTGGTCATAATGGTGTTTGAGTAAATGGTGATGAAGTAAAAAGTAGACAAGTGAAGTTTTACCAGAGTCAGACTTTCCAAGAATTGGAAATATTGAGAGTGGAGAATCGGAATACAAAGATGAATCATCAGACACCAACAAATACCAAATTTTATGTACTAGTATTGCAATTGCAAACTGTACCACACAAATCACACAATGTATATTTTTCTAATATATAATATACTTTAACATCATGCCCCATGTATATTCAATACTTCCATGCCTCATTCAATACTACTCAAATCCATTCCAAATTACATGTAACAACATTCCAATTGTAAACTATACCACACAAACACACAAATGTATATTATTTAAACACATTATGTACATTTATATTATGTCCCATGTACATTCAATAATACTTGGGTTTTCATGTGAAAATGAAATGCTAGCAAATTTTGATCCCGTTGCCATTTTCTACCTCGGTCCCATCAACCTTTCCATTATTTTCTCCCTCTGTTGCCTCAACATTTCCCCTTCCCCCACTTCTTCTGGGTGCATGTGACACCTTGCCACGTAGGCCGCGTGTACCTTTTAATTTGCACTTGCAAGGTGGTGATGATGTTAATTGTTAACGATGTGATACCCTAAAGGAGGGAGAAGTGACTTGGCAGAGGAAAATTCTAAGGTGCAAAGAAAGGGCGGCATAACTTTTGAACAATACTAAGAGCACTACCGGCAGTGAGTAAAATTTTCCCCACGAGTAAAAATGATGAGTAAAATGAGTGAAAAATGCATTCCGACAATGGTCACCCGTGAGAAAACTCATGAGGAAAAACTTTAGGTGGGCCCCACATTTTTTTATTCCGTTTTACACTTCAACTACTATTTTTGGCATTTAAACAATTTTAAAAAATATATTAAAAATCACCAACGGTCATAAAAAAAATTTCTCTATAAAATGACACCCATTTTGCTATATTTTTCCACAACTTATTCCTAATTGAACTCGTTTTTCACCATTATCTACTTCTCAATTGTTATCATACACATTTGTTTTTTTTGCAAATCTTCGTTGAGGTAAATTTTCATAAAAACGATAATAAAGACGTTAGTTAAGACGTTAATTTAAAGCGATTATCAAAAGTGATAATTATTAAAAACTCTACTGTTAATCGCTAATTAAAAATTATAATTATTAAAAAACGCTAATTAAATGCGATAATAAAATAAACGATAGCTTAAAAAGGCAATTAAAAAAAAATTATGAAAAACGATATAAAAATGCGATAATTAAAAAGGATAATTAAATATTGTAGTTATGAACGATAACTATAACCGCTAATTAAAAATATTAAGTACATTACAAATTGATTGAAACGCTAACTACGCAATAATAACATAAATTAATTAATAACGATATAAAATTATTAATCATAATCATACATTAATTAGAAAATTAAGTAAAATTGGTGAATATGGAAGAGAGATAAAGTATGGTGGGATATTGGAAAAAGTAAGAGAGAGATTGGTGAGGAGTTTTTTTACTCACTGGTAGGATGACATTTTACTCATAAAAATAGTCATGAGGATAATTGGGTGGGATGAATGAGAAAGTGGTTAGAGAGAGAATTAAATGGCAAAATTTTGCCCGGTGCTGATAGTGGTCTAAGGGGAAAGAAGGCAGAGTTACTTTTTTTTTTATATCTATTAGAGGCAAAGCCATCAAGAAACAAAAGGCAGAGTTATGATTAACACAATGACTTAAATTTGGACTTCTAGACCCTACAATCACGTCAGTCAGGCTGTCAAGGTACTTTTACCGCAACCTTTTTCGAGGGGTTGGGACTTAGGAGTTAGCAAGGCGATTGTGTAGTTGTTTCTTGTTGGGTTCAATTTGTGATCTCAAGGTTACTAGATAAATAATCCATCGATTCCTTCAATGCAATTTAATCATATCATATTCTATTCTATTTTATCCTATATATTAATTAAAGACAAAGTGAATGTGAGGCCTCTAAACTCAAATTGAAAGATTTATGTGGCTTTGGAAGAAAATAAATAAATTAAAAAAAAACCAAAAAATTGAACCGACAAAACCATAACCGAAACAAAAATAAATTAAAAAAAAACTAAACTAAAGAAATTAAAGCCGAAACATCTTTGACTACCAACATATAACCATTAGGATAGAAATTTTATTGCTCTTCAATTCTACATAATTGTCGACTACAATCCCCTTCTTTCAGCATGTTTTGGAATAACAATATTCGTTCTTAATTGAATGCCCTTGCTTTAAAATCACAAAATTTGCTCCCTGAAATTCACAAAAACAAAAAAACTCATCAATACATATCTGTTGGAGGAACAAAACACATCACTATAGGTATGATCTTTGTTGCCACATCTCTCTAGTTTATTTCAATATCACAATAGTTTTGTGTATCTTATAACAATTTTGTGTATATATATGATAAAACATATAGATTGATTATGGAATCAAAACTACAACAAATGAAATTCACAAATCATTTGTCCAAAACTTCATATAAACTACATACCCCCCTCCAAAGAAAAAAAAAAAAATCAAAGCTACAACGACTGCATAATAATAGTATATTTTATAACTATAAATATAAATAGGTGATTATATTACTCTTAAATGGGTTGTTAACTTGTTTTAGGATTTTGTTAACTTGTTTTAGGATTTTAATGAAGAAAAAAATAAGGTAATGATTGATTCTAAACCCCCTTATATATGACCCTAGACTCTAGTAAATTTTTAAAATTTTTGGAGAATTTCGAAAATATCTCAAAAACAATGTATATAACTTTCAAAGATTAGTCAATTCGGACAAAATTTTGGATCCAGTGAAGGAACATGTTCATATGTTTACCATGTTTCTTATAGGGTTATATATATAAGACCCTAAGAGTATTTGGAACTATTTATTTGACTTTAACATTTCATTTCAATACTTTTTTTTTTTAAACTACTACTGTATTTTAAACTTGTGGTTATGCCTTTAGAGACCAAATATAAGACAATGCTTAGTTCCAAATCTACACTTTTTGAGTACAAACCCGGTGAAAAAACTTCTTCATGTGCTTGTCAAGCGTCTTATAGAGACATATTAGGTCCTATGAGTGCTTGGAATTATTTATTCACTCTCAGCATTCATTTAATTTTAATATATTTTAAAAAAAATCATACGTTAGGTCCTAAACTCGTTTTAGTGCTTTGTAGGCCAAATATAGGGAGGTGATATTAATTCCAAATTCCCCCCATATGACCCTAATAGGTATGCATTACTTTTATTTCAAATCTAGAGATTTTTTTCAAAATATTTCAAGAACGGTGTACAATACTTATAAGATTCGTTCCTTTGGTTTGGATAATTCCAAACAAGGGAGGAAACATCTTCATATGTGTGCTTACCATAGATCTTATTGAATCATATTAGTCCCTATGAGTAATTAAAATTTTCTATTTTGACTATTTAGTCCAATCGATATCCAAAAGTCTTTTCATTGAGTCTCATACACCTATACTTGTATACATGAATTTACAATCTAAATATAAGATATGGACGGATTTCAAAACTAATTCACAATAAATTTCAAGGAGTATTTATGAAAAAGGGAACCATTCATATTTTATATAATGATTTCGTTCATATTCTAATATCAAATTTACTTTTTGGTCCTAATATGTGCACCTAGCTAATTTCAACGCATAATTTAAGTTAATGTTTTGATCAATCTGACATTTATCCATAACGACCTTCCTTTGAAGCATATTCTTCCCTTTCCTGTATTATTGTGGGCATTTGTGCAAGTGTAGGAACAGTTGGCACTCCTAGTCCAGCGTACTCTCTAGTCCCTACATTGAATATAATGTAATACATTCCTATAACTCACACTTCCTACTTTCTAGCCTCCTAGTCATATTACTCGAATTCTGTGAGAGCCACACGGGAAGACCCGAAGAACCATAAGGTTGTAAATATTAAGCAGAAGTTGAATACGTATATACGTTCATTCTTACCCAACTAGTGAACTTGAGTATGTAGCAGCAAAAAAATATTAGAACCTACGATTCATTTAGGAAATTAAATTGCTAATGGCAAGACTCCATACTACTGATTCTAGAATCATCCATTGACCCATAATGACCATCTCTATTGTAGAGGAATAGGAATATGTTGCCAGCAATCTTTACATTCGAATTGGTGATATCTGTTGGATGTGGTAGCCTGGAAGTCAGCACGAATGATGAAAGGAATAACACTAGTGATAAACAGATTGTCAACTGCTCTTGTGCACTATTCTGCATACCTAACTAATTTCACTGAATTTCCTTTTTCCTCTGTCATTAACAGCTTCCATATTCTGATCATTGGAACCTCCTTCGGTCTGTGCTGCATCATCACCCTCCCCTTCAGTCTGTGCTGCATCATCACCCTCTTCGTTCTCTGCAGCATCATCACCCTCTTCGTTCTCTGCAGCATTAGCTCCCTGCCCTTCGTTCTCTGCAGCATTAGTACCCTGCCCTTCGTTCTCTGCATCATTAGCACCCTCCTCTCCATCATCTGCAGCATTAGCACCCTCCTTTCCATCATCTGCAGCATTAGCTCCCTCCTTTCCATCATATACAGCATTAGCACCCACTTTTCCATCATCTGCAGCATTAACACCCTCCTTTTCATCATCTGCAGCATTAGCACCTACCTTTCCATCATCTGCAGCATTAGCACCCTCCTTTCCATCATCTGCAGCATTAGCACCCACCTTTTCCTCATCTGCAGCATTAGCACCCTCCTTTTCATCATCTGCAGCATTAGCACCCTCCGTTTCATCATCTGCAGCATTAGCACCCTCCATTTCATCATCTGCAGCATTAGCACCCTCCACTTCGTTCTCTGCAGCATTAGCACCACGCCCTTCAGTCTGTTCAGCATTATTGCCTTCCCATTCATTTTCTGTAGCATTATCACCCTCCTCTCCATTCAGTGCACCGGTTCCACCCCCTTCAGCGTGTGCCGCCATATTATCCTCCCCTTCAATCCCTGCATCATTGTTAGCAGTCTCCCCGCCATTCTCTGCACCATCATTACCACCCCCTTCAAACTGTGCAGTCATATTACCCTCGCCTTCACTCTGAACACCGTTGTTAGCATCCTCTGCTCCATTCTGTGCACCATTATAAGCACCCTCCTCTGCATTATGTGCACCATCATTACCACCCCCTTCAGACTTTACAGCCATACTACCCTCGCCTTCAATCTGTACACCATTATTAGCACCCTCTGCTCCATTCCGTGCGCCATTATAAGCACCCTCCTCTGCATTATTTGCAGCATTAGCACCCTCCCCTTCATTAAGTGCGGCATTAGCGCCCTCCCCTTCATTTTGTGAACCATTATTAGCATCCATCCCTTCATTCTCTGCTCCATGATTAGCACCCTGGCTACCCACCCCTCTACTCTGTGCAACATGATTGCGAACCTCCACGTTATTTGGTGCACCAAAAAAGCGATGTCCAGATCCCGGTGGTAATTCTCGCAGTAAGACCATGTTGATCTGATCATTTACCGAATCCCATTCAATTTCATTCCAATTCAACAACTCAGAAAAAACATCGTCAAAATGTCCAAAGTGTGGAGTACTTCCCGGCCAACATGACATCGGGTCCACCGGTGCTCCATCAGGGAGTTGCAAAAGGTTGTTCCTCTGCCGCCAAATATTGTATATCGCTCCCGAAAATTCACCCCAAGTATGATAATTAGGTGCATGAATCACTGTCGAAATTAATTCGATATGGGCTCCATCAAAAGTGAGCCTCTCTAACACTACTAGTTCATCTATTCCTTCACCATCACCATGATTGCCTTCATCACCATCATCATCATCATCTTTCCCACCATCATAACCACCCATTTCATCCTCATCATCCACGGGACTATTGTCACCATTATTTAATTGGGGCAAATCACCATTATTTTGTGAATCGTTAGCTTCACTCCCTTCATATGCATGATTTTGATGGGGCAAAAAAACATTACCTGGCTGGTTTGCATCCGCATATTCAGTACTTGAGCCTTTTGGAATTGAAGCATTATTTGAGCTTGCACCTAATATATATTTTCAGATTAATCACACTTCTATTAGTTAACATATCAGTTCATACCATCACATGTCAGATTATTAAGTAAACATACATACAACATGCTCTCGAGAATAACACTAATGGCACAAACTTTGGTTGTAACAGAGATAGGTATACACAAGAACAAAAATTCAAGTAAAAGGATATACTACCACATTTCTTAATATTAATCTTGCTTACGGACTTACGGTGCATCCATTTGATTATGCCAAGAGGAAATAATTTCATGTTAGCTAATAATCCCTAATGTTTTCAAGAAAGGAGATCAAAATGTAACACGCAGAACTTCATGTAACCAGTATAGCTAACATTAAAGATGTCATAATATGAGTTATGTGTCTTCATGCATTCGGTTTTTCTTTTAATTTTAGGCACCTAATCAATACATAATTAATTTAGGTTTTTCTAGGGTTTTATTTAAACCCTTGCTTTTTACATTTCAACTATCTCTTCACATATCAATAAAATACATAGCTAACACATTGTTAGTGAACCACGTAAATTTTTGTATTGTTTATCGTTCTTGCCTTTCGTTACAACAAATGATTCATAAAACCCAATACTTCTGAACATACAAATGAACCTTAATTTCCACAAATAATACAAAACAGTACGTTCTTGCAAAATCAGATCATCCTAAAGAAACCAGACAAAGGAAACAGAAAAATTAGATGGAGTTTACAATTGTGGTAGTTTCTAAAAGCATATGTTTTCAAGAAAATAAATAAACATGTAACATGCACACTAAATCAAAGCCGAACACTTTTATACGCACAACTATACCGTACTATATATATATATATATATATATATATATATATATATATATATATATATATATATATATATATATATATATATATATTACAAAGCAGTTAAGATGATCGTAATTTGGATTCATAAACTTGTAAAAGTGATCTTAATGAAACCAATCAAAGGAAATAGAATAAGTCGATGGACTTACAATTGTTGAAGTATGAGTGCTTCTGCGCGATCTTAGTGCAGCTAAGCTCATTCATCGAGAAGTGACACAAAACCCTTGAAACATCGTGTGATACATGTGTGATAATCCAAGAAACCAGAATTTCTGTGCAACTTCCGACCACCATGAGAGGAATCAGTAAGAACTGGATAACTCGAAACCCGAGATGGAACGATGAATAACGGAGATGATCCAAGAGATATTGGATACAAAACTAAGTGGAAACTCAATGATGGAAGCTAAGATTCTTGAAATCCAAGGAAGCAGTAACGACTAACAAAGCGGAGTAAAGGGTGTTTTTCTTCTGAAACTAACTAACAAATTTCTGGGTATTTTCCTGGGATTTGGGAATTGAAGAATGAAGAAGAAGATTAAAGGGAAAAGAGGGATGGCTGGATGTCTCATCCGAATGGTTTTTGGAGGGAAAGTTTGTTGATATTTACTGAGACTGACTCACTCTGAGTTAGTTATACGGAGCACTTGTAGTTGGTTGTACGATCTTGGCTGGGTTTCTTTATTTCTTTATTAAATACTTAAAATTTGTTGCTTCATGTTATTGCGTTACGCAAAATTATTACTCTAGTACTAACAAAATTATTATTATTATTATTATTATTATTATTATTATTATTATTATTATTATTATTATTATTATTATTACTATTACTATTACTATTACTATTACTATTACTACTACTACAATTCTCATTTTATAATTATTGAAACTAAGTTTGATGCATGCTCACTAAATTTGACACTTCTGCTTAAAATGAGAAGTATCATGTAATCGGTTAAGTAAAATATTTAATAAAGAGAGTTATTATATCTTGGTATCAGAATGGGCCCATTGAAGGTGTTCTGTTTGGCCAAACCATCATCACGCACCAAGACTAACCTACTTGAAACATAGGAGATCATCAACCAGAAGCAATGGGTGACAACCAGAAGGATCCCAATGAGAATAATGTCACTATGGCTTAACTGTTGCAAATTCTTGAAAAATTGAATAGCAATAGGAGTCAAGATGGACATGGTTCAGCATTGCACGTACCAGGATAACTAAATCACGAAAACTATGCTAAATGGTCCCGGTTAATACTCATGACGATTGAAGGGAGGGGGAGGCTCAATCACATCACAGCCATAGCCCCCTCCACTGACACATATGAGCATGAACAGTGGAACCAAATAGATGTCGTGGTCCGAACTTGGATCGTGGAAAATATTTACCTGGAATCGGTAAACCAATTCCTTGATTTCACAACCGCACGAGAGCTGTGGCAGGGGATAGAGGTCGTGTATAGTGGTGGGAAAGATGGCCTTCGAATTTTTGATTTGGCCTTAAAAGCAAACACCATTAAATAATGCCAAGTTCCAATTGAAACATATTATAGTAAATTAATCATTATATGGAAGGAGATAGATCGACTCATGCCCAACCCAATGACATGCTCAACAGACATCACAACATATAACAAGTTGCAACAAGAGACGAGGTTATATAAGTTTTTAGCAAGGTTAGACGAATTGTTTGACAAAGATCAAAAGGATTTAGTCAATCAAGATTCGTTGCCCATAGTGGAAATTATATATAACACAATTATAAGGGAGATGACGAGAAAGGGAGTTATGAGCCAAGATATCTTACCTACCTTACCAATAGGCGAGGGCGTTGGAAATGGGTTGACCATGGAAGCCCAGTCAGGGAAGCCATCATCCTGGTGTGGTGGTAAAGAGGAAAAATCAAGACTGAAATTCACTCATTGCGAAGGAATGAGATACACCAAAGAAGGGTGTTTCAAATCAATCGAATACCTAGAGTGATGGTCGAAGAAAGGAGCAAGTAAAGGTGATGATGCACCGAAATCAGGCAAGGTTTCCATGGTCGCCGACAAAAACATGAAGAATACAGTGGGAGAAGGAGAGAGAGGTGACAAAAACGAATGAAGGTGAGTGGGAAAGAGGGTTAAGAAACCTTAAAAGAAGCCAACCAAGCCAAATCGTGTTTTCACTCAAAACACATCCTACCCCAAAACCAAGGGGGAGGGGGGTATATCCCTCAGCCTCACAAAATTGGGCTCAAATACCTCAGCCCAATAGCCAACTGAGGTCCTTTTTTGTTCAAACCCAGAAACAAACAAATAAAATCCTTGACCTAAACACGAAAAAATTCAAATTGGGTATTACATGTCATGCGTGCCCAACGTGTCAATGGATCTTCAATTGTGGAGCGACTAACACGATGATGAATGACGAGAGTAACCTTATTGACCATAGTAAACCCGATAAAATACTTATACAAACATCTGATGGTGAATACATGAAAATAGCAAGAGTCGGGTTTGTTAGGCTCGGGAATCGTATTTCACTAAAAAGATTGCCTTTTATACCCAATTTCTCTTGTAAGATGTTGTCTGTCAATCATATAACAAAAGAATTGGTTCGTAATGTTTTACTTACTTTGAATTCTTGTATCGTGCAAAATGCTCAAACCGGGAGGATCATTGGGCATGATATTGAGAAGGACAGATTGTATTACGTAAACGAGGAATCTGAGACATATGGTATAGCAGCCGTTTTGAGATCAGTTGAAGATCAACTCAAATTATGACATCGACATCTTGGTCATCCGTTAGTAGGGTACTTGGAACGTATTTTTCCTTCCTATGCTAGAACAAAATTGACTATTAAATGTGATGTATGTTACCGTGCTAAGAGTCGAAAACATTGTTATTCTGATAGAAGGAGTCATAACACTAGACCTTTTTACTTAGTTTATTCAGATATATGGAGACCTGCCCCGGTTTCTGGTAGTCATGGTTTTGCGTATTATGTTCTGCTTATTGACGATTACACTCGTATGAGCTGGATTTATTTTATGAAATAGAAATCTGAGTTTTTTAGCATATTTGTCACCTTTTATCAAATGATATTAAATCAATTTAAAACCAAGATCCGTATACTTAGGTCTGATAATGGAGACAAATATGTTAACCATGACATGCAGAGTTTTTTAACTACCTCTGGTATGTTACATCAGACTACTTGCTCAGATACTCCCCAACATAATGGAATAGCAGAACAAAAACGTCAAACACTTCTTGAAATGACCCGTGCTATGATGATTAAGTCTAGTGTACCTAGATTTTTTTTGGCCTGAGGTAATTGCTGCAGCTAATTACCTCATAATCGCCTTCCCACAAAAAAACTCAATTACAAAACTCCTCTAGATGCACTTCATGCCTTTGAATTCAGTTACTCAGCACACTCGTTACCTCCTCAGGGTTTTTGGTTTTGTAGTCTATGTCCATCTTCCTAAGCAGATTCGTCACAATCTTGAACCTAGGGCTGTTAAGTATGTTTTCATAGGTTATGGAGTGTCCCAGAAGGGTTACAAATCCTTGACACAGTCTCAAACCGTTTGTATACTACGATGGATTGTGACTTTGTTGAGGAAACCTACTTCTATTCCACCCTTCGACGTCAAGGGGAGACTTTAGTAGACAATCTCAGGTGGTTCTCTAGATATCATAACGATAATGTTGAAGCTACATCATATCACATAATACACTCTACACCAGTCCAAGTACCATCTTCAATGTCTAGGAATGAGTATCCTATACAATTACAAGAGGGTGAGGTAAGTAATTATTCACCTTCTCCTATGAATATGGTTGAGCCTACTACTGATGAGATAAACTGGACTATTGAACGTACAAGAAGGTGTAGAAGAACAAAGGAGGAATGAGCTACCTCACATAAGCACAAGGGGTATACCTCCCAAAAGATATGACTTGTCATATGAGGCACATAAGGAGAAATATCCTATACAGAACTTAGGTGTCGGGAATTTTTCCTAAATGGTTGTGACCTTCAATGCCTCTGTGTATTTCGGAAAAATTCCAGTTACTATTGAGGAAGCCCTTAGACATTAGCACTGGAAGAAAGCAATGGAGGTTGAAATGAATTAGAATGAAACTTGGGAAAAGTGTCTTATTCAAGGATAAGAGTGCAGTAGGATGTCGATGAGTCTTCACAATCAAGTATAATGTTGATGGGAGTATCGAGAGGTATAAAGCAAGGCTGATAGCCAAGGGATACACACAGATGTATGGGATTGACTACTCAGAGACTTTCTCACCTATGGCTAAAATTGACATCATAAGAGTCCTTGTTTTAGTAGCTGCATATAGAGGATGGGATTACATCAATTTGATGTAAAAAAGGCATTTCTTCATGGAGAAAATTTCCAAAAAGGTGTACATGGAAGCTCCTCCAGGGTTTTCATAGAGCTTCTTACCAGGAAAGGATGCAGGTTGAAAAAAGCTATGTATGGTCTAAAACAGTCTCTGCGAGCCTGGTTTGAAAGGTTCACAATAACAATGAAAAGTTTTGGGTACTTCCAAAGCAATTCTAATCATACATTATTCTTGAAGAAGGGAGAAGGTTTGACTATATGTCTCATCATATATGTGGATGATATGATTATTGTTGGTGACGATGAGGAAGAGGTCAGAATATTGAAAAAGAAGCTTTTTTAAGAATTTGAGATGAAAGATCTAGGGAGACTGAAATATTTTATGGGAATTAAAGTACTTAGATAAAAAATATGTATCTTCATTTCTCACATAAACTATATTCTTGATCTGCTAGCTGAGATTGGAATGCTAAACTACAAGCCTGTAGATACTCCAATAGTAGTCAACATGGACTGCAAATTAAAGAAGATGGAAAAGCCACAGATCAAGCTCAGTATCAGAAACTTGTGGGAAAACTGATCTACCTGTTATATATTCGTCTTGATATTGCCTATGTTGTCGAAGTAGTAAGCAAATTCATGCATAAAAAACAAATCCAACACTTAAAAACAGTATTCAGGATATTGAGATATATGAAGAAGACCCCTGATCGAGGAGTGATGCTTGAAAATAACGGTCACTTAAAACTTCAGCCTATACTGATGCAGATTGAGTAGGAGATCGAGATAGTTGAAAGTCCATGTCTGGGTATTTTACTATTGTTGGAGGAAACTTAGTGACCTGGAAGAGAAAAAAGCAGAAGGTGGTTGTTATGTCAAGTGCAAAAGCAGAGTTTAGAGGAGAGTTGTAAAAGGAATAATGGAGATATTATGGCTAAAAAAGCTTTTATCAGAACTTAGATTTCCTCCTGAAGATAACTGTGAACTCTACTGACAACAAGGCTGCGATAAGTATCTCTGAGAATCCTATCCAATATGACAAAAGTAAGCATGTAGAAATTAAATGACATTTCATAAAGAGATAACTTAGAGACAAAAGTTACTAGTCTTATGTTTTGTCGTTCAGAAAAGCAGATGGCTGATATTCTCATAAGGGCAGTAGGAGCAGGTGTCTTTGAAGAAACTCTCAACAAGTTAGGTGGTGTTTTCCTTATGACCTAACTTGAGGGGGAGTGTAGAAAAGATAAGCTTAGAGATCCTATAATGTAGGATCAAGTTAGGTATACATAATCATAAGGAACAAGAATTGCAGTAAAACATGACTACATCAAAGGATAGAGATTAGTAAAGTCTTAGAAGGGTAGAAACTGATGATCTTTATAATATAAATAACCCTGTAAATTATCAAAAAGATATATGTAATAACAATTTTTACATATAATCAAACACAATTATCAATCAAATACAGAGAGTTAGTTTATCTCAAACAAGCAAGCTCCATGGGGAGCACTAGTATGTGGGACGAGGAGTATTCATTGTGTGTAGTGATTCGCAGGGGAACCAGATTTCAAGGAGACGTATTGAGGCAAACAAGGGGATGGACGAAGTACAAAATAGTGAGACAAAAACAAGCAGATAAATGGATCAAGCCCATCAATGAAGATGGAATCTTAATTATTGATGTTGATATGGTCCATTGGATAGAGGATACAGGCCATACAACCATAGGGAGACTGGATAGGTTTATGTAGCCAAACCGAAATCAATGTTTTGCAATCAACATAATTTAAGGTACATGTATAAGCATGACCATCCTTGTCGATTATACAGTTGACTTCGCACACGCATGAACCCAAGGGAAGAGTCTTGTTCCTTGAAATGTTGACTTGAGATAGAAAAATAACTATTGAAAGAGGATTAATGACGGATGCATGAAACTAATGATTAAATTTCAAACCACAACTCATGCACGCAACTAGACCTATGCATTGGGTAGGGTTAGGATTGGGATGAGCCACATGTAAAATGGGTTGGATCGAGTCAAAGAAGATACAAAACGGGCTAAGTCATGCCTGGTCAGTTCAAAGAGAATATAGTTCTATCTATGGAGAGTTATAGAGTGCATGTATCACTTTCAATCTTTGGCAGTGAACCATTGACAAGCAAGTGAAAAACATTTCTTACCTGAGAGTGTTTAAAAACCTTGAAAATTATTAACCCATTATTAATTTGACTTAACCTATTGAATACCCAATAAAATATAACATTTTAAAAGATCAACTCAATTAAGCTCATAATTAATTAGATCCTTTTACAAATGGATTGGGCCTCAATGGTTATACATGTACCTTAAATTCTGTCGATTGCAAAACAGATCTACACGCAACTAATGATCCAAACTTTCCTTGATTGAATTACAAATACTCTAGACCCTACAAAAGAAGTTTAACATCTGGTAGTGAGGCTTGATTTGACCCATAACGAAGAATTACATTAAGTATTGGCAGAGCCAATATGCCATGGAGAAGCAGACATGCAAGTCTATTTCACAATCCATAATTATATTATTTTCAATTAGGACTCTTTCTAACCTGATGAAAGTAACTACTCAAACGAAAGTTCCTACGCATTAGCTAAACGAGGCATTATATTATGCCAAATCTATAACGACAGAATAAGACAAACTTGTAGGACCGCCTTGTATCTTCATTCCTCGACAAATTTTAGTGTCCACATTTACAATTAGCAAACTCCATCTGTTCATCTTCACACTCTGGCTTACTTATTTTAAGTTAAACAAGAAATAGGGTATATTACATCATGCAAAACCCTTTGTCACCTTTTTCTATGGTTTAAGGGAGAATTATTAATAAAAACAACAGTAAATTAGGACCCAAGTTGGGTCTGGCAGCATAAAGGCACTTACAAGAGGAACTGATTGCATTTTTCTGCACTTAGATAGGGCCTTTGGTTAGCAGATACATCAAATCAACTTCCCTAATTTTTAGCATTACACCCATCACCTAAGTACAACAGAAAAAGAAAGTTAATCCTACAGCATTTTTTACACTTACAAATCACCAAATTCCCTAAGTTAATCCCAGTTCTAATAACCCTCCTTCAAGATATAGAATGCCTCCTGTGTCTTGAACTCGAACCAGAAGACTTGGTATCACCTGGAACAAATGATGTAGTCGGCGACTGAGAACTCCCGCTCGTCTCTGAGCTCTTGCTCTCCCCGTTTCCGTTTCCCTTTCCCATATTCCATAACTTATCAAATATCCTCCTTGATCGAGAAGGAAGCAGCTGCACCCCACTCCCACCGTTTTTACTGCTGTTTTTCTTGGGCATCATCTTTCCGTTTCTTTGTACCTCTTCATTGTCCTCTATCTTCACTTTGTTCATTTGTTTCCTCAGAGATTTACAGCTTTCTAGGGTTCTCTGGTCCCATTCTTCTTCCTCGTTTAGTGTGCAAGATGAAGTGATGTTGGAAGTTCTATCAAGGGTCTGAGTTGTGTTAGCTGATCTCATCTGCTCGAAGTACAAAACTTGGACTACAAGTCGAAGAGGAAGCCGCTCATTTTGTGCAGCATGCGCTGATGCATCTGTAGTGAACTTCTTAACGTCCATTAGCCCACATATTTGTTTCTTTTCTGCTTTAGTCAAGTCTGGATGCTCCTGAAAACCAATACAAACATGATAAATGAGTGCCAACAGGGTTCATTTGACCTCTGAAACACTACTTTGTAAGAAGATGGATTAACAGATTATATGAACTATGAAGGGATGCCAAGGTAAAGGAACAAGCCAATTGGAAATGAAAAACAGAAAACACTACAACAGTTCTATTGATTAATGATAAGCCAATTGCAGCAGATATACCTTTAAGTATATATCAACAGCCCTGTACAATCCATCGTGGATTGGTCTTGCTGACTCAGGTATCAATGTCGACAGTTCAATAAAGCTTGAAGGGGACAAATTCGGATCAGAAACAATCTCGGCGAGATATGCGTCTATCAATCTGCCAACATTTACCAAAGATCCGCGGTCTAACCCCAACTCTGGCTCACCCTTCTCATTGTTCTCGTAAAAATTTAAATCCCAGTAACTTTTTTCTTGCAGCACGTATCTTTTCACAATGCACAAAACCAGTTCCATATCATAAACTGTTGTTTGGGGAGGCCTTGCTGGGATTAAGAGGTCCTTCACTGATGCCTGATCAAGCTTCATGCTAATTTTTCTCATCAAGTCTTCTCTAGCTGAATCCTCTGCTTCAACTAGAACAGCAACTTTTAATAGCTTGAATAAGAAGCTACAAGAACAACCCAATGATTTATCAGGTGGTAACAAGAATATGATTGTTTCAACCAAAGATTTGTTTCTCTGGATATGATCATCAGAAACCAAAGCTTCAAGAGAATCTGGCAGCCATCTGATTGCATAAATCTTTAGAGCTTCCCCAATCACAGAACCATCCATTCTTCCCTTTGACTTAATAGCAATAATGACTCGCTTATACATATTGATATCTAGTTCACATATATCCTCAACCCACCAATCTTTAGGAACTGATTCAGTCATCTCATGCTCGATAATTCTGTCTTTCATAGATAATTTCCTGTTATGCGTGTAAGACCATGTGATTTTTGAAGGATCTACTGAGGTCTTGGATGCAATAGAGTCTATGCATCTCCCAACAATCTTCAAATCTTCAGACCATGGCAAAAGAGATTTAGCGGTTTGAAGGACAATGATTGAATCTTTCCAAGTACGAAAAATACTGGAATTGAGGAAAACTTCTATCTTGTATATGAGATTTCCACGATCAACATCCTCAGTCATCCCAAGGTACTCCGCAGCACAACGTGCAGCAACAACGTTATAAGCATTAAGAGTAACAGTCATCCCATAGCAGAATTTGGCACAGATATCAAAAGCTTTTGACCCACCAGGAAAGTCGGCCAAAAGAATTTCATCACTTTTTCCTTCATCTGCCCTCACTATAAGCTTTTGCAAGCGGCTGCTCTTTGATAGAAGAGGAAACTGTAGGAGTGCATGGCAGATCAAATCACAAAAAATACAGATATTAAAAGGGGGGAAATAACAAAAACAATCTTACCTCTAGTCAGACAATAATAATGCAATGAACACTCATTTCAAGTTAAACATTCATCACAAAAGGCAAAAATGGCAAGGAAGAACATCATTTCTCAATTGTAACTTCATACAAAAAAGTATCAGAGAAGGCAAGATCTTGCCAACTTTGAGTCGTTGATGACTTAATGCTGCAGGGCACATGAAGGCAAAAAATAAACTGAAAAAAATCCAGTTAATCAATTTAATTCTTAGTGACAAGAGAGGAATGGTTTTAAGAAGATAAAAACACACATACACACACAGAAAAATGAAAAGAGCAAGACAATCTAATAACCAACTCAAAGGACCTCATTGAACTAAGAGCTCATACCTTGTGGAGGTAGAACTTCACTTCGCCCACTGTTACAGCGACATCAGTGGCAAGTTCAGAAGATACATATCTGCAAAGACGGAAACAAAGATAAGCTAGTGCATTGAAATATATCTAACGAGTTCAATACACAAAACAAATTAGTACATCCCATCCTAACTTACATTTTTTACATTCCAAATTATTTTCTACAATAAAATTAGATTGAGGCAAGAGTGCCATTCAAAACACAATTGGAAATCTATTATTCTTTTCAATTAAGTTTTAGATGACAGAACATCAGTCTGTTTTCTCAATAATAGGCAGTTTATTAAAACAAAAATCATTAGTGACCACAACACATGAATATATCACAAGTTCTTCAACAAATACAGAACTTTAACAGTTACATAAAAATTTCAGCACCTAAACACTCCTGCATTCCCAAAATGAATTTCATACATGGAAATGGCATTAAGAGTAGGAAGCAAGTACAGAAAAAAAAAAAAAAAAATTTGAAAACCGGTGGAAATAGGTAAAAGGTTAAACAAAGGGTTGGCTAAAAGGGGGTAAACATGAGAAGTAAACGTAAAAGGTTTGACATTCTTTAGGAGAAGCATTAAAGTGAAAAACGTGAAATTCTTGTTGGGCCAGAGAGCGTGGGAATCAATTAATTAATCATAGACTCTACAGTCAATGACATAACATTAACTTTTATCAACAAACGGTTTACTGCTAAATGTCCTTGTACTTGTGCAGTCCATCCAGAGGACCTAATATAAGGACATTCCACAAACATTATTTGAGTATCAAAACAGCAACCAACACGTAAATTATTGAACCAAAAAGTATGTGCTTAACCAAACTAGACGTCCCACCTCCAATACATAACTTACAAACCAAATAATGTTCAAGAATCCATAAATCCATAATGTACGGGCTGACAACTTAATGACTCACATAAGACTATGAACAAATATACGATAGAGAAAATTAAGAAGGGACCACAACTGAGCATGTAAAATCACAAACTTAAAGTCTTGTTCCAAGTCTTTCAAGAATTGGTACATCATCATCGTACTCCCTCCATTCAAAATTAATTTAAATTTTTAACCGTGCTAAATTATAAGCCAATTTATTTTTATAGTCAAACTTCGTCTAAATTTTTCAATAGATATTTTGAATCAGCTAGAGATATGTAATCTTAGCAGGGTACACACATTACAACTATAGCACATTTGTGGCAAAGTAATAGTCTTAAATTGGCAAATTTTGACATTTGAAGGACATGTTTGAAGGAAAGGATAGGTAGCATATTATGGTATGCGAACACACTAAATACTTGACAACAGTCTACAGGCACACCACCCACCCAATCGTGTGAAAGGTAGAACCCAGCCACATTCAAAGTTGTCGGGAATTCAGTCTCTCATGTAATCAACCTAACTACCTTCCTCAATCTCCTAAGACGGCTAAGAGGGGATTAAAGAAAATCCATGCCACTATCATTAAGATAACGGTTGGTCCACAAAATCAAACATTGAAAACCAAACATCATACTTGGCAAAAATCCAGCTTTTCGTGACAGGGTAGGGAAAGCAAAAGCATTCATTTAAGGACATCCTTTTCCCAAGGAACATTTAAGGCCAACCTGGGGAGTGCATTTTTAAGCGAAAAGTGGGCGGCAATAAAACCCATATTAAACAGATTTAAGGTACTTGCAACAACTAATAACAATATGGATATCTAGTACTCCATTTCTCCATATTACATTGGGGATGCTTTAAACCAAGCAAAGGAAAAATATAGATATGTTACCAAAAGCCGTACAAGCCTACACACCTAACAAACACTACCTTCATCCGAATTTAATTATCAACCTCACATTCAACACCAGACGGAGGGGGTACCATGACCACCATCTAAGCCCATGATTCAGAAGATCTTAAAGATACAGGGACTACAAACAATCAACACTAAATCAAGAGTAATAAAAAGGAGCAACAATACTTTGCCTGAAGTAAAAAAAAAAATATAGGGGATGGGGCTGAAAAATCCAGCCAAATGACAATACATCAGCTTTTGATATTGGACCACCATTAACACCAATATTCAATAAAAATGGTTCAATGACTGGACCACTTCCCGATTCCATTAAATCAACCAAGGACTAGACTCATGCCTGAGTTCACCTGACTCTCACTACCCCTCTTTACAATCCACACTCATTCACTTTCCTATCCAAATATTTGAGCAAGCAAAGGAACAAACTGACATTTATACCAAAACAATTCACTAAAACTTCAATGAGAAGAATCTAACTTACTGCAGTTTATCCCCACAAATTTATATTCTGGCACTCCTACCAAAACAATTCTCCCAAACATGAAATTTCTCTTTCAAAAGAACATAACAATGCACTAGAAAACACAACAGCTTTCACAAAATAGATGTGTTTCAGGAAACTAACATATTATAATCAACAGAATTATAAGTAACACAGATATAACAAGCCCGGATAATGCTTCTAGACACGTGATTGGACGTTTATACTAATAGTTTCATATTGACGGATTGACCCTCAAAATTATTAACAGGATTACATTACACCATATAACTAATGTTATACAAGTTTGAAAATAAGAGACCAATCAACTACCTCAGGATGTTGTAGCAAGACTAAAAAAAAAGTAAGTTATAAGAGAGAAAAACTGACCTGATATTGCTACCATCAAACTGAAAAGTATCAGGCTTTGAACCCAACTTCATGAACTTCATCTTCTCCCCCTTAATATAGCTTAGAAACTTCAAAAGCTTACCAAAATGCCCTCAAATTAACACAATCTTAACAAAATGCTAACCCACACCTCAAAATAAATGAATTAAATCAGAACCCAGAAATCTGCACTCTTTAACAACACAAACCTACTTCAACAAGACTCGAACTTTCAACCCTTTCCTTGATCCCCTGTTTTTTTTCCCTCGCTCTCTAAACAAGACTCGAACTTTCAACGGAGTATTAGTAAAGAAAAAGAGAGGAACAGCAAAAACCCACCTCAATTATGCCAATTTATCCAAAACCCAAGAATAATAAAAAAAAAACCCTTTAAAATCAAAAACAGAATTAAATTTGCAAAATTTTTCAAGAAATGAAGTGTATTAAATACGCTGTCCCCTCAAACCCCATCTCACTATCAGACCACATCACCACGTACTCCGTATTTAACACCAAGCCGCCTTTACCATTAATCCATTCTGCAAAATTTCAGAACTTTTGGAAAATTTTCTCTGATCCAAATCTCAAGATCATCGAAAAATCTCATCTTTCTTATTAAATTGAAAACACTGTATTTATAATAAATTGAAGGGCTTGTTTGGGTCTTGTAAGAAAATGGGGTAAAAAAAAAGTTTCTCTCTTACATATATTTACACACGTTTTCTAGAAATGTAGAGGGAAAAGTATATAGGGAAGATACAAAGGGATGGATGGAGGGACGAGTTGGGGAGAGGCACTGTGTGTATATTTACAAAGTGTCTGAATGGCAACTTTTCCTGCAGTAAAAGCACGCCAGTTGTGATTTGACTGTTTTGCCCTTAGCCATTTTTTGGCTTTTCGGACTAAAGTAAACTCATCATACTATTGGAAAAACAAACAATCAATCAAAATTAGATTTAGAAGAATATTGAGTGTTTTCGATGAAATAATTCTCGATTCGTTACGAAATAATACAAGCACTATTTATTTTGATGTTCTTCTTTTTCATTTAGAATTTCGCTTACTCGAGCATGTCGATTGTTAGACCATTGATCAGTCCAACTTTTAAACGAGCCATGAATATCAAATCATCTATTATATCTTTTAGAGTGATCGATTCTAAGTAAGCTTTTCAAGCTCCTAACAAAATGATTTAAGGATTTGTTGGTCTTTTGATCATTTGATGCCATTTTGGTTTGGTCCGTTAGCTTTGACGAGTTGTTTAGCCTTTCTTCTTTTATTGACTTTTTCAGTTTAAGGAATATGAAGGAATTGTATATTATTATTAAAAGTTCAGCGTAAATGTTTGATTTATTGCATCACAATTTGTCCTGTGACCTCATAAGTCTGATGTTGACTTTTGGTGTCTGGTATAATTTTGTAGAGCCATAGTGCAATGATTTAGTAGGAGTATCTACTTGTAGTGAGGATCTTTTGGCAAGAATAATTAGCGAAAAAGGAGACAGGGTATGTAAGTACGTTTGGTTGTTTAGAAATTATGAATCTACGGAAAAGCTTCACTATAAAGATTTGGTTTTGAATCTTACTTACCTAAATAGAGTTCATATGAGGAAATAACTACAATTTGAAGGAAATTAATCATTGAACGGGTGTGAGAACTACATCCGATTCGGGCTTGTTGATGAAATACACGTATTTTTCTCACTTTTAGTTAGTACATGTGTATTCCCTCAATTCCTAATGTTTGTCCTATTTGACGATTTTTGTGAGAAATTTATGATTAAAATAGGGTAAAAATTAAAAGATTGAAGGAGTATTAAGTTTATATTAGGATTAACTAGAATTAAAAGGAAATTAATAGTGAACATGTGAGAAATAAATCTTATTTTTGGTTGTTGACAAAAGCACACGTTTTTTATTCATTTTTAATAGAAAAACACGCATGTTCTTTCATGCTCTTTAGTTTCTTCATTGGGGTACTCTTTATAGTGACTTTTTTTTTTATGGTAAATGAAGTATTTTCATCTTCTTTGTGTAAAGGTAAAATCAAACTCAATGGATGAATAATTATATAAAGTTATACTCTATACTTCATATGACATAAGTTTCTAACATACTAAAATAATACGTTAAACGTGTGAGTACAGATATCATTTTAGACAAAGAAATAGTTAAATAAATATATATATATTACCTCTACAAAGTATTACTAGCTTGAAAAACTCTTAATTAGGCTTATACACCAAAACACAGGAGGTTATAAGGATTATGAGTAAGTTTTGTACAAACGTAGATGATGATTTAGTTGTTGATTATCGTTGAATACGAGTATGTATGTGTAATAAAAAATTTAGATTTTCAAGAAGATTGAAAATCAATTTTAAAAAATTTATATAATTTTTTTTACGTAAAATAAAACCGTAAACAATAAGGCAACAACATATATAGATAGGATTTGATCACGTAATAGTTGACATCCACAAAAATTTAAGTATATTGATAGCATGATTTTATGAAAAAGCTAAAAGTCAATCAAAAACTAGCAAGGATATAAATAGCCAAATAAGTGCAAAAACCTTAAAGTTGTAGTGAAAATATTCCAAAAAATAATGTTTGAAATTGTATTGCCTAATTTATCATAAAGTATTTTATGTGAGCACTAATCTAGAGGTGGGAAACATTGATGTCATGAACTATCATTCTCTCTCTACAGGCTAGTGGCTATACTGGAATCGAAAGGAGAGGACGATTGGAGAAATCAGCTTTCATCAAGCTGGTGTGTGAAAGTGTAAGGATGATGCCATTAATTTCGTTAAGCAAGCAAGCGGGTCAAGCTGGCAAACCCAACCAACTACATTTTGAATTTCTCTACACCATCTTAATTGTTTGATTGTGGCATTTTTGGCTTTGGCCTTTGTATATTCGCTTGGTCCCAATGCTACATTATGTGGCCAAAATCAACTAGAGGTCCTTTTAGCTTGTCGCTTAGGTTAGTACGAAGTACATGCTACAACTCCTAGTAGTATTAGTTTTCTTACCTTGTCTATACCAGCATATAAAATCCATTTTTATAAAATACAATGAAAAATCTTTGGTATGTCAATCCAAAATGGAAAGTTTTTAAGTAAACGGGGCAATCTTTAGAGGACAGACCGAAATGGAGAATAGGGGAAAAAAAAGGAGACAGAGGGAGTATATCGTTTAACTAAAGAAAATAGAGCTAATGGCGGGTCCGATTGTACTAGACATAGCTTGACATACGCAAAGTACTACGAATTATGCCAAACAAAAAAATAAATAAATAAAATATGGTCCGACTTTTTTGTGGGATGTTTTTGCCAAACCTATCCCTAAAATCTAGCCATGGTTAAAATTATGAAAATTATTAAGGAATTAGCTTCCTTATGAATGATGAAGATCCTTATTGATATTGAAAATAAAGAAAGGATCCTCTTTTAAAGAGAAATAGGAGTGGAGAAGAGGAAATCCTCATGTGGTATTGGATACTCTCTCTTGAATATATAACTAGAATAATTTTCTAAAAATAAAAAGGAAATAGATTGAAAAGGATACTCATTAATATTGAAAAATGTAAAGAAAATAATAGGAATGAGGAAAGAGATACTGAAAAATGATGTAAATGAAAGAAAATGTGATATATTAAAAGGAGGATTAGATAGGGAAAAATAAGAGGAACCTATAAAACTTATGGATAATCTTGCTCTAATCAAATCTATGCATAGAAAAGTATTAAAGATCTAAAATTTATGTCAAAAATTAACCATATATAAGTCTAGAGGGCTACTATAAGCTTATTCATGTAACAAATTGGTTTTATTTAATTTGTTAGGTTAATTAATTATGGTTGATTGATCAAACATGTTTAACACAATTTAGACTAGAAGTTGCAATATAATACTTGGCGGAAGTCATGGAAAACTTAAGTGGTTTGTGGGTGAATAACAACCATATGATAATTTGTTGGCGAATCACAGAGATATAGAGTCTAAAATCCTTAATTGAGCAAATTGTTTTTCTCCACTAGTCCATTTGGTGTAAATATACTACGTACTCCGCATGTGTGAATGTGTGATTGCCAAATAGTCAAATACCATGGAATGTATGGATTGATTGATAACATATATTCCCAAATCCAGAGAGTATATTGTCGAACATTCTTTGGTTTGATTGGTATATTGGAGAAAAATCTCCGAATTCCTTTTCACTATTCTAACTTAGAAAATACAGATTTGAATACAATTGAAAGGTAGTCTGAGCAAGTCAACATCTAAAACCAACTAAATTGCCTACAATTGGATTGTATGATTAGTTCTTGAAGAATATAGTTCCTCTCCGTGTCAATGCTAAGACAATATAAATTAAATCCGTGAAATATAATTAAGACAAATTACTTGCAGTTTAATTGCTTTTTACCTATTTATTAAGTCTAATTAGGATTAAAATAGATCACATATTAAAAATAAAAATAAAAAAGCCGCATATATTTGTCACCATCATTTATCTCATTTTAAAGTTAAAATCCCAATACCAAAAATTCTATGCTAACTAACAATATAATGATGGTAATGGCCTATAAGATAGTGAAAAAGTAAATTTAAAGGATTCTATGTGCATATTCAAGAAATGATATGAACCCATGTGTGTGGCTCTAAGGAGGCAATTATTGTTATTTGGAAAAGAGAAAAAAAAAAAAAAAAAAGATGAACCAATATGTTAGGCATGCGCATGCAAAACCCACAAAACCAATCATAATCATATATTATCAGAAACTTATGATGATTGATATCTGTAAAATTTCAATATCATGGGCTCCACTCCTTATGATGACCTTGGTTGGCTAGCTAATTGGGGCCTTTTGGCTGCCCACCATAGCCCTCAAATGTAGGGGACCATGCATATATATATGTTGATATGCACATCATATTTGCATAGTAGAGTAGCTTTTTTACGTGAACTCAGCTAGCTTTTGGTTGGCTTCTTCTCTCTTTAATTCTCTGTACATGAAAATCGGCAGCTCTTTGCTATCTGTCCTATGCTTGCTAAGTTGCAAGTAGTCTACAGTCTATGGTATAAAGAAATGGACAATATTTAACCACGATAATGGTGTAATGTTAGATGACTCCTCTCTTGTGTGCCACTTACTATATCTCTATATGTTAGAGAAGTTTCCGACTTACTTACCTACCGTACATAGAGATATGATTTTATGAATTGAACCTCATGTTGTGACGTTTCTTAACTTGTTTAATTTATTGTCTTGATTCTAGCTATCAATGTGTAAGTTTGTTCTACCAACAATAAGGGGATTTTATACTTCCCATTAAATAAAGGAAACGGGCTTTCTAAATCTGATCGTAGGGTGAAAAATTATTATGTTTGAATGTGAAATCTTTTCTTATAATGAAATATAAATATTTTATTTTGAATTACAATTACGTGTGTAGATGAGAAGTTTAATTTTGTGGTAATAATCCTTTGGTATATATTGTACTATTGTATGTACATACTATGTGCATGGGTATAAATGAACCTAATTTAATATTTTGTTTAGGCAAGTTATACTTAGTGACATGAATTTAAAGCCAATTACAACTATTGACACATGTGTCCTTAATTATTAAATTGACACAAACTTGGTCATTGAAGAAGTTCAATGACATTCCGATCATCGTAGTAGTCTCATATGCCGGAATATTTATTAAAAACTTCAAAACAATATAGGTTGCTTTCTTACAAATTATAAAACCAATAAATTCATTTATTTCTCCAAAACTTGATATTAAAGTTGCACTTCTTCTTCAATTGTTATGCTCGGATACTTTTCTTTTATCCTTATTCTATTATACTTCATTTGTTATATGATATGTACTTTTTTATTTCAAATAAAATTGGTAAAGGAAATATTATACTCCCTCGGTTTTTTTTTTTTGTTATTTCCATTTGTTTTGTTCGCAAATCTCAATGTAAACTTAAAATTAAAATATTTTCAAATGTGCAAATTGTAAAAATTATAAAACTCATATTTGGATATTTGGAAAATATACATTGAAACGAATCTATCAAAATACTAAATGATTATGTTTTTTCTTCTAAATTGGGGAGAATTCATATTTAAAATTTGACTTTAAAATTAATAATATTCTTAATGGGAAGAATAAAAAAGAAATGAGGGAGTATTGAAGAAGGGAGAAGGGAGGTAAATAGAGGAAGTTTTTTTAGCTTTATTCCTTTTCTTGGGAGACATTGGGATTCGTCTAATGGGTTTTCAAAATTCCTCTTGAACTCTTCTTTGATTTTGCAAATTGTGAAATTAATGTTAGTGGTGAGAGGATTGAAGAACAAAGATGGAGATCTTGATCCCTTCCTTGATTTTATTGTATTTTTAAGTAATTTTACTTAGGAAATTGGATATTGAAAGAATTTGTAAATTTTAAAATATATTAATAGATTTTTTAACTGTTATGTCAAACATTTCGGTATGTGGGACCCACTATGGTGTTCGGAATGTCATTGAGTGTATTCAATAACCAAGCTTATGTCAATTTAATTGTAGGAAGAAGTTCGTGTCAATGGTTGTAATTGGCCCTAAATTCATGACATTGAGAGTAATTTTTCCTTCTGTTCATTTGGAAGAGATCCACATGACTAAATCTGTAAATGAACAACCATAATTGATTTTGTCGTGAACTTTCTGTGTGTGTGTGTGGGGGGGGGGGGAGTAACACTCATAAATCCTTATGAATAGATAATATGAGCAAATAGTATTTTCCAAACAATTTCATCATTTTTATTTTTTAAAAGGTTTATCTAAAAGCTTATTTTAATGTGATTGATAGGAGCTACATTTCGATATCAAAATATGTACATATTTGTCTTCGGATTTATAAAAATTAGAGAACTACACAACAATCGAATGACCTTAGTCAATAGATTAGAAATTGTTTGTGGTTCTTCCGAAGCTTAATTTCTCAATATATACAAGCAAGGAATCACTAGCTCCAACTACACCTCTTCAACTTGTGGAAAAATAAAGATGCAATAGGTGAAGTACTCCCTTCATTACCTTTTGTTATTCTTTCTTGCTTTGTACACATAAGAAAATTTCAAACTTCAAAACATTTGATTTCGTGTGTAAAATTATAAAAAGTTAATCTTTACAAAATATACACTAAAATAAAGATCTCTCATAGTTATATTTTTTCTATAGACCAGAGATCATTTTTTTTTATCAATGTTTTAATTTGAAATCTTATATATTTCAAAACAGGAAGAATAAAAATTAAGAATGGATTATAACCTATGATTATGACTTACCTCCAAATATAGGTACATTTACTACAAGATGTAAAAATGTAAGAGAGATTCTCTCCAGGTTTTATGTGCTTAAAGCCAGGAAGTGAACTTCTTTAATTACATGGCCACATCACATGGGACTTTTGCTTCACCCTCAAATCTCTACCCTTTTATTGCCTTCGCTTCCCATGGCTGATTTGATGCCTTATTTATTTATTATTATTATTAAGGTGTTGTCATCAATTTTTATTTCTCTGGGTGGTCTCTGAATGCAAGGTGAGCTGTCCCAATAAGTAAAACAACCAACCACTAAAAACCCCAAAAAATAAATATTGTATTAAGCATGTTCCCAACATCGACAAACTTCTCTTCAAATAGGAGGGCTTATCACGGTTCATATTGGCCGGCATGCCTTGTTCATTAGATATGACTCATGCCACATTCAACCTAAACTATACAGTAATTTTGAAGCACTTTGTGGTAGATGAATTAAGAACTTCTTTTGATATTTATAAATATTTAAACGTGTTTCAGTTGTCCATTATTTATGCTCTAAAGAAAAGAAAGCAAATTAGAATCATAATTACAAGTGGGTCCTAAGAAGAGTTATGAATTAATTGAAAAATTAGATTGTTCGTTAGTACTAATAATTCAACGCAGACGTTGTTTTAGTTAAATGTATTCTTACTAGAGTTGAGCACTTTTTATCTTTTAGAAGGGTTATGAATTAATTGAAAAATTAGCACAAACAAAGTCAATGTTTTAGTTAAATAATATATGTCTCCTAACAAGAGCTGAGTACTTCTTTTACGTAATTAGCAGTGATATGTAGTCTGATGGTCAGGGAAATTTCTCCAAATGACAAAAATCTCGAGTTTGATACTCATGGGATCCATGTAACGATTGACAAAACTTATCTCTAATGTAATTCTTGAGCATATAGTCTAGTTGAAGTTATCTAGCTTGTTCTAAAATGGTTTCCTTATTGCTTTGCCACCATGATCTGCCCACTCATATGACTTACGTCGGCTGTTCTTTTCTTTAGGGGTGATTGATTACTATTGTAGTTCGATAACAGGATTCTTGATCACCTTCCCTTGGTTATGCCAATAAGAAGAGGTGATCAGATCAGGATATGACTCCTGTATACCAACTTGGCTATTATGTCGGGCTGCTGGTGTAATTATGAGTTTGTGATGTCGTCTGCCTAACATTATGCAACTTTGACCACATACCAAGGATGAAAAGTATTTTATCCACAATCACCTATCATTTACAGTGCGATACCACACCGATCATCAAACTGAAACATCAAGGATTGTAGGGTTTGAGGTCTAGCCTTTCAAGTTCTTTCTTATTGGGGAATTGTCTTTTCTGGTAGGTTAATGATATCATCTTTTGTGAGTACTTGATATTTTTTTTCCAGGGGGACTTCAGTGTTAAGCATGAATATGAAGGGGAATGGAATGAGAATACTCGTTTGACATCTTGTGATCCTTGTGCAAATCATTTAGTTACTAGTTCTAGTACCCACAAGAAGTTGAAGAGAAACATGAAATCATATTTACTTAAGATGTTCAGTTTCAGGTAACACCGAGGCATCTTGCCTTGTGGATTAGTTCATTTACAATCCAGTTTTTGCTTTGTATTTCTGGTCATCTATTTGTACGTTGGGGGTCAGTTATTCACATGGTTGGCTTTATTAGGATTTTCTTCCTTGTTTATGTCTAGGAAAGTGAGGTGAAGTGGGCATCTAAGTGGGATGCGTATCTCCTTATGAACGATGACCAGATTCATTGGTTCTCAATTGTCGAGTCATTGATGATCGTCTTATTCCTCTCTGGAATGGTGGCCATGATCATGCTCTGTACACTGTACCGTGACATCTCCAAGTACAATGAACTTGAGACCCTGGAAGAGGCTCAGGAGGAAACTGGTTGGAAACTAGTTCATGGAGATTTTTTAGGCCTCCAACTAATTCAGACTTGTTGTGTGTTTATGCTGGAACTGGTGTTTAGTGCCTTGGGATGATGGTTGTCACCATGATGTTTGCAGTACTTGGTTTCCTCTCACCCTCAAACCGGTGGGCTCATGATTGCCATGCTCTTTCTTTGGGTCTTCATGGGTATAATTGCTGGTTATGCCTCTGCAAGACTCTACAAAATGTTCAAAGGAACCGAATGGAAGCGAATTGCTCTTAGAACAGCATTTTTGTTTCCGGGATCCGTTGCTACTGTTTTCTTCATCCTAAATGCTCTCATTTGGGGTGAGAAATCATTCGGTGCAGCTCTATTCGGGACAATGTTTGCCCTTATCTTTTTGAAGTTTGGCAGCTCAGTCCCACTTGTTTTCGTCAGTAGTTATGTTGGTTTCAGAAAGCAGGCCATAGAGGACCCCGTCAAAACCAACAAGATTCCAAGGCAAATCCCAGAGCAAGCCTGGTACATGAACCCCATCTTCTCAATCCTCATTGGAGGCATACTTCCATTTGGTGCTGTTTTCATTGAGCTCTTCTTCATCCCTACCTCTATCTGGCTGAATCAGTACTACTACATCTTTGGCTTCCTCTTCATCTTGTTCATGATTCTTATCGTAATGTGTGCTGAGATCACCATCGTGCTGTGCTACTTCCAGCTCTGCAGTGAGGACTATCTCTGGTGGTGGAGATCCTATTTGACATCAGGTTCTTCTGCCCTGTACCTCTTCCTCTATGCAGCATTCTATTTCTTCACCAAGCTTGAAATAACCAAGCCTGTGTCTGGAATGTTGTACTTCGGGTACATGCTCATTGCCTCGTATGCATTCTTCGTGCTTACTGGAGCTATTGGTTTCTATGCATGCTTCTGGTTTACCAGGCTTATCTATTCATCTGTGAAGATCGACTGAGTATTTTGATATACTGCATTAGGTTGGTGACTGCTGAGCAAATTTTCCCACCCCCACAAAAAAGATAGCCACATGCTTCTCAGAATTAGTGATTCTTGTGTACCTTGTTAGATCTTATAAGTAGGGAGAGGACCGTGATCCCAACTATAGTATTACTTAAAGGCCATTTCTGATTTAGAAATGTTGAGGATCATGCATTTTTCTTTCATTCGTTTTTGTAATGACAGAACTTAAATCTTCATTGATTACTGCTGTTAGTCTCATTGTTCATTGGTAGAAGTCATCGTTGTCCTCTGTGAATACCGAAACCATGTTTGATTTCATTCTTCCAACTTTGCAGGAGCTTAAAATAGTCTTATAAATCTTGCAGTTTCTTGTTTGGTACAGCTTTAAATAATTAGATGGAAGTTGCATATTCTTGATTGAGAGGTGAAAACTAAAACTAATGACTTTTACATAAATAATTTATCTGGAAATACTTGATCCATGACTTTGACTTTAGTTATGATCGTAGTGAATTTTATTGGATGTATCTCAATGTAAATTTTCAAAATATCAAGTTATTATAATTGTTTGTTTTACAAATTTAAAGATAATAACGTTTTAAATTGTGCGTTGAAGATAGTAAAAAGTCATATACGAAAAAATATATGAATAAAGACTGTCAGTTAATTTGTAGTTGCTAGTCAAACACTTGAACATCTGGCATGCTTTTTTTCTTGCTTTTGTTGCTATGGCATTAGCCAGCAGCGGCTTGGTTGCTTTCTGTAGGGATCGGTAGAGGTCACTACGACACTCACAAATCACAAACTCAAGACAACCAACCAAGTATCCAAACCAATCAACCCAAATTATCACCAATATCAATCAACCAAAGAAAATCAGATTATGGACATCAATATTGCAGTAGCAAAACACAATAATAAGTGAAATAAAAGTGAAAACAACACACACTAGTTATACGTGGAAAACCCCTTCGATGTGAACGATAAAAACCACGGGACCTCTTGAGAAGTCCACCCTTAATCTTCTCTTATTGATAATTAGGGAAAAAGAACCCAAATAAGTCTACAAAGGTTCATACACCCACCAACAATCACCAAAAACAATAAGAGATAAACTAGAGAGCAAAAGGTGTAGAAACCACCTAAAAACAGCAGATCTGTCCAGAGAATACTGCAACAAAATTAGAGCTCAAACCGATGATCCAACCGTCCAAAATGAATCCCTATATGTCACAAACCAGCTACCAAAATTTGAGGACGATCCAACGGTGAAATTTCTGGCAATGGACAAATTAGTATAAACTGCCCTGAAAAGTGCGAAAATTGGAAACCCTCTCTTCTCTCTATATCTTTTGTTGTGTTTGTGTGTCTCCCACATCTGACCTTTAATCAACTTGATGACCTTCTAAATGACTTATTTTTCAAGCCATAAAATAAGCCTAATTAAGACTTAACCACAAGAGATAAAAAACTAATAAAATTGGTCCATTAACAAATACCACAACAAAATATTACCAATACTTGGACTGGACCCATAACACTTTCACAGTTATTTTTTCAAGGGTAGCGTTTGTTTGTTGACGAGAATCCAACTATTTCTACGCTTCCGCAAATGCCACAATAGGAAAGGGAAGAAATTGCTAGGCTGCATGTTATGGGTGGATTTACAGTTCAAATTTACTCCGAACCAAGCTTTAAATATCATATTGATCAAAATGTAAACTTTAATTTTCTAAAATGAATAATATACATTGTCAAATTGATAGTAGGATCAACAAATTTTTTTTTTTTGAATTTTTATGTTGTTCTAGCTGTATAAATCTAGATTGCTATTTTGTCATCTCTAGAGGGCTACCCACAGGGGTAGTCGTCTTAATAGACGACTAACCAAGGGGTAGTCTTAACAGACGACCAACCAAGGGCTGGTCGTCTACTTAAGATGACTGTCCCTGGAATAGTTGTCTAATGAAGAATGTTAACGATGTTTAATCATCATTAGGTTATGTTAAGAATTATATTTAATTATAATAAGTAGATCTTGTTGATGATGCTTAATTACAATAATTGGTTGCAACATAAAATGTGATAAACCTGGAGATCAGAGGATGAAAATTGCAACATAAATGAGATTAAGATGGAGAACGTAGGATGAAAGTTGCAACACAAATGTTTGAAAATAGTAATCACATCACATCACCTATATGTAAATAAATGAATATAAATTAAGCATAAATTAAGTAATTAAGAATTTAGTGAAAACAGAAATGTACATTCACATAGCCTATACAATACTAGCTAAACGATCCCAAAGTGCTATTCGGGCTTCAAACAATCTCTGTACAATAAATCAGCAATAGGGGGCATGGGAGGGTTAAGAGATAGAATGAGTCTAAGTGGACAGTTACACAAGGGCACAAGGAACCATTAACCCCAACAAATAAGAAAATAACTGCACAGTTACAAAATTGAGCGATGGAAAACAAGTCTTGTTATACCTCTATCCAATGCTCTGGCATGCAACAACCACCATACCACTGCTCTATCCAATGCTCTGGCATGCAACAACCACCATACCACTGAATACAATGCATATCTTCATGAACACTCCCATTATATATATCCATGTATTTGTATCGATTCGTTTATAATTATTTCCAATTAACTACCAGTGGTCGTCTGATCCACCAAGTACGCATACATGATGAGAAAGTTTTTGTTACAAGAAGTGACCCCACATATCTCAAACAAAGGCAACTTGTATGTGTTCATCTTATGAGTGCAATCCATGTCTATGAGCCATGGATACATACATAACAAGTTAACCGAACTAGGATAGCCATAAAAGCATACTTGAAAACATTGATTTTTGTATCTAATTCGGACTAAGCCCAATATAGCAGTCACTCTCCTTAGGAAGATGAAGGAACTAACTTACAAATTCTCTTCCTTCATTATCATTCCATCTCATCCAATCTCCAAAGTTGGATATGTATTGTATTTTTACAGTCATCTAGTGATTGAAACTTCACAACAACAAGAATAACTTTTTTCCTTGCTTTGGGTTTAAGACCATTCATTTGTCGATTTATGCCCTATGCGTACTAAACACGCGCTTGTGGTTGTACATGTCATTCTTTTCACGACCCAAAATAAGAGACCACTTCTCTTCATAACAAATCATCTTCAAAAGGAATTTACAGCCTCAAGCCTGGATTTTCGTGTTTGATCGTTTAGCTTCCTCTAAGTTTCTATTTTTTCCTCTGTTTCTTTCTTTCCTATTGCATTTCAAATAAAGCGCCCGTGTTTATATGACAAGTTGACAAACTTGAAATCGTGTACAAGGGTGATTCATTTATCCCAATTATCAGCATCTTCCTTAGTCGCAAATAATTCTTACGTGACGTAATGTGGGTTGTAGTTTATACCGTCGCCATCGAAATCTTCTAAAAGAACCTATTAATCAAGAAAATTATAAAAAGGTTAACTCTTAATAACTTATAATAACTACAATAATAATAATAATACTATTTATTAATTTCTAATTAGTTATTATTAAGCACGTGAATACTACAAATATTACATATATTTAATGAATATAATAATACAAAAATAATTTTTAATTTAATCGAATATAATAACTAGTTGTTAAGCAAATTTATAATGTTAATGCGAAAAATTAAATAATTAATAACAATATTAATTATTAAGCAAATTTATAATGTTAATACAAAAAAATAAATAAGTAATGACAATAACTAGAATCATAAAAATATTAATTTTTATTTATAACTATTAGTTATTAATAATTTAACAAATAAATTAAAAAAATAATAATATTTTTTTAAAAAAAAAAGTTGCGGGCCATTTTCATTAAACGACCGGCCCTAGAGTCAATCATCTTCATTAGATGACTACCCCTTGGGTCTTCCGTCTTTATTAGACTACTAGCTCCACTAACATAAAGAAAAGTTATTTGGGAACTAGATTTTGACGGCTCGTCGGTCATTTAGAGTCGAGGTGGCAGAGGTGGTAGGTGGTGGCGGAGAGCGGTATGGAGAATGGAGGGTGTTTGAAGTGGTTAAAGTGACCTCGGTGGTGGTCCGATGGTGCGAAGGTGATGGACTGATGGATGATAGGGGAGGATGGAAAGGTGAGAAAGATGAGTGAATGTGATTGGTAGAGAGGGTCAAGATGGTAATTTATTGGTCTAGAGAATATTATGGCACTGGTCGGATGTTATTGACAAAAGTTAGACGGCAATTGACGTTTAATTACGACAACTGAATTTTCACCCTAACACTTATTACCGTTACCATTTATAACCAAATTCGAGTGGGATGAATGACCATAATTCAACTTATTGTTGTGAATTTTCCCGTCATACTATATGTACGAATAGTGCCGGATTTCATGTCATTTCTATTCCAAGTATCGTGAAACGCCCCACCAATCTGAATCCTTTGTAATTTTGGAATCAAGAATGACCAAGACTACGCAACTGGCCTGCTAGCCATTTAAGTAATGTATTTCGGAGCTACAGTCCGATTCCAAATTATTTCAATTAATAATAACTAGACCTGTTTTAATGGAAGGGACTCTATCCAGAGCCCTTAACCTATCTATCTGTAAAAGTTTATAATCAATTCTAAGTTTAATTGGATCAGTCTCTTATTAGGATCTTTAATGGGTTAAGTCGGGTCAATAACGAGTCAATAGTTTTCAAGACTTTTAATTAAAATAAGGCACATATTGATGGACCTCTGATTGCTGGTTATAGTGTTATGGAAACAAAGGAAATGGAATGACAACAGAGGCAATTGATGAAGTTGAAAGAAATGGAGTTTTGGGGGTGTTGCATCATATATACTTTCTTACCCAGTTTATCTGTACAAAAAACTTATCAAACAAAGGACACCGTGTTATTGATTGGCGGTAGCTGGGACCTGGGATATACAAGTAACACATTGGTTAACAATAATTTATTTTGTTAATTATGTGTCAACAATGACAATATGAGTAAGCTTTTAGCCAGTCCATAAAACTCTATAATACTTGAAATCTTGAGAAACTGGCATAGTAGTGATGTGCAAGTAAAACCAGAAGTATATTGGATGCCTCCCTGAAGTTTCCCTACAGCTATCAAGGAGATTACTAATCATATTAATTAATCGTGACATTTGTAATGCACTATTTGTTTTTGACAAGAGTATGTAGTTAGGCACTTATAAACTTAGTATGAAAAGCGTGTTTAAAAAAAGAAAGATGACAAGTAATCTTAATATATGCTTCAAGTCATTTAATTCAACACAAGATATTTCACGTTATAAAAAGTCACTATAACAATGAAAAATAACTATATGTCAAAAAAATAACGTAATCTCAACGTGTATAATAATTAAGGATAACTATATGCACATGAAATCTTATGTTTTGGGTTTAAGAGATAAAATGTAAGATTCCTTCTCATTTTAAGCACTATTCTAATTCGAATATATACATAGGAGAAGGATTCATTAAGGATTGTGTGCTTAAAATGAGAAGGATAAGATAAAATATTAGCCCTTTACGTGATAAGATCTAATGCAATAAATTTCACGTAAAAAATATAATGTCCTTATAATAATAAAAATGATCACTATAAATGAAAAAATAACTTGTCATTATAAAGTAAAAAAGGTCAATATATATACATAAAATATTGAAGTTTATGTTTTAGTATATTACTTAATAGTATAAATACTTCACTTTGTAATTGTAATAGTAGTTGTTCATATTCAGTAATACAATAATACAATAATACAAAACTTCTCTCTCTTGCTCTCTTCCTCCCTTGCTCACTGCTCACTTCTCATAGCTCACTCAACATCTTCAATGGCTTCTTCTCTTTCTCTTTTTACTTTCCATCCTCCCTAAATCCAATTCTAATATAAAATGTCATCCATTGGATTTAAATAATGAAGAGTTAAAATCTCTTCTTATCTTTATCAGGTTAAAAACACTTCTTATTACTTGTACCTAAATATACGTGTGTGTGCCCGCGCTAGTGTACGTATATAGAGGAGGCAAGTATACTATTCATATAAAAGTTTATCTAATTTGTAAAATTAAATTAGAGTGGATTGGACGGTGAAGATGAAGGGTATGCAAATGTAATTTAACTATCCAAAACATATAATAATATCCCAATTTCTTCGGCTTTCTCAAATCACATTATCTCTCTCCAAAACCTCCACGAGCTTCGTCAATTTCTAGCAATTTCTCGATAAAATCAACTAAATTTTTTCATAATATATTGAACAATTTAAATAAAAACACTTAAAGCAATTGGTGGACAGTGCACCCGCTCCAGAAAAAAATGTACATCACGTACATGGAAAATGTACATTACGCACATGAAAAATGTACATAGTACACATGCGAGTTACGTACATTCCACATAATTCACATGTGTACTATATACATTTTTTATGTATGTAATGTACATTTTTCATGTACGTGATGTACATTTTCCTTGTATGTGATGTACATTTTCCATATACGTGATGTACATTCCACATAACTCACATGTGTACAATGTACATTTTTCATATACGTAATGTACATTTTCCATGTACGTGATGTACATTTTTTTAGAGCGGGTGCACCATGAGCATGGTGCACCCGGGTGCACCTTCGAATTTACGATTAAACAAAGGACAACGTGATATTGATTGATGGGTTGCGCTAGTAATACATTGCTTGGTTATAATTCATATTTTACTCCGTACGAGTCAACAACGACAATATGAGTATCCTACAAGCCAGTCCATTCACATAGTCTATATATCTCTAATTATTGAAATCGTGAGAAACTGGCACAGCAGTAATGTGTAAGTAATTAAACCAGAAGAAAATGTTTTGGATAGTTATTGAACATCCTATAGTAAAAGATGAAATGTTTTTTCCCATATGAATTTATTTCTTTACTGAATGTTCATACAATCACAAACCCCAATTTAAGCCCTTTCGTTTGTTGTTTCATTTGTTGGTCAGCTTATAATTTCAACCCTCATATCGTTAATTATACTTTCAACCCTCATATCGTTGATTATACTTTCAACCCATAATATATATTGTCACTTTTGTATATGCGTAGTGTCAAATTCTGCAATATGACGTTGAAATTTGTGAAGTTGAACACAACCCCACAAAATTTCCCATGATACATTTGGTTAGAAATGAAGGAACTTATTTTATCTTAGTACAATTAAATTAGACATCAACTTAGAAGAAACATATATATATATATATATATATATATATATATATATATATATATATATATATATACAATTAAATTAGACATCAACTTAGAAGAAACATATATATATATATATATATATATATATATATATATATATATATATATATATATATATCATTACATCAAGCTGGCATAATCCTTTGTTTAGGATTTGTTAAGTCAACTTAATTTTTTTTTTTTGAAAATAAAAAATGAAGAAGACTACTGATTGTAAATGATAGTTATAATCATGTTTCCTAGACGAACTATCACAAGGTAGCCTTCCAAAATATGTGAAAGGAACCTCTATGAATTTTGAACCCATTGATATATTTCAAGAACCTAATTACACTCTTTGTTTCTTTGAAATTAGCTTAAAGTAACCCAAAAATTATTTCTTAGCTTTTTGAGAGAATCCAATGGTTAATCAAAGTATAGAGAAGGTGAAAACGTTGTTTGATGAATGGGATGTTCGAGTCTTCATGCTAGTCAGTCTGTTTATTCAGGCTTTCCTGACCTTGCTAGCACCCTTGAGAAAATCCAGTGCAAATAGCTGTTTAAGGTTCCTTATTTGGCTGCTATATTTGTCAGCTGATGCAATTGGAGTGATTGTCATTGGGTTGATCTCCAGCAACGAAGGTAATGATGTGAACACGACCAGGCTATTCGCGTTTTGGGCACCATTTCTTCTTATACATCTTGGTGGTCCAGATACAATCACTGCTCTAGCATTGGAGGATAACGAGCTATGGAATCGACATGCTCTTCAGCTGGCTACTCAGGTAATCATCACCGTCTATGTCTTCTTCCAAACATCAGTTCGAAAGAACAATTTGTGGCTACCCACGGTGCTCATGTTTATCGAGGGTCTGATCAAGTATTTCGAGCGTACCTGTGCCTTATTTTTCGCTAGCACAGATAGTTTCAGAGACTCCCTGGTGAATGAACCTGAGCCTGGGCCTAACTACGCCAGGTTAATGGAAGAGTACAACTCCGCAAAAGGCGCTTATATTCCCACTGACTTTGAAGGTAAAGATGGTCGCACTGAAGGGAGTGCTAAATCAGAGCAAAGAGATGGTGCTGATGATGGTGAGCAGCTTGAGAACGACGCAAGTGACATGACTCGTGGTACTGAGCTTGACAATTTGCTGAAACCTGATGAGAAGGCAGTTATAAATGCCTATCACTTCTATGAATTGTTCAAATCCCTCCTAGCGGATGGTTTTTTGAGTTTAAAAGATCGTAAAGAAAGTCGTGACTTTTTTACCAAAAAGTCTTATAAGGATGCCTTGAGAATCATTGAGATTGAGTTGAACTTGATCTATGATGTCTTCTATACAAAGTTATTTTTGTTGCAAAGAAAACGAGCTTTTTGTCGAGTTTTCTGCTCCGTCTTCGTTATCGCATCCCTATTGCTCTTCTCTGTCGAAGACTTCAGCAAATACCAAAATGTTGATGTTATCATTACCTTTGTCCTGTTTGGGGGTGCCATAGCTTTAGACATATGCGCTGCTCTTATGTTTTTAATGTCAGATTGGTGGATTATAACCATCAACTTTGATGGCAACCTTAGAGACTACTATCAACCACTTATGTTGTGGTTTCTGAGGAGGTCCAGATTGGCTAAAAACCCCTGTTGTAGAAGGTGGTCCAAATGCATCCCAGTGTATAATTTGTTGAAAGGTTGCTTCAGGAAGCCCCCATCAATCTATAGCTTCAAGTCCGTTGTGAGTATAAAACGGGTCAGGGATTTATTGCTTGGGTTTCTATATGTCGAAGGACATAAGGCTGATGAGAAACTAATCGAGTTTGTCGCAAGAGAGTTAAAGGTGAAAGCTGAGCTAGCCACTGAGTTAGAGATGGCCAAAGAAGTCTGCTCTGCTAGAGGTAATTTAATTATGCAAGATGATTATTACCTTGCTTCTGAGTGCATAAGCCCTTGGACAGTAGATGTTGATTACGACGAAAGCCTTTTGATTTGGCACCTTGCTACTGACATCTGCTACTGGAACTCATGCGACAAAGATTATGATGATCATAATAACGAAGATTATCGTAGTTACAGTAAGGCTCTGTCAGATTACATGTCATATCTTCTACTAAGACAGCAAACTCTGGTATCCTCTGTGGTGGGTATGTCAGACACTCGATTCGAAGACACTTGCGCAGATGCTAAGAAGTTCATGTCTTATGAGAGCATCAACATCAGCTGGCTTGTTGATCCCTGGTGGATGACTAAGAGGTTCTTGTACAAGTTGTGTTGTCGAACCATACCAAGGCATGCCGAAACTCCATCTCAAAAGAAAGAGAACTCATTCTTCAAGGACTTCAGTAAGAAGGTGCTTGAAGTAAAAGCAGATGTACAGCCTATTGTAGCCAAGGGCGATAAAAGTAAATCTGTGCTCTTCGATGCATGTCGTCTAGCTAAGCAACTGGAAATGTTCGGAGAAAAGAAATGGGAGATAACCAGCAAGGTTTGGATGGAGTTGCTTTGTTATGCCGCAGTTCGCTGCTCACCTCGGTCTCATATTGCACAGCTACGGAGAGGTGGAGAACTGATTAATCTAGTGTGGCTATTTATGGCTCATCTTGGCTTAGGGGAACGCTTCTTGCAAAACCAAGGCTTTGGGTGGACTAAGCTTATCATTCAGAAGTGACTGCATGCACTTGCGCTTCCATCAGTTAGTAATCATCACTTTGTATTTACTTTCAGTCTTTCACATGATTAATTTTGAAGATGCAAAGCCCTATGTAATTTTTGATTTTTGCATTTACTTTGTATTTCCGGCCGATGAAAGATTTAATTGTATTCATTTTTATGAGCAAAATTTTATGTTAATTGAATATATTTTGTTTGTCAATCGATTTTTACTAGGCTTTGTTATTCAAATGTCTCTAGATTTATCTAAATTTTCCCACTTTTATTAAATTTAGGTCTAATTTGATTGTTATGAATGTAAAATAAAAGAAATTGATTTTTTGATTTGCAATGCATAATAATATTCTTCCCTTCAGAAACCTTGTCTTTTTCCAATACCCCAGGAATAGAACTTAGGTTGTGAACATACTCCGTACGTAACATATTTACTTGCGTTTCATATAACATGAAGTCATAGATTGTTAGTAATATAAACATGTTGCTATAGATTAGAGATATGGAAAATAAAGACTGCCTCTGTGATAGCAAATCTAATAGGTATAGTGATATGCTTGGGAGGTGCCATGACTCTTGCGCTTTTCAAGGGTCCTTCGCTCAAACTAGTTATCCATCCTCTCTCTCTTGCTAAGTGATCACTCAGTGAGCCAACTACATCATGCTCAAGTCCATTCAGGCCCCACTTGGATAAAGGGTGTCTTTAACTCTTTGTCTTGCTCACTGGTAACACTCTTTAATTTTATGCTGTAACAGAGAAATTTCTCAGACTGTGATTTGAAAGATAGTCGAATAAATAGCATGTCATACAGATGGAACTTACAAGAAGGGATGGGGGGGTTGAATTGGAAGTTAAATTTTTCTAACTTGATTGCGGAATTTAAAACTTGAGTAGTGAAAGTGAAACGAACACATGAAATTTTTTGCATAGAAAACTTTGTGCCCAACTCAAAGCAAAACCATGACCCGACTCTGGGATTTTGAACTCTTCTCTAAGGGGCAAATCCTAATACAAATTATTAGGAACTCTCTCTTCCTTTCCTTCACTCATGTTCCACACTCTTTTTCTTTACTCTCCTTCCTTGGACTTTACTCCAAGTCCTTACAAGGTACACTCAACCCTTCCCTTCGTACTACTCAGTACTAAACTCTCATGAATACAACTTAAAGTGGTGTACAAGAGGATTACAAATTTGATATAAGAAAATAAGCAAACGTTGAGAGAACACTGGCTTTTGAAGATTAAAGACTCTTTGAAACTTAGTCAGGTTGAGTAATCATGTGAGGAGTGATGACTTTTATACTAGAATAAGTTGTCTGTCTTCCATCAAATAAATACAATATACTCGAGAGTCTAGATGGCTTAGTGTGTACAAGCAACTTAAGCATGCTTGTATGGGAACTAGATCAAACCGTCATTCCTCACTTGGATTTGCTGCAAAAAGTGAAATCTTCATAAGAGATTTACTGAGATAAAGCTGGGTTACTTGTGAGATTTTTTACTATTGATTTAACCACCTTACATGAGATCACATTCTTTTGTCTTCTAGTTAATATCCAAGGTCTCCACCCATGCTTAAATTGTATCAATTTGCGAACCCTACTTGTACTTGCATTAGCATCATAGAAAGTCTCTTTCTACGGTTTAACCCTTAGCTTCTCCTCTGAAGCTTTGATTTAGGAGTTCCATATAGGAACTTCTGCCAATTCTAGTGTGACAGGCACATGGACAGAGTTTGGAACTTGATCTTCAGATTACAAAATCCAACTTGCAATCTTGCCCTCACCTTTTGCCTTGACTTCATGAATTGTGATACACTTAACACATCCATGCTTTAAGACCCATTTCTCCTTAGACCTATATGCTCCGACTTTGGAACTTTGTCTTTGGATCTTCACATATCTTAAAACAACAAGCTATGTTAAACTTGTTTGCAATGTCATTTCCAAAATACTAGGTCAACATAGCAAATGAGAGACAGTATAATTGGCAACGGGAACAAATTTTGGTTACAATCTAATAGAAGAGTGTTACTAGTGAGCAAGACAAAGAGTGTTACTAGTGAGCATTTGCTTCCACAATTGATGTGTTTTGGTTTGAATCTTGGTGATTGTTGATTTCCTTGGTTTGAATTATGAGATTTAGTAGTGATACCCTTATTAGAGTTTCATTTTGTTGTGTATCACTAACCCTTTGGTTCAATTTTGGTAATTGTTGCTTACCTTGGTTCGGTTTTGGTGATTATTGGGTACTTTTTTATTCGACTATGATAATTCTGCTGACTTTGATTTGATCTTGGTGTATTATGTTCTTTATTTGATTATTGGTGCTCTTGGATCGATTTTGTTGAGGATAGATAATATTTTGAGTCGAATTGTCTCTATTAGATTCTAGTCTATTTTGAGACGAATTTGTTGAGGATGTGGAAACAAATTTTGGTCTATCAGATTCTTCTACTTGCTTATAATAGAAACGAGAGATAATTGAAGATTTGTTTTTTTTTTGGTTGGTGCTTTAATTAGGGGTTGTGTGGAGCATAGTCAGGAGATCGATGCATTGAATCAGGTTAGGGTAAGGTGAGTCACAAACTTTATGGACCAGATTGGGCCGAGTCAAAGAAGATGAAAAAATAGGGTTGGGTTGGGCTAAAGAAGATGCAAAACAGGCCGAGTCAGACCAATTTAAAAGATTTTAGTTTTATCTATGGAGGGTGATAGTTGAAAGGTGTAACACCCCCAAATTACTAATATAATAATAATAATGATAGTAATTTTAGTAACTTAGGGATATTACCGCCACGTGTCACGACGCTTCGGCTGTACTAACTAATTACTATATTGCAGCGGAAGAAAAACTTGATTTATTTATTAAAAAGAATTATAATTTTGATTATCCAAAGGTACAAAAGTTGATTAAGAAAAATTATAAAACTCCTAACTAGTATGTGCCCCTTGATGTAATGCTCCCATGCACATTTATTCCTGCAAACTTACTCACCATAAATGATAAGTAGGACGAACCAAAACAAATAGGAAAATACGTATTAGTGTAAAAACACAGTGTACGTATACATGAAAAAAGAAATACTTTGACTTCTAAGTTCCTTCATTTCAAACTTGCCTTCTTATATATTAATAAATTTTGAACCTTCCTTTATAATAATCCAATACAAATAGAATTATTAAAACATTTAATAAAAATAATTTCCTCTTCTTATGTCCCCTCCTTGATCCTAAATGTGCACACCCCCCAAGTTAGTTATCCCATCACGGATCTATCCTTGGAGTTTCCTTTTATTTGCCAACAAGTGGACTTTGAAGCATGAACCCTTCTTGATTATGAAATCAAGCGGTAATATATAATAATAATAACTCTCCTTTTATAACTCCTTTAAAGACAAATACCTTGCTTTAATTATTAAAGCTCATTAAAATTTATAAAATCTCAAATGTCATTCGGGCCCTTTTGAAACATGATACATATTAAATAAAATAAGGTAAATGTATATCACCTTTTTTTTTATCGAAATTTCAAATAAATAACCATATATAAACGTATATTTAAAAATATCTTAGCACAATATAATTCACAAAATAATATATTCAATTGCACATAAAAAGATTTTAACACATATACGTACCTTAAATTCTAGTACTTTCTAGCAACTCTTTACTAAACTTCAAGTTGATCCTCCTATTAATTTAAGATAAACTAATCAACACAATGCAACACAATAATTATGCATATAATATTAAAACTTTAATTACGTTTAGAAATAGTTTTAAGAATTAAACAGTTTGCATAATAATTAAAACAATTAAATAGTTAAGGAAATAGGATGCTCACGGAGGCTGGTGGTTGTTGGTGGCACCAGATGGCCGAAGAGATGCAGAGAGTGGCTTGAGAGAGAGGGAGAAAGTTTGAGAGAAAGAGAAAGGGTTTAATGATTTTTGTGTGAAGAATTAGGTGAGATTTAAGGGTCTATTTATAGTAGAAATTAGGATGAATTTTAGGATTTTAAAACACTAAAAGATAAATATGAATTTAAATTGATAATTATCATCAAAATTTCAGAAAAATCTTTTAATTATAAACTAATTAAATTATTAAATAATTTAACCAATTAAAATTATTTAATTCAAAACAAACCAATTAGAATTAGTTAAAAAAGATAAACTTTTATAATAATAAATTTTTTTTTTGAAATATAAATCATAGAAAAAGGATAGGATAAGGATAGAATTTATTATTTATTTATTTTTTTTGAAAATCTATTATTTTTAATTTAAAATTATCTTTTCAACTAAAATTATCCTTTAAATTAGGGTTAATAATATATAATAATAATTTTTTTTTTTAAAATTCTAATCATGGTAGCTGACCATGATTAGATATGGTCGAAATTTTTTATTTTTAAATATATATATTTTTTTTCTTTGGTAAATATATCATATTTTCAACATTATCCATTTTAAATTAAAAATAATCTTTTTAAATATATTAAACTATATTTTTTTGTTAATAATAATATTTTAAAAGCTTTTAGAATATTCTAGAATAAAAGTGGATACTTTGGATATTTTTGGGATATTTTAGAGGGCTTTTTTTTTGGGAATTTTAATGGAATAATTGAGGAATTAAGTATTTATTTATAAAATTAAATAATTTTCTTAATAAATTTATAAAATAAATATATAAATGAAGTTCTATAATTATGATTGGTGCCAAAATAATTTTTAAATTATTTATTTTGTACTAAAATATTCTTAATATAATGTCTAAAATATGGGGTATTACAGTCTACCCCCCTTAAAAGAAGTTTTGTCCGCAAAACTTTGAAAACATTTTAAAGAAACTTTTGAATGCAATGCATGTGACATATGAAGCTAATTCCTATAACTAATATAATTGACTCTTGCATGTCCTGAAAATAGCAAAGCGCAAAACTCTATCGCATTCTACCCCCTTTAAAAGAAAATCACGTCTCCGTGACTCGACTACTAACCTTAGAAAATAGGTCTGGATATTTCTTCTTCATTTCATCTTCTGCCTCCCAAGTTGCCTCTTCGGTCTCATGATTTGACCATAATACTTTCACTATTTTTACATCTTTGTTTCTGATGCTTCTTACCTTCCTATCCAAGATTCGAACTGGTCTTTCTTCATAAGTCAAATTTTCGTCCATTTCTATTGATTCAGGACGTAACACATGACTTGTATCCGGTACATATTTCTTCAATTGAGATATATGAAATACGTTGTGTACTTTCTCTAGTTCATTAGGCAGTTCCAACTCATAAGCCACTTTACCCACTCTTTTCAACACCTCATAGGGTCCAATGTACTTCGGACTCAATTTTCCCTTTTTCCCAAACCTCATCACTCCTTTCATGGGAGAAACTTTTAATAAAACCTTTTCTCCAACTTCATATTCTTCATCTCGCCTCTTGGAGTCTGCATAGCTCTTTTGACGGTCTTGTGCTGCTTTAATCTTTTCGTGGATCATCTTCACGTGTTTAATAGTTTCTTGGATCAGTTCTGGTCTAAGTATTATAGTTTCACTTATATCAATCCAACACACCGGACTCCTACACTTTCTTCCATAAAGTGCCTCAAAAGGTGCCATTCTAATACTGGCATGATAACTGTTATTATAAGAAAATTCGATTAGATCTAAGTAATCCTCCCATGACCCTTGATACTCCATCACACATGCCCTTAACATATCTTCCAAGGTTTGAATGGTTCTTTCAGTCTGACCGTCAGTAGCGGGGTGGAATGTTGTGCTCATAAGTAACTTCGTTCCCATTGCCTTCTGCAAACTCTTCCAAAAATTGGACAAAAATCTCGAATCTCTGTCCAACACAATTTCCTTAGGCACCCCATGATACTTCACCACGAATTTCACATAAGCTTTTCCTAATTGGTTCATCGTCCAAGTACTCTTCATGGGTATAAAAATGGCAGTCTTAGTGAGTCTATCTACAACCACCCAAATAGTATCATTACCGGCCCTTGTTCTAGGTAGAGCTCCTACAAAATCCATAGAGATCGAATCCCATTTCCAACTAGGTATTTCCAATGGTTGAATCTTACCTTGTGGGCGCTTATGCTCAATTTTTACCTTCTGACAAGTAAGGCACCTGGCAACAAACTCGGCTACTTCCTTCTTCATATTGGGCCACCAAAATGTCTTCTTCATGTCTTTGTACAACTTATCTCTTCCAGGATGCATAGAGTAAGGTGAACTGTGAGCTTCTTCCATCAATCTATTCTTTAAATCTCCTTTATTGGATGGAACACACCATCTTCCTTTAAACTTAATACTACCATCATCAGCAATCGTAAAGTTTAGGGTATGTCCTTCCCGGATTTTCTCTTTGATGTTTTCTAATTTTTCATCTTTTAGTTGGGTTTCCCGAATCTCATCATAAATGGATGGATTTCCATGGAATTAATACATTTTTGTACTCCCCCTTGTTCCACCACCTCTAAGTTCATTTTCTGGAATTCTATACATAACTGATCAGGCAAAATTATTGCATTCATCGAATGGTTTGACTTCCTACTTAATGCATCTGCCACCATATTGACTTTACCTTCGTGATATTGAATCTCCAAATCATAATCTTTGATAAGCTCCAACCATCTCCTTTGCCTCATGTTTAACTCCTTCTGGGTGAAAATATACTTTAAACTCTTATGATCCATATAAATCTTACAAGTTACTCCATAAAGGTAATGTCTCCAAATCTTTAAGGCAAAAACTATCGCTGCTAGCTCCAAATCATGAGTCGGGTGGTTAACTTCATATGGTTTCAGTTGCCTAGAGGCATAGGCTATCACCCTTCTGTTTTGCATCAATACACAACCTAACCCAAACTTGGATGCGTCACTATATACCTCATACTGGTCACTTCCATCTGGTAAGGCTAAGATTGGTGCCGATGTTAACTTATCCTTTAAAGTTTGAAATGCCTCTTCACACTCCGGAGTTTAGATAAACCTACACTCTTTTTTCATAAGGCTGGTCATGGGTCTAGATATCTTCGAAAAGTCTTTCACAAATCGTCGATAATAGCCTGCTAATCCCAAGAAACTTCGAATATCCGGTGCACTCTTCGGTGTTGGCCATTCACTTACTGCTTGAATCTTTGCAGGATCCACGGATACCCCTTCCTTTGATATCACATGTCCCAAAAAGGATACTTTCTCCATCTAGAACTCACACTTAGAAAGCTTCGCATATAACTGATTTTCCCTCAAAGTTGTCAAGACCGTTTTCAAATGTTTTTCATAATCCTCCGTATCCCTTGAGTACACCAAAATATCATCAATGAAGACAACCACAAACCTATCTAAGTAAGGCCTAAAAATTCGGTGCATCAAATCCATGAACATTGCTGGTGCATTAGTCAACCCAAATGGCATTACTGTAAATTCATAGTGTCCATAACAAGTCTTAAACGCACTCTTTGAGATGTCTTGCTCGGCAATCCTCAACTGGTGATATCCAGACCTCAAGTCAATCTTAGAAAATACCCCTGCCCCTTTTAACTGATCAAATAGGTCATCTATCCTTGGAAGTGGGTATTTATTCTTCACTGTTACATTATTCAATTCTCTATAATCAATGCATAACCTCAAACTTCCATCTTTCTTCTTGACAAACAACACTGGGGCTCCTCAAGGTGACGAACTAGGCCTGATATAGCCTTTGTCTAGTAAATCATCCAATTGAGCTTTCAACTCCTTTAATTCAGTTGGTGCCATCCTATAGGGGGCCTTAGAGATCGGTCCTGTTCCAGACACTAGATCTATAGTGAACTCAACATCTCTTATTGGAGGCATTCCTGGAATCTCTTCTAGAAAAATGTCCAGAAATTCACAAACAACTGAAATATCTTGCTTATTTCCATCTTCTCCTTCTCGAATTTCTTGAACACTACATAGGTATAAAGGATAGCCCTTCTGCACACATTTCTTTATTTGTAAGGTAGAGATAATCTTCAATCCAGGTTTCTTCCCTTCTCTACGATAAGTAACCCTGACCTTATTAGGTCCAACCAATGATACCTTCTGAGCTTCACAATCAATTCGAGCTTTAAAATTTCCCATCCAGTCCATACCGAAGATCACATCTAAGTCACCCATTTCAAATTCTATTAAGTCTGATAGAAATTCAACTCCGACAATTACTAGAGGTATTTTAGAATGCAACTTAGTATAACACATAACTTTCCCAGACGGTAAAGCCACGTCTAAAGAAATGGATTCTGATTCTTCTAACTTTAGACTTTCTACTAAACTCTTAGAAATGAATGAATGAGATGCTCCAGAATCAAAAAGAACTTTTGCAGGCAATTTACAGATAGAGAAAGTACCAGCTACTACTTCAGAAGTTGATCCAGCCTCACGACTATTCATAACAAATACTCGGCCTTTAGGAGGATTGTAATTTGCACCTAACGTAGGTTTAGGATTCTCGTTTAGTTGGATTGAACTAGGCTGACCATTTTTAGGAGGTTTACCATTTTGAGTAGGGACACTAGGGCCACCAGAGGTCTTTTTATAACATTCATACTCTCGATGTCCCAATTTTTGACAAAAACGACAGGTTACAAGGTTTCCTTCGCAGTCTCTCCCGGGGTGATTCTTGTCACACCTTTTACAATGGAAAATTTTCTTAGACTTCTTATTCTCCCCTTGGTTTTCTCTTTCCTTTCCAAGGTTTCCCTTAAATTCTCTTTTCCCTTGAAAATTCCCATTGGTTTTAACTCTTAACATACTTTCTCCTATCCTTGAGAAAGTTTATAACCTAAATTTGCAACAAGTAATCCAAATTGGTCATTTTATTAGACCATCCTTGATTGTATTTAAGTATGCTTGAAATTCTTTTATTTTGCAACTATTTTAATTTTGAAACTTTTAATAGTGTACTTGATGTCTATGCGGGTAAATCAAGCCAATGGTTTCCCAGGTAAGTTATGTACGACATTGACGAGAGCCTTTCCTAGCCAGAAACCATTACTTAACGGAACACTCTCCCAGGTCGGTCAAACCTTCCTTAGACAGAGAGTGTTACACTTGATCACCAACATTTCCATCTTTCTAAAACAAAAATAATTTATTGTAAAAAAAATACTTTATTTTATGCATGAGAATGCGAAACTCTATCCTACATGCCCATTGCTATGTCTACCCACAGGTTTATTATTTCAAATTTTAATCTTTTATAACCTAGAAAACTGATACCACTTTGTAACACCCCCAAATTACTAACATAATAATAATAATGATAGTAATTTTAGTAACTTAGGGGTATTATCACCACGTGTCACCACGCTTCGGCTGTACTAACTAATTACTATATTGCAGCGGAAGAAAAACTTGATTTATTTATTAAAAAGAATTATAATTTTGATTATCCAAAGGTACAAAAGTTGATTAAGAAAAATTATAAAACTCCTAACTAGTATGTGCCCCTTGATGTAATGCTCCCATGCACATTTATTCCTGCAAACCTACTCACCATAAATGATAAATAGGGCGAACCAAAACAAATAGGAAAATACGTGTCAGTGTAAAAACACTGTGTACGTATACATGAAAAAAAGAAATACTTTGACTTCTAAGTTCCTTCATTTCAAACTTGTCTTCTTATATATTAATAAACTTCGAACCTTCCTTTATAATAATCCAATACAAATAGAATTATTAAAACACTTAATAAAAATAATTTCCTCTTCTTATATCCCCTCCTTGATCCTAAGTGTGCACACCCCCCAAGTTAGTTATCCCATCACGGATCTATCCTTGGAGTTTCCTTTTATTTGCCAACAAGTGGACTTTGAAGCATGAACCCTTCTTGATTATGAAATCAAGCGGTAATATATAATAAAAATAACTCTCCTTTTATAACTCCTTTAAATACAAATACCTTGCTTTAATTATTAAAGCTCATTGAAATTTATAAAATCTCAAATGTCATTCGGCCCTTTTGAAACATGATACATATTAAATAAAATAAGGTAAATGTATATCACCTTTTTTTTTGTTATCGAAATTTCAAATAAATAACCATATATAAACGTATATTTAATGATTTTTGTGTGAATAATTAGGTAAGATTTAAGGGTCTATTTATAGTAGAAATTAGGACGAATTTTAGGATTTTAAAACACTAAAAGATAAATATGAATTTAAATTGATAATTATCCTCAAAATTTCAGAAAAATATTTTAATTATAAAATAATTAAATTATTAAATAATTTAACCAATTAAAATTATTTAATTCAAAACCAACCAATTAGAATTAGTTAAAAAAGATAAAATTTTATAATAATAAATTTTTTTTTGAAATATAAATCATAGAAAAAGGATAGGATAAGGATAGAATTTATTATTTATTTATTTATTTTGAAAATCTATTATTTTTAATTTAAAATTATCTTTTTAACTAAAATTATCCTTTAAATTAGGGTTAAATATATATAATAATAAATTTTTTTTTAAATTCTAATCATGGTAGCTGACCATGATTAGATATGGTCGAAATTTTTTATTTTTAAATATATATATTTTTTTCTTTGGTAAATATATCATATTTTCAACATTATCCATTTTAAATTAAAAATAATCTTTTTAAATATATTAAATTATATTTTTTTGTTAAGAATAATATTTTAAAAGATTTTATAATATTCTAGAATAAAAGTGGATACTTTGGATATTTTTGGGATATTTTAGAGGGCTTTTTTTTGGGAATTTTAATGGAATAATTGAGGAATTAAATATTTATTTATAAAATTAAATAATTTTCTTAATAAATTTATAAAATAATTATGATTGGTGCCAAAATAATTTTCAAATTATTTATTTTGTACTAAAATATTCTTAATATAATATCTAAAATATGGGGTATTACAAAAGGCGTGTCACACACCTAACAAAGATAACCTAACTATTCCTCTTAACTTTGTAGTCGGGCAAGTAAGGGTCGAATCCCAAGAGACTAATGGTTCAAGTAGCTAGATTGATTTCGACTATGTTAAGCAAGAAATCAGTTCGTAAAATGAAGAGCTAATCTAAATGACCAAAATGAGTAATAACGATAGGAAATAATCAAGGTTTGAAATCTTCTACGTTTAAGTATTCCCACTAGCATAAACTAATGCAACAACTATTCCTTCCTCCCTTAATCAAATATTAAACAATTCATAGGATATATACGCCCTAATCAATACCAATGACTTTTTTCGATCAATCAAAGGCTTCTTCAACAATGTAATCACACCTATTTTCATGGAGTCATGTAATTTAAAGACCTTAAGCCCAACATCTTATCATCCTAACAAATTCCATCAATACTTTCGTAATGATTTCCTTTATCTTAAATTAGAATTATAAGTTTGATTAAGGATCAACTTTTGTTGCAACTTAATCACATTCATTAAACACTATTTCTAGTCATCCATTTATAATAAAACCAACATTAAGATAAATAAATCATAAACTAATTAAAATTGGGATTTAGGAATTAATTGCACATCAATCCATACTAGGGTTCAACCTAACCCTATAATAAGGAGACTACTCTAGCATATTGTATAAAATAACAAAGGAAATATTAATTGAAAGTATGATTAACAATAATAATAAGAGAAGAGAAAATGAAAACAATACGTGAATTAGATTGAATGAAGAATATCCAATGATTGTTGAACACCAAGGCCTTGCTTCAATGATTTGCAAAAAGGTAGAACAAAAAGATAAAAGCTATGGAAACTAGCCTAAAAAACACTCTCTAAAGAAAACTCTCAAGAAAAACCAAAAAAATAAAAGCCAATGAAAAACTCCCCAAAGAAACAAAAAATTCCCTCAAACTAAGCCTAAGTGACGTGGGAATTTATTGCTTCAAAGAAGTCCTAAACTCCCCAAACACTCAACCTCCTTGTGTACTAGTAAACAACTTTTAGGCTTTCAAAATAAATCCCCTAAAGAAGCCGCCAAAGGGTTTTGGTGTATGGTGAATGACCGCCAATAAGGTGTGGTGTCTGCTGTAGAAATCATTCTTTGCTTGCTAAACTCCACTTGCTGCTCCTTACACGAGAAGATCAACAATTAGTTAAAGCCACGTTGCAATAGGTCTTCAAAAATCCCCAAAAAAGGCTACTAAATGACGCGTATACTTCCAACATGAGTCAAGTGATAGGCGTTATGATATCATGAGAGCTTTTATTGCGTCAAATACCTACAAAACAAAGCAAATAATACCCGAGGATATCAATATCGAAATATATAAAATGAAGCTCATAAATGAGGAAAATATGGAAGAGAAATGATAAAATGGATCACTTAAGGCACTAAAACCATGAATGATATCGTGTTATCAACAATCTGTCTGTATAACCTCTAATCCTTGACAATGAAACGTTGGCAAGCAAGTAAGAAGCATTTATTGCTTGATAATGTTCAAAAATTTTGAAAACTATTGACCCATTATTAGCCTTTAATGGTCCAATAAAACATGATCTTTTAAAATACTGACCACGTTAAGCCCATAATTAATTAGACCATTTTATAGACAAACGATTAAGGGCCCTTAATGAAGCCCCTTCCATTAGAACACATCTAGTCACGACACCGGTTGTGTTGGAAGTAGGGATGGCAATGGACCGAATCCTAATGGATCCGTATCCAGATTCAGGTCCGTTAGGTATAAAAAGTAAGGATCCATATCCAAATCCAATGGATCTAGGTCCAAACGGGTCCAAAACAGATACTACATACTTTGCCTACTTTTTGCAACAAAAAATTTTCAAATTTATAAATCTGCATTTTACATCAATGACAACACTCCAACAAAGGATGTAAGTTCAATACTTGAATATAATTCATATAACTACTCAAATATTACAAAACAACAAAGTACAAAATCAAATTTTTACATGCATGTCTTTTGAATAACAATACAAACAAGTACAAATGAGTAAATAAAAAAACGAATAACGGATCTGGATCCGGGTATTATGGTTAGACCCGTACCCGGATGCGTTTTTCAATCACAGAACCCGGATCCGTCGGGTCTAATTTTTGAAGATCCATATCCGTTGCCATCCCTAGTTGAAAGCCAACAACGGTTTCTGCATTGTGCATTCACCGCTGACGATTTGTTTGCAATAGTGATTGCTGACGCTATTGTATGCTTGTGAGGGAAGAGGAAAGGAGAAAGCTTGGGGAGAAGCCGGTCAAGTATCATGGGAGATGGCCTTTTCGCTGTGTTTATGGAATCCAGGTTCTTGTGCAGCTCTCTGTTGTTGAAATATGCTATCAATTAATTATCATGCTTACAATTTTGAAATTAGTATCGCAAGTCTAAATCTTTATCCTTTAAACTCATAAGTTTTACAAAAAATATTGTATACAAACGGGATCACTTATACTGAGAACCCGTGTGTATACAATACTTTGTGTAAACTTTATAAATGATTGATTTTTTTTTGGATTTTAGGAATCTATCAACTTATACTTTTTTGTTTGTATATATCACCTTTATTGTTTATGTTTTAGTTTTTAATATCTCTTAATGGAAAAACATCAATGATTCCATGTTTCCATCCTTTATTTAATATAAGGAATGAGAAATCAAAATAAATTTACGAAAAATCATATGTTCAACCTAACTCTAGCAGAAGATTAATTAACCACGCCTCCACACATTGTAATAATTTTGTGCATCGTCAAACTACTCTGCTGTAAATTTGAAGGATGACAAATATATAAACCTAATCTAGAGGACAAATCTTAATTTTGAACAAAAAAAGAATCAATTAATACCAAATGAATAGTGATTAGTCTAAATCCATGGCCAATGAATTGGATAGACCAAAACCATAACCAATGAATTATATATTATTTGGTTAATATCCCAATTCAATCATAGATAACCACTTTTAAAAAAGAAGAAATCGTAATGAAAAACTATATTGCTAAGATACCCACATGATTCACACTCTTTTTTCCTACTTGGAATGTATATAGCAGTCTTAAAGATACTATTTTCATGTCCCTTTAGCTACATTATTATCCTAAAATTATCATTTCAAAGTTTTTTACTTAAAAGCAAAAGCAAAATTATAATTGTCTGATAAATCAGAAAAATAATAATGTAGCTACAATGATATCTATGAAAACGAGAAAAATTTTTATGTGGTTTCTGAAAAAAGGTAAATTAAAATTTTTGACCCCATAAAAATGCAATAAAAATAAATATCTTAGAATTTTTTGAGTAGTGGTACATAATCGTGTGGTAAATTGGTCAATAATACTTATAAACAATGAATTTTAGGACAATAAATAGACATTCTGTACACAGATTAAAAGTCATCCCTATCTCGTATATTTGAAAAGAATATTAATCCGTTCCTCAAATATTATCCTATTTTAACCAAGAAACTCTCATAAAAGAGATCTAGAAAGCGGAGGGAGTAAATTATTATATCTTGTTTTGATTAAACAAAAGAGAACAACACATTGTTGAAATATAAAAACAATTTAAAGTTTCTTGATTGTTGAGTACAAAGGAAAGACGACCTTGACTAGAATAACAGCAAGCAAAAAACATACTTCAACATATAAAAATCACAAGAGTAACACTATGTCTCTTCCCACACACCATTCTCATCACACGGAAAGAAGAGGACATTAGGACAGCCGGAGACCTCCAGTCGACTTAGTTTAGGAAAAAACTTCCTAAATTCATCCCAATCAATGTGTAACTCAGGCAAGTATCTGAGTCGGACTGAGTGGACATGACTAAACTGATGCATCTCCAATCCTAGGCTCCAAAGTTGGCCTCCTCTAATGTAGAGTTTCTCCAAGGAGTTCTCTGTATCTTCACTAACAAGCCTCAGCAGTAGAGACAATGTGTCCTCCGGCGCTGCTTGGAGCTCCAGCTTCTTTAGGCTTTTCGGGAACTTTTTTGAAGCAGTCGACATCATTTCATCACCAGGACTCTGCACCCACGCTATTCTCAGGCTAGTCAGGTTGATCATATTACTTAGTGTATCAAAATCATTGTCATTGGGGAAACTCTTTTCCCTAGTGCGGATGGTTAATTTTACCAACTTTGTTAGATTTGATAAATCACTGAATAACGCAGATGACGATGCATTTTTAACATTTTCATTGCCCTCTCCCTTCCCCTTTTCCAATTGGGGTTCTTCTGGATTGATTACGAATCCCTTGAGCACTCTTAGCTCGGTTAGATTCGCAATACCCTTGGGGATGTGGTCGAGTAGGTAGCACTCGGATAAGTCCAAGTGCGTGAGATTTCTCAGTGATTCGATCCCTTCTGAAAGGGACTCTAAGTTCGGACATGCTCTCAGATCTAACACCTTGAGATTTTCAAGTTTGTAAACTGAATCTGGTAGCTCTACTATTCCTGATATTCCTTGAAGGCTGAAGAATGTTACTTGCCCCATGTGCTTTGTCAATGTCTTCAAGACTTCGACTTCTTCAACCACAATGTACCTTCTGGAATCATTGTACTTCCAGCTACCAAGGTGTAGCACTTTTACATTTTTTTTGCTTTTGGAGAGATGCTCCAAGGTCTTAGCTTGAAGACTATCCACACCTAGGTTGAGCACCAAGGTTTCCGACATATCTGTGTCATGTTGAGTCCTTCCTAACGGAGGGATAAGACTGAACATCCTTTGTGGTTTTCGTGGTTGCTGCGATGGTTTTTGCTGCTGCTGTGGTTGTGGTTGTTGTGGCGATGGTGGTTCTTGATCTAGAGGCAGTGTTGGTTGTTGTTGCGAGTCTTGTGATGATGGTGTTGTTGGTTGTTGTTGTTGTGGTGGTAGTGGCTGTAGATGTTGTTGTTGATGTTGCTGCTGCTGTGGTTTTGGGGGTTGTGGCGATGGTGGTTCTTGATCTAGAGGCAGTGTTGGTTGTTGTTGTGAACCTTGTGATGGTGGAGGCGGTTGTTGTTGTTGATGATGCTTCTGCTGTGTTTGTGTTTTACTTTTATCCATTATGGACAAAAGACCGTTTGAAATGATATCAATATCCAACGCTTTTATAACCATGTTTCGGACAATTTCATTAATCTTGTAACGATTGTACAACTTTTTGTTACCAATTATGCGCTCAACAAATCCCTCAGCCACTAGTTTGGACAACACATCGACACCCTTGGAGTCACCATCAACAAAACCCATACCAATCCACAAGTGAATGGGCTCTCTTTTCTTGACCTCCTCTTCAGCAGGGAACAAGCAAAAGCAGAATAAACATTGCTTGTCAACATCATCCAGGTTAGCCAACTGATCTACTTGTGGATTATCGAAAGTAGCGGGAGCTTGAAGCTGAGTAGAATCAGCAGCTGGTGACTCGCTCTGCTTTGGCGCGCGGGTCTGCACAGAAGACACTGCGGAGCTCTGCTTGCGGGATTTGCAAGCCGCAACTTTCTTAACATGCTCTTTATATCCTGAGGCATTCTGATGGTCAAGCTTGGCAAACTCCTGAAGGGTGGTTTCGATTTTCCCCAACACTCTAGGGATGACTTTATCGGGAAAGGAGGCTGGAATTTGGAAACCGTCGATATCTTTCAGTAGCTTTGACATGTGTTGGGCAACTTCGTCATGGATGTTGTTTAGCATCTCTTGCTTGGCTTGATCAGTCTTCTCTTTGTTTGCCAGTGTTCTGGCATTAGAAAGCAGTTTCGCAAGAGCGCCGCCTTCACTGATCAAGGATGCAATTAGTTTTTCTACGGCGTCCTGCATGATGGATTTCAGTGATCGACAGGGGGTAAGAGCTCAGACGCCTAACAGAATAAAAGGTTAGGAGAGATGGAAACGAGAGGGGATGAGGAAAGGAGAGTGCACATGACTTTCTACCCCACAACACAACCAAAGGATAAGACAAAGTTCACGCGGATAAAATACGTATTGATGCTTTATAAAACTACACACAAATACAAGTATATAACCAAGCTCACATAGTCACGTGACTATATTTTACGAAAATATTTAGACGAATTGAGATGGAACGTGTCAAAATATTAAATACGTATTGATTCTTTATAAAACTACACACAAATACAAGTATATAACCAAGCTCACATAGTCACGTGACTATATTTTACGAAAATATTTAGACGAATTGAAGCTCATGCGGATTTGATGGAACGTGTCAAAATATTAAATACGTATTGATTCTTTATAAAACTACACACAAATACAAGTATATAACCAAGCTCACATAGTCACGTGACTATATTTTACGAAAATATTTAGACGATTTGAAGCTCATGCAGATTTGATGGAACGTGTCAAAATATTACATACGTATTGATTCTTTATAAAACTACACACAAATACAAGTATATAACCAAGCTCACATAGTCACCTGACTATATTTTACGAAAATATTTAGACGAATTGAAGCTCACGCGGATTTGATGGAACGTGTCAAAATATTAAATACGTATTGATTCTTTATAAAATAATTTTATCAAAAGTACACACAAATATAACCAAGCTCACATGTCTATATCTTCCGATAATATGTTTACGAGAATTCTAAACCAAACTTTTATCACATTGAGTTTAGTACTCCGTATAGACCGTACTATGTAGCCATAATTAGTCCACTATTTAGGACTATCTTTGAAAGGTTTAAAGTAGGAACATTAAGATTATCAAATCATTACCACACCCAAGGTATTAGGTTTATTGAAACGTTGAGAAAATTTATCTTATACTTAATTATGTGTTTTTCTTAGATTTTTTTTTATTTTTTATCGAAGGATATTAGTAATTGAAAATGTTCATATTTTTTTTATTGGATATTCATATCGAAGGATATTATATTGCCCTGCCCATGTCTTTTTACAAAAGCAAGGTTGTCCATATTTTTGATTGGATATTCCCAAACAAATGAAACAATCTATGCAACAACTTGGCCATAAGATTAAGCTAAATCTAGCCATCTTAAGCTGTTTAGAGCAACTTTAATGGTGAACAACTCCTGTGGTTATATTTGCCGACTCATTTTTTCTAGCCTCGACCATTTTTAGCTATTTGGTTTCCAATGGTAACTATAAACTCCATTTTAGCTTACGAAAATCTTTTAATAAAAATGTAAATGAAAAAAGAGTATTGAATGATTAAAGGATGTACGTTATAATTTAATAAAATTTTTGAGGCATCGTTCACTCTCTATATTTAGAGTTCGTAAAATATACTCCTTCCGTCCCACATTAGTTGCTACATTTCTATTTTGGAAGTCAAAGTTTAAAAATTTTGACCATAAATTCTAATTATATTATAACAAATAATATATTCAAGTGGGATCTTGTTGGATGCATCTCGATGTAAATTTTTACAATATTAAGTTTTCATAATTTTTTGTCTTACAAATTTTAAGAAAAAAATATTTTAAGTTGTGTTTGGAAACCGTAAATAGTCAAATGTGACAAATAAATTGGGACGGAGGGGGTAATATCCATTGATGCAACAACCTTCTAGGATGAGCAGCTTGCTACCAAGTTATTTTCCTCTTCTTCAATGGTAAATAAATCTTGTTTTGTGGTAACGAACATGCATGTCGTTGTTGTTACATTTTTTTTTTATCATGGAATTGAACTAAGCGAAATTTGCTATCAAAACCTCATTTTCAAGAAGATTTGATCAAAATTCTACATAATATGAGTTGTAGATAGTAAAATACATTGGCGACAAGAGTAGTATGAGAAAGTGTAAAAATTATGAGACGAAATATTTTTACCTACATTTGTTATGTAATAACTTAGAATATTTAGAGAGAATAGGTAACATAACATTCAGATCATGTCTTAAAAATTTTAAAACTCTAATGAGATAAAATAAAAATAGAAATAGAAAAAATAATAATCTATGATTAATGCATTATCTATTTATATATCCTAGCAACGCTTTGGCTTCCACGCAGTTTCCACATGATTATGACCACTTGATCGACCAGCTCGCCAGCTGGAAAATGACTGCCTCACTAATTTATAATAGCCTATCCTCCGTAGTTGGACTATCCTAGCAAGATCACCTTTGGCTTTCCTCGCAGTTTCCACGGGATTATGTCCAGCTGAGCTGCTCGAAGTTGAACACATCGTTTTTCTATTTCTAATGATGGCTTACTCCGTATACTCTCCGTAAGAGAGAATTAAAGTTAAAAATCTTTAATTATAATCTACAAGTAATAAATAATATATTGTAAAAAAAATTTGTCGGATACATTTCAATATAAATTTTTAAAATATCACGGTTTTATAATTTTCAGTCTTACTAACTTAAACAAAAAAATGATTTTATTTATATCTTAAAAACTATGTAAAGTCAAATGTAGCAACTAAATTGGGATGGAGAGAGACTAAAACCTCGACATCACTTTACTTAAGTTATTAAGTGATCTTCTCCAACTCATTAAGCTTTGGAGATGGACGTTAATAAATTTAGAAAAGGTTGTAATATAGGTATGCTTGGTGCCTAAATGTGTAATTCCTAGCAGAAGCGGTTTTTGGCATTTGTAGGGTACTCAACGGACTATGGTCTAATTTATATTAATTTTGTATAATAACATATATAAGTGTAGTTTGAGCTATAGTTTGCATATTTATGCTTAGCTTAAAAGGTCTCGAGTTCAAGCCTTTATTCAAACAATTTTCTTATATTTTGGGAAATACATTAGACAGCATGATATAAATTATTTTATCAAATAAAAATTAGATATTTAATTTATTAATTAGAAAGCCCATTTTTAAAAAGTTAATCTATAACTATTATTAAAGCAAAATCATGCTGACGTCATACTTAATATATGTCAAGCTATTATAAAAAGATTTTCCGCCTTTTTTTTAAAGATAATGTCATATATTTTTTTTTTCTATTTTACATTAATAGAAGATTGAAAATGTTACATAGAAAATTGTGTGACTATATAAATTCCTAAATTATTTAAAACTATCTTAATTTCTTTCCTTTATTTCAAGTTTTCTCTTTATGTTTTTATGTAATAATTTTTTCATTTAATGTGATAAAAACTATTATCCCAATTAAATTTATTTTAGTTTTGTATAATACCACATATAAGTGTAGTTGGAGCTATAGTTTGAATATTTATGCTTTGCCTAAAAGGTTTGAAGTTCAAGCCTTTATTCTAACAATTTTCTTAAATTTTAGAAAATAAATTAGACAGCCTGCACTGTAAAATTTTTTATCAAATAAAAATTAAATATTTAATTTATAAAATAAAAAGTCCATTTTAAAAAAGTTAAAAAGGATACAATAGTTACGGTTATCATTGATCTAATTTAGTTGGGGTAGGATAAATGACCATAGTTGAGACAAGTAGGGCCGGACTTCATGTCATTTCTATTTCATGTGTCTAGAGACGCGTATGGGAGTAGCCCCTATCATTTACATCAACATGAATCCAGTCTTGTTTGCAGTAAAGAATGGGCCCAATATTCTCATTTTTCAAAAAGCAACACCAATCTGAAATCTGAATACTTGGTAATTTTGGAATTAAGAATGACCAAGACCAAGACCAAGACCAAGACCAAGCAGCTCGCTATTTTATACATTTTGGTGCTACTGTTGACGACTTTTTGAAGATTGGCTTCCAAGAAGTGCTGAAGCAACTTCTTAACTCAAAACAAAATATTAATTAATCACTTCTACTGAAAAAAATCACCCAGACTTTGATTTGTTTCACTAACCAAAAAAATTAAAGCACTGGGAAAATTTGTTAGACGGTCGACAAATGTACCTCCATCACATTCACTGATCAAAATCACCTTGCCTTTCGTTTCTTTTACATAAAAAAACATACTTGCAAATAGTGTGGTATTGTGGAATGGATAGCAATCCAGTAGTAGTGAAGGTGAAACATTTGTGGGATACATGGGATATCCGCACCTTCATACTAGGCAGCCTTTTGATTCAAGCTTCTCTTACCTTTCTTGCACCCTTCAGAAAATCCAGTGCCAACTCCTATCTTAGGTTCTTTGTATGGATGCTTTATCTGTCTGCTGATGCAATCGGGGTATTCGTCATTGGATTGATCTCTAGCAACGAAGACGATTCTGCTCCGAAAAAAGAGATCTTGGCATTCTGGGCACCATTTCTTCTGTTACATCTTGGTGGTCCAGACACAATCACTGCTTTAGCCTTGGAGGATAATGAGCTGTGGAATCGACACGCTCTTCAGCTGGCTACACAGGTAATTATCACCATTTATGTGTTTGTGCTATCGTTTAAACACAAAAGTTTGCTACTGCCTACATTGTTGATGTTTGTCGATGGGCTCTGGAAATATTTTGAGCGAACGTGCGCCCTATTCTTCGCTAGCGCAGACAGTTTTAGGGACTCCTTAGTGGGTACACCCGAACCTGGTCCTAACTACGCCAGGTTGATGGAAGAGTATTTTGCTGCCAAAGAAGCTTATATTCCCACTGATTTTGGAAATAAAGATGGTCGCTTAGTAGGCCATACTAAGCAGGACGGTACTGATGGCCGAGAGAATGAAGAGCAGCCTGTAGTCGATGGAGGGGAAGCAGAAGGTGTCATAGATGGTGCTATTAGTTTTGAGGGGCTGAATAATGATGAGAAAATCATTAAATTAGCTCATTATTTCTATGAATTGTTCAAATCCCTTCTAGCAGATGGCTATTTGAGCTTAAAGAGTCGTAACGCAAGCCGAGACTTCTTTCTCCATGACAAAGACGCTTTCAGGATCATAGAGATTGAGCTCAACTTAATCTATGATGCTTTTTATACGAAACTATTTTTGTTGCATAGGAGAAGAGCTTTGGCTCGGCTTTTCTGCTTCTTTGCGGTTGTTGCGTCCCTAGTGCTTTTCTCTGTTGAGTTCGTCAAGGATAAACACAAATACCATATGGTTGATGTAAAAATAACCTTCGTCTTGCTCGGAGGGGCTATCGCCTTGGACATATGTGGTGTTGTTATGTTTATTATGTCTGATTGGTGGATAATTATGATAGCTTTGGAGGGAAAATACGTACGCTATTGTAAATCAACTATGTTGAAGATTCTTAGTTGTTCAAGATGGGCAAGACGACCTGGTTGTCGAAGATGGTCCGAATTCATCTCGCAGTACAACTTGCTTAAAAGTTGCTTTGAAGAGCCCCCTTCATTCTTCAGGTACTGTTCTAGCATCAAGCGGATCAGGGACTATCTGATAGGATTCTTTTTCGTCAAAGAAAAGAATGCTGATAAACAACTTATCGAATTTGTCATCGATGAGCTAAAGAAGAAAGCGGAACTAGCGCCGGAGCTTGAGGTAGCCAAGGAAGTCTGTTCTGCTAGAGGCAATTTAGTTTTGCAAGAAGATTATTTGCTTGCTTCCGAGTGCTTAAGCCCTTGGACAGTAGATGTTGATTATGATGAAAGTCTTTTGATCTGGCATCTTGCTACTGATATCTGCTACTGGAGTAATGAAGGAGCATCAGAAAATCATGATTTAAGTAACTGCAAGGCGCTCTCCGATTACATGGCGTATCTTATACTCAGGCAGCAGACGCTAGTATCCTCAGTGGTGGGTATGTCAGACACTCGATTTGAGGACACTCGTGCAGATGCTAAAAAGTTCATGAATAATAAGGGAATAGAATTCGGTTGGTTGGCAGATTTCTGGTGGAGAAGTAGAAGGTACATGGGCAAGAAGTTAAGTAGTGGAGCCAATTCAGGCACAGACAAAAATAGTCCTGCTCAATGTGCGGAAAAAGAATTTTTCGTGGAGTTTAGTACGAAGGTGCTTCGAGTTAAAGCAGATGTTGAGCCTAGCATAGCCAAGGGTGACAAAAGCAAGTCTGTGCTCTTTGATGCATGTCGTCTTGCTAAGCAATTGCAGAAGTTCGGAGATAAACAATGGGAGATAACAAGCAAGGTCTGGGTGGAATTGCTTTGCTACGCTGCTGTCCGCTGCTCACCAAGATCGCACATTGCTCAATTAAGCAAAGGTGGTGAACTTATTACACTTGTGTGGCTATTTATGGCTCATCTTGGCTTAGGGGAACGGTTTCTTCAAAACCAGGGATTTGGTTGGACGAAACTTATTATTCAGAAATGACACTTTAGGCTTTTGGTAGTTAGGACTTTGGAGTAAGGTTTAGTTTGCTAGCGATTATGTAATTGTTGTGTGAATTAGAAATTTAGTACTAAATGTACCACCCAATTTATATTGTTTTCTCGTATTTTATTTATAGAAATTTTTGTGTGCACAACAGATATAATAAAGTTATTGTTTTGCCAACAAAAATTAACCCTTAATAAACAAATGTTTTTACTCAACACAACAAGTCATCCATGGAGATAAGTTCAAAAGAAAATATTGAGTACATTATACAAAAGTTATCTCTCAACAAAGCAAAAATCGTCCCTTTATAATTAAAGTCACCTTCAATTTAAAATAACCGACTTTATAAGGGTACGCCATTTAATATTGTTGATTAGCTTAAATTTGATTATATCATTGAAGGTGATGAGGAAGTACAAAATTAAAGTCGTAAGATTAACTAGCAAAAAATATCATACCGACGTCAACATTTGCTTAATTAGCGTGGATTTGAGGGTACTATTTTTCATGATATCAACCACCCTTTTAGGTTTCTCTTCATTAGGGTAAAGACCCGAGTCTTTGATTTTGAATTTTCCATGCGGGAGCCAGAGATCTTCTTCAATGTTTGTGCTTCTGCCATTTTCAATAATTCTTCCTATACCATTCTTCATCTCGTAAGCAGCTCTAACCATGCTTCTGAAAGCCCAAGATCCCTTTTCAATTTTCCTATTGTTTTGGGCAAAGTCAATTGGGGATCCTTTGTATTTTCTTGAAATAACTCTCACTAGCAGACTTTTAGGCTCTCTATAAATTCTCCACGCCTGTTTAAATAACATAGAGGTGTTAACATGAGACATGTTATGCAACCCTACCCCTCCTTGTTTCGGTAAAAAGAACAATTCCTTCTGTCTCCAATAAATAGATCTTTTATCTCCCCAAGGACCCCACTAGAATTTGAGAAGGGCAAAGTTAATCTTATTCATTAGCCCTTTAGGGAGCAAATAAACAGAATGACACGGGAAGCAAGAGCAACAAGAATTGTATTAATAAGGATCACTTTCCCCGCTTGGTTGAGAGTGCAGAATTTCCATGAGCTTAATTTTTTGAGGATATTTTTATATATGAAATCAAGTTGCCTCCCCGATCTGCGATCCATTTCCACTAGGATTCCATAGTATGTTCATATGGAATCTTTATTCTTCATCCGAAGAGGCTAACACATGAGTTTAATGAATTTTATGGAGTATTAGGAGAGAAGATAATGAACGACTTTTTCGTATTGACCAACTCCCCTGAAATACTACAGAACTCATCCAGAATATTTCTGATTAAGACACACAAATTTGGAGTAGCCTTATAGAAGAAGATAAGATCATCTGTAAAAAAGAGGCGTGATAATCTCGAAGCTCTTCTACTGATTTTCACACCTTGAATTTCTTTTCTTATCTCCAGACATTCAAGTTGAGTAGAAAGAACCTGAATGCAAAGAATGAAGAAATATGGTGAAAGGGGATCACTCTGCCGAAGGCCTTTTTTAGGTCGAATGGTTTGGGTTGGCTCGCCATTGACCAAGATAGAGTAAGTCACAAAGTTAATGCATTGCATAATCCATCCACACCAGCATTAATATTGAGGAAAACCCATAACAGATAAGATTTTTAAAATAAACTCCCATTTTACTATATCATAAGATTAAGATCCACCTTGAGCACTGTTGTGAAGTTTTTCCCTTTTTTTCTTGATTTGATCGAAGCCATGACCTCATGAGCAATAGTACAATTATCGTACATCAATCTCCCTAGAATGAAAGCATTCTAGAACTCGCTTACGATCTTTTTCATCACCATCTTTAGTCTGCTCACAATACATTTTGCAATGATTTTATAAATAGAATTGCATATCCCAATAGGACTGAACTGATTTACCGTTTTAGGCATTTTACATTTTGGCACAAGACTAATGAACGTTTGTTCCACTCACAGAGCGTACTTTCCCCCATTGAAGAATTTGAGAATTAAAGCCGACAAATCATCTCCAATAATAGACCAGAACTTTTGAAAGAAAAGAGGAGGGATTTCATCCGGTCTTGAGATTTAAGTGGATGGAGGATAAACACTGGACTTCTAATTTCTTCTTTTGAAAAAGGCTTCATAAGGTGATCATGATTATGTAGTTTTAATCTAGGCAGATCAATGAACCAGTGAAAACTAAAAGTAGCATTGGAAGCTTCTTATTCAAATAAAGGGATCTCAATCAAGGGTCAGAAGAATCCTTTAAGGTCTCTCTAGATAAAGGATTTTAAAAAAATTAGCAAACTCTTCTTTTATTTTTGATGCTTCCAAGATCCACATGTCTTCTCCGACCTTGAGCGCAACAATAATATTTCTTGGTTTTCTCTCTTTGATCGATTTGAAAAAGAAAGATGTCATTTTATCGCCATAGTTGTCCCATCTCGATTTAGCTCTTTGTTTCCAATACCACCACATCATAGTCATTTCCAACACCACCTCATCCTTAGCCAAAATTGCTTCTGAAGCTTGCTGAGTTGACACCGGTCTTTGCTGATACTTCATAGGACTCTCATGAAATCGATCCCAGCATATTCCCCTTTCCTTCTAAAAAGAGAGGCACCAGTTTTTCAATCTTCTAGAAACCATTTTACAATTCTTCGAAACACTTTGCATTGTCGAATTATCCCCTCCCTTTTCCATTCCTTCTTAATCAATTCATGGACCTCCTTAAAAAGAAATGCCTAGGCCTCGAGATGATAAGGACGACACATTAGGATTTGTGTCCAACATGATTGGACCATGATCAGATAGACCAATGGGGAAATTGAAAATAGAGGCTTATGAAAATAGCATTCTCCATTTTAGAATTACAATATCCTCTATCCAAATGCTCAAGGATGCATGCATTCATTTCCTAGACCTGTTATTCGTCCAAGTGAATCTAAATCCGTGTGTTGGAATCTCCATAAGACCCTCATTAACTCTCCAAGTCAAAAATTTCTCGGCTTCTCAAATTCCAAGATCCTCTTAATTTATGAGTATGAAATTCAGTATGTACTTCTCTTATTGTTCAAACCCAATCCAAACATATTTTATTTTTTTAGTTAATCTTTGGTCCGAAATCCCATTCCATATTTCAATCAAGGCCAAACCAATGCAATTTGAGTTATTCATCGTTCATTTAGATCGAATCCGTAAATAGGCCAAAGAGGTTTTCACACTGATTTAAATAATATTATCAATATAATAAATAAAAAAAAAAAACCTTTTTGCCAACAAGTAAACAAAGTATATCCTCACAAACAGGGGCTTCACCTACTGGAAAGGACCTATCCTAAGCCTAGTGCGGGCATACATGTACTCAGTAAAAGCTTACGTCAAGAACGAACAGCAAGATATAGCTACAACAAGTCAACAACCATAAACTTCACCAATAAATCGACTAGCATACAACTTTGCTGCAAGTCTAACACAACATAAACAGATTATATAACTTAACATTTAACAAGGCCTTGGCTGCTTCACAACCCTCATGCATTGACTTGGAGGAGCAAATAATGCAATTGGGAACTACTCTCGAATACCATTGGCTGCTTAACAGAGTTTAAGCATTTCAGAAATTAGGGCCTATACTACACTTCAGTGCTTTAATTTCTCAACCAACTTCACGTAGTCTTTTGTATGACTACTTGTCAAGGCAAGTTGAACTTCAATTCAGCATCTGGTCCAAAGTACAACTTTTAGAAACCAATTTTTTTTAAATAATTACAAAAATAAACTCCAAATAAAAATTATTTCAAAAATAATTTTATTTTGCTTTACCTATTTCAGTAAAAAAAAAAAAATTAATTGCTGACTGGACTAGCAACTTTATTTAAACTGGTTTTTTTGGGCAGCTAAATTCTAATTGACCTAAAATCATTGTTTGGGGTAGCGGCTTTTACCCGAAGCAAAATAAGCTTATTTTTGAAATTATTTTGATATGTAGATTTTAACAGTTGTCAAACTCAACCTGTAAATTAGCCACATTAGAGGAAACAAATAAGCCTCATACTAATGATCATTTATATAAGAACAAAACGACCTTATCCTCTAAAAATCGTGCAAATTGGTCAATTATACGACCATTTTTTTCCGAAAATTTATTACTACAGCGTAAATCTCGTTTGCCAAATAAAAAGGAAAAGGAGTAAATAGGGAAATGAGTTAAATTTTCAAGAATTTTATGTTTTAATAAATCAACTTTATTTTCAAACAACACAATTTCAATCAACTTTGTTTTAATAATTAAGATTGTTACAAACAAGTTCAAATGTATGAAAGAAGCCAAGTCTAAAAACACAAATGGTTTTGTACTTTTGTTCCAATTCTTGAACCAGTTTTTCTATACTATACGTGCATACATAATAAGGTGGTAACATCATTATAATCATAAAATAGACCATTCTATTGGAACTGTATTCCAACTAGTGGTGATCCCTGTCTCTCTTTATGGTATTCCAATGTGATATTTTAACAGGATTAGATAGGTACTTAGCAGCGTCTTGAGGCAAATGAAAACGAAATGAACTTACCAAATGAATCAACTCACTGCAGGTGAAGATCAGGAATGTGTTTTATAAGAGGCCAATCTTCGCCATCCGGCTGTTGACATCTTCTCTTGAGTACTATGCATTCCTTAATCTCAAGCCGTTTTAGAGACAGAAGGTTGGGAAATGATTCCGGAATTTGTTTCAATCTTGGGCAGTGTTGTATTTCAGCATATTGTAAGGCCGAGAGATGACCAAGTGATTGAGGGAGATTTTCCAACTTGAGCAAATACTTAACAGAGAGCCATCGGAGCTGGGTGAGGTGTTCAAAAATCAACTCAGGGAGGAGCCTCAAGTTACAGAGCCAACGTAGTGAGAGCTCCTCAAGTGCTGTAAAGCAGCTGAGACGCCTTGGCAGGGGCTCCGGTTTTGTGAAGTTTGACAGCTTCAACGAGCGGAGTATTTTGAGGCCTTGCCAAGCAGTGCCTAAAGTATCATTGCACCCCTCAATACCATCTGTAGAATCCCCCCAATTCATTTCTTCACAACGCTCGATCACGAACTCCTGTAGAACAGAGAAAGTATGAAATGCACCGGATATATCTTTTAGCTTGATGCAGCCACAAACCTCAAGTCGCTCCAGAGAATTGTCAGAAGATTTCACAATCACATTGACCAAATCTTTGCATTCTCTGATAGTTAGCACCTTCAAAGACGATATACTTAATGAAAGGGACTCCAGTTCAAGAACTGAGTGGATATGCAGTTCCTTGAGTGTGCAAGATGCAGATGAAGCTGATGACGATGATGCTGACTTATCTTGGGCATTCAGGAGATGTTTTAGCAGCTTATCATGGATTTTAGCTACCTCTAGTGTTTCAAGACATGGCAACAACGGCATTGAAATCAGATTCGGGCAACCACTTATTCTGAGTTCAGAAAGACAATTGAAGATATATTGTGGAGCAGCATATTGGTAAATCTCAGGCACTTCTTTTTCGCAGACAGCATCATGCTTCCCAACCTTTGACCACCCTACTAGTTGAGGCAAGTTGGCCAAAGTAAGATCCTTTAAAGTCCAGAAATATGCGGCTGTAGTTGTATGGGAAGAAGGCTCTATCCACTTCAAGGCATCGAGTCCCAAAAGCTTAAGGGACTCAAGACTAGAAAGCGAAATCAAGGATGGAAAACTCGCTTCCTTCAAACCTTGAACTAGTAAGCTTCTAAGAGTGCGAGGTAATTTCTGAAAATGAAACTTGAAGGCGTCGTTATCCCAGTCAACAGCCCCGTCAAGTTCTTCATTCCAATTTGACCACAAAAATGATCAGCTATCAAAATTCATGGACTCGAAAAATGTATTACTGCACTGAAATTCCTTTTTGACAACCCAATTACTAAGACCGTCCAGTATGTCAAGTCGCTCCTTCTCGTAATCTATCAGTAGACATTCATGCTTTGTGGCCCAACCTTTCTTAAAATAGATCTTCAGCTTCCCAGCAAGATGAGTTAGGTTGGCCAGGGCGTCTAACGTATTATTTTTTCCTATTATGAAGATATCTAAGGTTTGTAGTTCTTTTAATTCTCCAAACCTTGGCGGAAGATCAATCAATCTACCTCCGACGTACAGGTGCCTCAAACTGCCCAATTTATGAAAGCCTTTTGGAAGCTCTGGAACCTCAGAGTATCGAAGGTCCAAAGTTTGCAAGAACGGGAGGTCTGAGATAGACTCAGGAAGAGATTTTGTGTAGACACCAAGTCTGAGGTACCTCAAGTATTTTAAATCACCAATAAAATTCAGACAATTTCTGCAATTAACCCCGGCTAAATCCAAGACTTGTAATGCCCGTAGGTTTGCCAAGATTACATTGATGTTAGGAATGGTGATAAACTCACATGGTTTGGTAGGAAATAAAAGGAGTGACTTTAACTGTTTGGCACAAATGAAGCCAAGATGGAGCTTGCCAAGAAGAGTCGATAACAAAGCTCACGTGTTGGATTCCTCGATGATCAACTTCCTCTGTAGGCTTCTCCAGTAAATTATATTCATCTCGGGCTAGATGTTTCAGCACCTCATGCATCAAAACCTTCTGGGCCTTGTAGAAGACTAGTAATCCAGTTTTATCCTTTTTTCAGCATTCAGATAAATATTCACTACCAAGAAGCTCCTCAAAATATACATCAAACATTTTAATGGACTGCTTAGAAGAGGTTGACAGCTCTTGAGTAGCCCCCCAAACTTGACATAAATCTGCCTCGCTGAATTCGTAATCAATTGGAAACAACGAATAGAAATTGAAGGATTGACGTTGTTGTTGCATCAGATCTACTGTTGAAAGAACATGCTTTACAGGATTTTGAATGCGTGACCAGGTATAATTGGGGATAGCTGTACCTCGTTGACAAGGTATTGTAGTCGACACAATCCGTAGTTGATGGTGGTCTCGAATTCTTTGTGCAAAGCTACACTGCCGGCCAAATCTTGTTGCCTCTTTTGTGCGGTGACTAGCGTGCGCCTGAGAGCACTAAGTCTGTCATTAAACTTCTCGGCCATGTCTATCCCACGAAGGTCTGACATTGAATGCATGATCATCTTATCAGTAATACTAATAAGATTTGAGATATTTCTAATCGACATAACTTTCCCTCCCAATACCTCACTTTTAGCCCTCCCTCACTCGAGTTAGTGATTGATCACCGGCCTCTTGGTTTTTTATGAACATATGAAAAAGTTCATCAATACAATCTTTGGTCATTCATGGTTTTCTTACATACTCAATAAAGAAGCTCATTAGCTCGAACATATACTTGATATAATTTTTTGCTGTTCAGTATATGTTTATAAATATACTGAGGCGTTAAAAAAAAATTAAACCTTAGGCTTTCAGTGGGAGGGTGAAACTTCCAAGGACCTCTATCCCACATCAGCTAAGGAAACTACACAGCTGGTTTACTAAGTCAAAACAACCCGTTATAAAATCACAATACTACATTACTACAAATTTAAAGAACTAAACCATTCCAGATCACTATTGCTAAATTTCTTTCCTAGACTATAATCAATGAATCGAATTTTCGAATATGATGTACACTATTTCTATCCTCTATACATTGTTGAGAAACTTGCTTCATTCGCACTGACATCTTGCTAGCGATAGCTGCCATAATGGATCTGTCAAAGTCAAGATGCTCGTTGAGGATATCAAAACCCACGCTCTTAAATTTCGTTTTTTTCGCTTGTTTTAAAGTTTGTAAAACACTACTTTATAGAGCACACAAACTAGCTATTTTAGCATGAAAAGGTGCTTAGTTGTTTCTTTTGCCTTTGTATTGTATAGAAAACAAAACTTGAGTAAAAAAAAACGAATTAAACTCTTGTAATGTTGACATTTTAGCCGAAAACCAACATAAAAGTGTTAGTTCTAATTGGTTTTAAGTTTTAAGGTATTACTTAGCTAAAAAAATTTAGATATGTTAGATCACAAACTAATTAGAGTAAGGTAATTTTTAATAATTTTGCCTTTTTTTATAATTAATCTTCCAACTTTCACTCCTCTATGTTCCAAATTAATCTTCCCGTTTCGTGGACTTAAACTTCTATTGTCTAGTTTACTCCTCCTAAGTCCACTGTCCACATGGAAGCAATTATGAATAATTATCTTAATTATCAAATTCTAATTTTCTAAGGACTACCATTAATTATCGACTCTTGTCCCTTTTCAGCTCTAGTTTTCTCGCAGTTTTTAAACACCCCAAATTACTAACATAATAATAATAATAATAATAATAATAATAATAGTAATTTTAGTAACTTAGGGGTATTACACTATTATCGCCACGTGTTATCACACTTCGGCTGTGCTAACTAATTATTATATTGCAGCGGAAGAAAATCTTGATTTATTTATTTAAAAAAATAATTTTGATTATCCAAAGGTACAAAAGTTGAATAAGAAAAATTATGAAAACTCCTAACTAATATGTGCCCCTTGATGTAATGCTTTCATGTACATTTATTCCTACAAACATACTCACTATAATGATAAATAAGGCGAACCAAAAACAAATAGGAAAATACGTGTCAGTGTAAAAACACTGTGTATATATACATGCTAAAAGAAATACTTTGACTTTTAAATTCCTTTATTTCAAACTTGCCTTGTTATAAATTAATAAACTTTAAACCTTCATTTATAATAATTCAATACAAATGGAATTATTAAAACACTTAATAAAAACAATTTCCTCTTCTTATATCCCCTTCTTGATCTTAAGTGTATACACCCCTCAAGTTAGTTATCCTGTCACTGATCTATCCTTGGAGTTTCCTTTTATTTGCCAACAAATGTACTTTGAAGCATTAACCCTTCTTGATTATGAAATCAAGCGGTAATGTATAATAATAATAATAATAATAATAACTCTCTTTTTATAGCTCCTTTAAATATAAATAACTTACTTTAATTATTAAAGCTCATTGAAAATTATTAAATCTCAAATGTCATTCGGCCCTTTTGAAACATGATACATATTAAATAAAATAAAATAAAATAAATGTATATCATCCTTTTTTTATAATCGGAATTTCAAATAAATAACCATACATAAACATATATTTTAAAAAAATGACGCATGGCTAAAATTTCAATTATAATTTATTTAGAAAAATACCTAATAAAAAATCTTAACACAATATGATTCAACAAAACATTCAATTGCACATAAAAAGATTTAACAATATACGTACCTTAAATTCTAGTACTTCCTACTAAACTTCAAGATGATATTCCTATCAATTAACATGAAATAATCAACATAATGCAATACAGTAATATGCATAAAATATTGAAACTTTAATTAAATTTAGAAATAGTTTAGTTTTAAGAATTAAACAATTTACAAAAATAACTAAATAGTTAGGGAAAGAGGATGCTCATCGAGGTTAGTGGTTGTTGGTGGTACAAGGTGTCCGAAGAGATGAAGAGAGTGGCTTGAGAGAGAGAGAAAGTTTGAGAGAAGTAGAAAGGGTTTAATAATTTTTGTGTGAAGAATTAGGTGAGATTTAATGGTCTATTTATAGCAGAAATTAGGATAAATTTTAGGATTTAAAAATACTAAAAGATAAATATGAATTTAAAATGATAAATTATCCTCCAAATTTTCAGAAAAATCTTTTATTTTTAAAATAATTAAATTATTAAATATTTTAACTAATTAAAATTATTTAGTTTAAAACAAACCAATTAGAACTAGTTTAAAAGATAAAATTTTATAATAATAATAATATTTTTTTAAAATATCAATCATAGAAAAAGGATATGATAAGCTTAGAATTTATTTATCTATTTTGAAAATCTATTATTTTTAAATTAAAACTATCTTTTCAACTAAAATTATCCTTTAAATTAGGATAAAATAAATATAATAATAATTTTAATTTTTTTTATCTTTCAAAATATTAATTATGGAAGCTGGCCATGATTAGATATGGTAGAATTTATTTTTTATTTTTTTATTTTTTGGTAAATATATCCGATTCTTAACAATCGGTTTTATATTAAAAAAATATTTATAAATATCTTAAACTGATTTTTTTTGCTAAGAATAATATCTTAAAAGCTTCTAGAATATTCTAGAATATAAGTGGATACTCGGGATATTTTTCGAGATATTTTGTAGGGCTTTTTGAGAATTTAATGGAATAATTGATGAATTAAATATTTATTTATGAAATTAAATATTTTTTTAGTAAAATTATAAAATAAATATATAATTGACGGTCCATAATTATAATTGGGCCAAAATACTTTTTAAATTATTTAATTGTACTAAAATATTCTTAAAATAATTTTATTATTAATATGTAATATACATTTAATTTTAAATATAATTTAATATATAAAAGTTTTTAATATAATATCTAAAATATGAGGTATGAAAATTCGAAATAGCATCATTTTGGCTGGGCCATATGCCATGTCCTACAACTCCTTTCGTCTCCCGTTTACACTACTGCTCCAGCTTCTAGAGTACGTAAAATTTCAACTTGTACAGTTGTACTCATAGTCTACACCGACCCTCGGCATCACCTTAAATCATTACTTGATCCTGCTCCAACTCTTTAAGCTCGGGGAGATGGACATTAATTAATTGAGTAAAGGATGTAATATATGTGTATTATAGTTCGGCTATTGATGTGAATTTTTCCGTAATAATTAATATAGATACGAAGCCTGATTTCATATCATTTCCAAGCAAAGATAAATAATCTTGAGACGCGTGTCTCCTTCTTATTGGTCCTTTGTCACCACTCTCACAAGTCAACCACTAATTGGCTAGCTGGAATCCACGTGTCTCCTTCTGATTGGTCCATCTCTTACTAGCTGATCTACTGAGGTATTTCTACTTCCTTGTGACACGTGTAGGTAGATGCACCCACATCAATGATTTCGACTATTGCTTCGGCTTCAAATAAAATACAGTAAAAAGTTACGAACTTGAATCTTTGTTTGTCTAAATGAAATACAGTTCATACGGTCATACCTATCCAAAATATCCTTCCCATGTTAGTAAAGCACTAAAGCCTCCATGGTCAGCGTTAGCCTAGCTGAAAGTGGTATAGTTTTTATTTATTCAACGGTGTAGATAATAGCAGAGCATATCCAGCCATACCTGCACTATCTTTCTCATTTGCAAATAAGTCAAACAGATTAATACACGCTAGAAGAAAAGAAGAGGTGGAAATATGGCAGAGACAATTGTTTCTGATGTAGTTGTGAAGCTTCTTGAATATTTGGGTGAGTTTGGTGTTGAGAAGATAACGCCTTACCTCAATGGAAGAAAACAACTGAAAGAGCTAGAGCAATTGATGGGGATGGTCCAAGCTCGACTTCTTGACGCAGAGAGGCTAAGGGAAGGTGAGAATGGAGCTTTGATCAAGCTGTGGCTGCTAAGGCTCAAATGTGTACTCTACCGCCTTGAAGACTTGTTCGAAGAGGTCATTTTGGCTGATAATGAAAGTGAGCAACTTCCTAGAGGTATGCTTACCCATCCGCTGCGTGCTTTTACTTCATGCTTTAGTCCCTATAAAGTAAATAAAGAAATGGCTTTAGAGAGCAAGGACATTATGGCGGAGTTGAAAGCCATTACATCCGAAATGCACTGCCTAGACCTGAGAGTATTGCATTCTGCCTGTGTACAGCCTTCTGTTAGTCTGGTGAACAGAAGAGAAACACACTCTTTCATGTTGGAGGAAGAAGTAATTGGCAGAGATGCTGATAAAAACGCAATTATAGAAATGGTTTTGCGTTGTGATAATGTTAGAGGAAGTGTCTCAGTGATCCCAATTGTTGGGATTGGTGGCATAGGAAAAACAACTCTCGCTCAACTTGTTTTTAATGATGATAATGTTCAAAAGCATTTTGAGCTTAAAGTTTGGGCTTGCATTTCAGAAATCTCCAGTTTGGAAGAGCTAGTAAGAAAAATTCTTAAGTCCATAAATAGAAGTGATTGCCACCAGCTGTGTGTGGAGCAGCTTCAATCCTGCCTTCAGGACGCTGTCAGTGATAAGAAATTCCTGCTCGTATTAGACGATGTGTGGGATGAGGATCGAGAGAGATGGTTATGTTTAAGGCGTTTGCTGTGTGGCTGTAGTCAAGGGAGCAAAATTATTGTCACCTCTAGATCGAGAGTGGTGGCCGATAACATGGGAACAGTCGAAGCCTATGCGTTGGGGGTCTTGCAAGAAGACATGTCCTGGGCTTTGTTTAAAAGCCTAGCATTTAAGGAGGGGCAAGATGAGAGTAACGAGCATCTGACCCGCATCGGCAAAGAGATTGTGAGAAAGTGTAGTCATGTTCCACTTGCAATAAGGACAATTGCTAGTCTTCTTTATGCTAAAGACACAGAGCAAGAGTGGGACTATTTCAAGGAAAGTGAGCTTGGCATGATAGAGCAATGTGAAACCAGTATTATGTCATCTTTGAAGCTGAGTTATGATCACTTAACGCCGCAGTTAAAGCAATGTTTTGCTTACTGTTCGCTGTTTTGTAAGGACTGTGAGCTCAATAAAATGGATTTGATTTATCTGTGGATGGCCCAAGGGTTCCTCAAGCCCTTGAGGGATCATGAAAGTCCAGAGGATGTTGGTCATGTATACTTCATGGAGCTACTTAGGAGATCTTTTTTTCAAGATGTTAGAAAAAATGAGTACGGTGAGATCATAAGCTGCAAAATGCACGATTTGATGAATGACTTGGCAAAAATGGTGGCAGGATATTGTTGTCTTCTTGTGGATAAACCTTCAATTCAGATCAATGATAATACCATCTGGCATGCAAGCTTTACAGCTGGCTCGACATGGAATGCTCCAACATGGTTGCTATCGGCAAAGAAAATTCGTTCTCTTCTTCTGACTACCAACAGCCTTTCTTTTTCTGTACCAAACATCAGTTGTATCTTCTCTAGTTTGAGGTACTTACGGGCATTGGACTTGCCCCGGGTAGATGGTGATAGCTTTCCGGATTCGATCAGGGGGCTGAAGCACTTAAGGTATCTAAAACTTAGTCTCTCGTCAGATACTCTTCCTGAATGCATCACGGGGCTGGAGAACTTGCAGACTTTGGATCTCCGAGAATGTCAGCGGCTTAGAGAACTTCCAAGGGGTTTTCATAAGTTAACAAGCCTTAGGCACTTGCATTGTGATAGTTCTATTGCACTGATTGATATGCCGCCTGGATTTGAGCTATTAACATCTCTTCATACATTGGACTTATTTTCTGTGGGCAAATGTACAGGGTTAAAAGCACTAAATAGCTTCAATGATCTTGCTGGGAGATTGAAAATCCGCTTTTCAGAAAATCGTGGGAAATCTGTATCAGTAGACACAGGGGCAACTTTGAAGGATAAGAAGCTAACTAGCCTGGAATTAACTTGGTGGCCATTGCGGAATGGAGAACCATCTTGTCATTCTGGTGAAGTGGAAGATGAGTTGGCTCTCAGTTGCCTACAGCCCCCGCCATTTCTCAAATTCCTACTGGTCGAGGGGTGGAGGGGAGCAAGGTTCCCGAGGTGGGGGATGGATGAGTTTCCTTGTTCACTCCCTAACCTTGTTTCTATAGAAATTGTGGGCTGTGAGAGATGTCAACACCTCCCACCATTTAGTCAATTGCCTCATCTCAGGTCTCTTGAACTTTGGTACCTTGGTGCCCTAGAATACATAAGTATTGACTGGAACAATTTTGAGGCTTCTTCTCCTGCAGTATTTTTCCCTTCCTTAAAGCGTCTTGTGCTCTTTCAGTTGCCTGAGTTACAGGGATGGTCAAGAATAAATAATAAAAATGATCAACAAGAAACTGAAAGTCACCAGTACTCGCTGCAGCCGTCATACTTCCCCCGTCTTTCTAAACTCAACATAGGATATTGCCAGAAGCTGATGTCAATGCCTGTGGCCCCAAGGCTCAAGTTACTGGGTGTCAATAACGTCCATAAGAATCTGCTAAAACATCTTCTTTATGGAGATGAATCACAAACAACAGTGTCTGCTTCACCTGGTCCTTCGTCAATAGAACAGCTGCACATCCGATCAGTTTCTGAATTAGACACTCTTTCAATAGATTTTGTTTCACTAAAATCCTTGTCAATTTACATTTGCCCCCAATTGATCAGATTAATAGTGAAAGCTCCAACCTCACTACGGCATCTTGAAATTCATACCTGTGTTAGACTGAGAGACGTATCAAGTGCACAACATCTCACAGTCCTTGAGGATTTCAAAATCTCTGATTGTGAGCAGTTTGATTGGGAGCATATGATGAATCCTGGTAGTAGTGTTGGTAGTAATTGTGGTGTTCAGTCAGCTGCTTGTCATGGCCTCAAGAACCTCCGTTTATTGTCATTGAAGAGCATCTGCAAGGTGGAGTCACTCCCAGAAAGCCTTGGTTGCTTGACAGCACTTCGGGAACTGGAGTTGTACAATCTTGAAGATTTGACGTCTCTACCAGAGTGGATTGGGAACTTTACCCATCTTTGTCGGCTTGACATTCAGGATTGCATAAAACTGAATATGCTTCCAGAGTCACTTCGTAACCTTACCTCTTTACAAGCCCTTGAGATCAGGGAATGTGATCCAGAGATGAAGAGAAGATGTCAACAGCCTGACGGTGAATATTGGCCCCTTATTCGACATATCCCCCATGTTGTACTTGACTGTTAGACTGGCGTAGCGCAACTGTCATAGTGCATTCACAAACATGTGTGCCCTAACACTTATGTGCACGGTCAATTTCGGTAGCATTTTCCCCTTAATCATCTAACTAGTTAAGTTACATGTTACAAAAACTCGTAAAAGTAATATTTTCATGCCAGAACTATTGATTGTTGAAGCTCTGTTAAGTTCCATCTCCACAAATTTGCATGCCCTTTAATTAGGCAGGGTCACTTAAGATGTATATATCAGATTAAGTCGAGCTTGTTCCTGTACACGAAGTATGTGAGTTAACTTACAGACAGGTTAACTTATAGCCGGTTATAGCAATCTGTATATTTGAGACTATCTAGTCTTATTCCCCTTCCCTTTTTGCAAGATTTCTGCAAAGGGTGATTAATAAGTACTGCCATAATAGGTAATCTGGTTTTGTACATTTATGATATATCATGTGTGGCTGTGTGCCCTTGTTCATGCTTGTAGAGCCATGTTGATCCGCCCATCTTCTCGAAACAACTTTTGCCAATGTAATTATTGCCTTTGTAATTTAAATTAAACTGTCATTGCAGATTACTTGCTACGAAACTAGTTAGTCATTCAAATGCACAAGGTCCTATTTGATATAATGGATCAGATAAGATTCCAACTATGAAATTTATTCAAAAAAAAAAAAAAAAAAAAGCATCAAGTCATCAGCATTATTCAACATGTTGCCTCAAGCCCAAAGAGGAGTAAACTTTAATCAGATCATACAACAAAAGCCCTATTTGTTTAAGAAAATGAATAAAGAACATGGAATTACTTGTACTAAGATAAAATCAGTGATGACCTCTTTTTCTTAGAGAAATTGTCAATGGGACCCTATAGGCACCAATAATAGTACTCCATTGGTATCACAAAAGTCTAATAAGGGGAAGTGGAGCATATTTTAGTGCTTACCGTGATGGTTTAGATGATAGTGTGACTGGTGTCTGCTACAGAAAGAACAGTGAAGGAAGAAAATTTACGTAGGCAAGCAAGTACCAAGAGAACAACAGCACAATATCCTAATACCCTGAGTGTTAAATGCATAGAGTCTTACCTCCAGCTTTATCTCCAACAGCCTCCAGTACGTTACTGGCGATAAGCCTGTGAGTTTCTTCAAAAGATAGAATAGAATCAACAGACGTTGAAAGTACTACAAAAATCGAGATATCAATAGTTGGAGTCACTGAAACTTAAATTTTCTTACTCCTAAGAGTGTGACCAAAGATTGCCCCATTTTGACCAAAGCTCTTGCAATAAATAGCCTAACGAGATAATTTTGAGGGACCAAGGGAGTAGCACTTTATTCGTTTAAAGTTCCAAAGGTCGTATGATTGTATGGAGCATTTGGGCATAATAAATGCAAAATTGTTTTCCTTTACAAGAAAAACGAACTTTAATTTTATATAATGTTAGTCATTCGTAAAGTGTTGAACATGTCAGTGTCGTCATTTTAAAGACCGACAACAAAATGTTATGAAGTATTGTACTCCTTCTATCCCTTTTTTTTTTGCCCCATTTTCCAATTTGGTCCGTCCCTTAAATATTACCCTATTTGCTTAAAAACTTACCATGTTGGGTTGTCCCATCAAAGATTTTTCATTGTATCTGAAAAAGTAGATTTTTGTACTTAGGGTAAAAAAAAGGGACAGATAGATTACTAATTATTTTTTCTAGTTCCGAAAACCTTGTGTTTGAACATCCCAATACTAAAACAAATGGAATTAGAAAACTCGAAAGGATTAAAAACAAGCTCTAACAAATTTAACAAGTATCAACACTTTCACCAAAGAATTTACCCAATGAAAATAAACATGATTAGAATTGATATAAAACCATGCTTAAGATCGAGTTAATTGATATTAGAGTAGAAAAGGAGAAGCATGTGATGACTGAAGCACAGAGAGCACGAAGGAACGCGTAGTGCATCATTCTATTCAGTCCCATGCACTTCATCCTCTGTTCTCTCTATCTTCTGTCAACAGCTACAGCTTCCCCACCACTTTCGGCTCCCACCTTTTTCCTATCTTATGCCTTCTTACCCTTAACCTACTAACAATAATCTGAATAACGTTTGCTTAATTAGCACTTTCAATGTAGGGGTACTTCCATCGCCATAAAAGCACTAGTTTTACCAACCGTATATTCAACCTTCATGTAATTGTTAAGCAAATAGGGTAATATTTACTCTATTATACCTAAAATATACTATACTTTCCTCATTTTCCTTCTTTTCTTTATTTCAGGTACACTTTTTTTTTATTGATTTAATAAAACTTAGAGAAAGATGATGTCAAAAGAAGGGAAAAAAAAATCTGAGAGAGAGGGGATTGAATCATGAATATTGTAGCCCTTGAAAAAGAGATTACTCAATATTTATAGGACAGGAGAAAGGTGCGAAGAGTTTACCAAAATAGGGGTGGATAATATTTATTCGTTCATTAGGGCACTACCACAAGTACCTTTAAGTATGTGGAGCATTAAACACCGCCCTCAACTTACTCAAACTGCTCCATATTTTGACGATTTTGCCCTTTAACGTATTTAAATTAAAATCGAACATTTTACACTTTAATTTTTATTTCACACTCCACTTTGCTGTAAAAAAAATGAATCTTACAATTCCCGACCGCTAGGCCTTCAACAAATATATAATTTTAACAAATTAATACTACTTTTGTATTCTAATTAACATGAATAACATTAACAATAATTAATAATATTATAAAATAATATTAACTAACAATAATTAACAATAATAGTAATAAACAATAATTAAACAATAATTAACAATAAAATGACGAAAATGTCGCTGAAAATCGGGGGGCCGTTTGATTTTTCCGGCAAGCCCCGAGGCTAGCTGTCCAAGATTTATGGCTTGCCCTAGGGCCGGCCGGAAATCTTGGACGGCTAGCCCTAGGACTTGCCGGAAAAATCAAACGGCCCCCCCAATTTCCGGTGACTTTTTCATCCTTCCGACGATCATAATGTGGGTTTAAAGTTTAATCATATGGCTGTGAATGAGTGACTTGTGTATACAGGATAGAAACCTCCTTTCAACTGCAGATGTAGACTAATTCACACATGGAAACCCACTACAAATACTTGCTCAACAGAAATGCAACCACTTGCAAACCTTATTTGATTTTGGCATGTGACATTCAGATTTATGGGATCCCTCTCCAGGATCTTCATTCAGTTACTGTGAATCAAGGTACACAAGGATTCAGTTAGACTTACTATAAATCAAGGTACAAAAGGATTGAAAATTCTTAGGTAATATACGCATGACCATTCACTAGCTCTTATCAAATCAAATTTGGTACTGATACATTGTAAACTACATAACTATAGTTTAACAGCTAACAGGGGTGAAATACCCATAATGAAAAAGCTGTAGTTAGACTTTGAATCAAGGGCATGATAAATTTTGCCTCAGTGTTAACTGCCTAGCAGTTAGAAATTAGCTGAATTTTATTGATAGAATAAAAAAAAAATGTTTACATTTTGTGATTGATGAAATTACAGTTGGCAAAAATCGTTTACCTACAAAACCTGGAGTTGCAATTTTAAACCAAAATACAATAAGTTTAGTCAAACACTAAAATTGATGCTGAAAGAAAGTTAAGGGCAAACAGCAAATTCGAAAGATACTTCTAACATAAACAAATTGCTTAACATGACTAAGGTTATGCAAACTACAGTGGAGAAAATTTATAGCGTGTAAAATCAGAGATATGGCTATCAGCCAAACAGAGAAAGACCGAATACAACAATTGGAACATACACGCTGCAATCTAAGAACAGTGCACCTAAGAGGTTCATGAGCATCAGACCCAGCTCTAATGTCCTCCCAGCGCTTTCAGCCCAAGCATACCCATTGCCCAAGAGAGAGGCTATAGTATCTCCCTGCCCTCGTGTAAATTTCTTTTGGTTCTCTGGAAGAAGTCTCCGGATGATAAAAGTTATACTGGTTATCAGAACTAGAATGAGTGGTCGAAATAACAAGATACCCCGAAATACCTTACCGCCCACTATTGGAAATCCAGCAGATGACAGGACAACCAAGATTGCTATCGTAAGAGCACACAACAGTCTATCATGCTCTGTCTCTGCTACAGCAACACATACTTCCTGTGAAGTTACATTACTAATGGGGATCTGTTGGGCCACCCCTAGTGCTGCATCAAATAATTTCTGAACTCCAGAGGACGCTTGTCGATTGATGTTATCTTCCGAGGCAGATGCTCTCAAAGATTCAGTTACAGGATCAGAGTTTCTTAGCAAGGGTTCCTCTTCTTTGCTTTGACCACCTAATGCATTATCTTGACTGGAATTGGAAGATTGATCGTGCATAAAATATGAGGGTTTGTCTTCCTCTGTTTGAGAAACTGCAAAAACCACCGACAACAATGAGCATACAATATTAATAAGAAACTTCAGCCCCTCAAGAACATCACAAAATATGTCTAATGCTCAAAACTGACAAAATGTTAATTATGCAGAGAATCTTGATGAAATCAACACTCTAGAATCTTCGGTGAGAAAGAGAACAGCAAACGCAATAAACAGTGAGTACAAAGTCGAACAATTCTACATATTATACGGTGCATCAATGCTAGTCACAGGTTTCTTATTATACTAATAATGCAAACAAGGACCCAGAAAATAGAAGCAGTGCACTACACACCAGAGACATCATTAAGCTTTCTCAGCTCTACTCTTAATTTATCATATGTAAAACAATATTCAACCAAAACCCGAAATATTAATATGTAGACTTAAGTTTCACAAGCCTTCAAATTGATCCAAACATATTTGGAGGCAACAGTTAGTAACATTCACTTAGCCTTCTTCCGCTCCAACTTTCTTCAATAAGTCGAGCATAAACTACAAAGGTCTTTGCCCGTAACCTATGGTAATGGACCTAAGAAGAATCAGTTATCCTTTACATAACCCATTACTTCAATAATGACTAACACAACAAAGATAATATGGCCAGGCAACAATGAAAACAAAGTAAATACTTGAAGTTGTCATAAGGACCACAGGGGCCACAGGGCAAGGCAGAACTTAGTTTCTCCCACAGAAAAATCAATGGCACTATAAACTCCAAGAGACTACATATAGCCATCTTACACCCTTTGAATCTAGTAAATTTGTAGAAATGCATCATTCTCCAGTAGCTAATTAAAAAAAAACTATTATATCTTCAAATCCTTAAAGATATCAATGCAAGTATAAGGTCGACTTTAGTTCAAACATTCGTGCACACACCCACACCCTCGCACCCCACTTTTAGAGAGGTTGGGGAAATTTTTTAAAAGAAATTTCTCTTTCCACAAAAGTAATACTCTAAAAGCAGGTTTCATTAAAGCCCAACAGTCACTCCACCCAAATTACATAATTTAACGTCAACAAAAAGTGTCCTGCACTCCAAATAAAAATGAACCCAAAATTATTGAAGGTAAGCTTGTCATTGGCTAGGGAATCATTTTCAAATGGAACTATGAAAGTCACACACTCCATAACCCCCACAGAGAGAGAAGATAGCTACATCCTCCTGAGCAGGTAATGGCCCACATTTCACAGTGACAGCAAATAGCTCACCATTCCATTACCACTTTAGTAACATTCAGCAATGACCACAAAAGCTGCAGTTGTCATGACCAATATCAGCATAAAAATGACCTGGTTACTAAGTGAAAACCAACTTTGCAACCACTATAATGAAGAAATAACAGATAAAACTATTACGAGTGCTTATGCCAGTTGGGGTATAGGGACCAGTGAAGAGGAATTTTTTGTTTAACCACGGGGAACTGGTTTCCGGTGGGGTACCCATCCCATCTGCAAGCCTGTCATACATTCACCTTACCCATTATTCCCTAATTTCACTCCATTATACACAGAAAGTCCAAACAAATTTTTTTCAAATCAACTGGTCCAATGTTTGTTTTCAAAACAAATATCTATATTTGTATTGTGATATAAATTTTTACGAAAGAAATAAAAATCAGGGTAATAATCAGGACTAGATATTTGTAAATTGTAGATGTGGGACACAAGGATAGTAGGACCATTAATATCTTCAATTCTGTATAAATAAAAATATGAAAAGTTGTTTTTATGAAAAGTAACATTGAAATGAATCTGACAAAACCTTGCACGATGATGTTTTTCCTTATAAAATAATCATCAATGACCAATTTTTCTAAGTTCACCACATGAACTGTAAATGGGAACAACTTTGTGAAACGGAAGGTGTATAAAACTAACACCTAAAACTCTTGAATAACAACCAAATAAGATTTCCTCTTGAAATTAAACAACAGTCAAATTAGTGTCATTCATATTTTAATCATTCAACACAAGCAATCTCCATTAACCTTCAAATCACCAATCATAGCTCACCACTAAATGCATTTTCAATTATATGAAAGGACTAGAATATCTGCTTCAAAGGATTGTTTTAATGGTGGTAGATGAAACATACGACTAGAAAATACAACAAGGCATCTATGTACAACTCCCTCTTTTTTGCTACATCAAAAAGACCTCTTGCATCATTTACGCAAAGGGTTTATAAGAGAAGCAAAAATTATATAGGGAGATAATGTAACCAAGCAAAAGTTGGTGAGTAGACATATGTTATCACACACAAGCAAAGGGGAAACAACCAATACAGTCTTGCAGTCATGGACTCAGGGCACTGATCAATACAGCTGTGTGCATCACCAGCATGTTGTCAAGGTGTTGGCATAATCCAACAACATGTGCAAGGAAACAACAAAGAAGAGGAACTCCAAAAACCTGGTGCATGAAGGCCCTATTCAATAAAGATATGTTTGGCCAAAAATTGTGTAATTGGGGAAAAAAGTCAAACCACTACTACTTTATTTAGTAGTTTAGCTTATAGCAAAACAAGTTTAGTTTCAATTCTCTACTCTTTTTAGAAATCTGAACCAGAATTTATTCATTGATTTTTTTTACAAGCAAGGATTGTAATATAAATAATTGTAAAGAGTTTTATCTAAACTTTGCTAAATTTATTATTAAAAAGTTACTTCACTACAAATCAAGTCAACAATCTTGCGTGTCACATTTTACAATCAAACATCTAGAAGCTACGAGTGCATGTTATCAATATCTCAATAGAATTTAGCCAAACAAATCAATTAGCCAATGGAAATGAACTATCAGCTAGGCACAATCCACTAATAGCCAAATAGGAGCCAAGTTTCCAGAGTAAATAAGCCCAACTGTTGCATTACAACTCATATAGTCGTTCTCTGTACATCTCAATCACAACTTAGGTGTTAGACTTTTCTGAAGTCTAGAACATACAGCATCCCAGATCAAAAAGCCTCTTCCACTCGATAAAACTAAATTCAAAGCATTTTTTCCCCTTCTCTAATAGAACCTGCTCCAAATAGTTCAGCACCAAGATAGTTTTAAAGTCCACCTGCTGAAATAAGACTTCATTCAAACACCAAAAGTTTCTCACAAATTATTAATGTGTCGCAAATGATCTAGCAACAATTTAGAAGGAAGACACAATGGTTTCTCACTTATGTCCCTCCCTCTTGAGATAGATGCCAATATGTCAGACTCTAGAGCACATACTTTCAAGTGTATTTATCATTTCACTCCAAAATCTTATCCTTTGCTAGTAATTTAATAAATACTATGGATACCCTCTCTCCTTAATTTTGCTCCACCACAAAACAAAAGTGGAGGAAAATATTTTTCTTCCAATCCAAATAGATAAATATCTTTGTCACATGAGTTTCAAAAGACAGCACTAACAAGAGCTTCATCTTTCCCATCCCTAAAATCGTACAACGATACAAAAGTTCCCAAACCCCAATACCCTTTCTTCTCCATGGTGCCCATTAGCTCAAAATCAGAATCCACAAAAAAATCCCATCCTCCCTTGACTTTTGAAAACTTCTAATTTCTTTTATCACTTTAGCTGCAAATTCCAAACTTAGTCCACTTTTTGTAAAAATTTTCGAAATTAAAAAAATTAAACTTTCAAGGAACTAGCCATTATCCTTGAGTTAATTCTCTCTCCAAATATACTCCAATGTCAAAAAAGAACGTAAAATTCTACAACGACTAAGTAACTGCCCCCAAAAAACCCACTCCCTACTTAACATTTGCAACAATTACAAAAACCCCTTAAGGAACTAGCTATTGCTCATGTGTTAATCCTCACTCCAAATGTACTCCAACCTCAAAATTGAACTAAAAATATTACAATAATCGGGAAAATCACAAAAAAAAATTCATTTCTTTGTGAAAAATCGGGGCAATAACAAAACCCCATCAATGAACTAGCTTACCCATGTGTTAATTTTTTTCTCCAAAAATACTACTCTGTACATCCTAACATTATACTTATAATCTACAACATCTAATAAAAACCGCCTATTTTCCCCATCATGCAAATCCAACTGTCATTCTATCAATCCCTATAAAAAACAGGCAAGACCCTGATATAAAGGAATAAATTGAGTATCAATTTATTCTAATCTTGTATAATGTACCTAGGCTTATTTATACTTGATAGTACTAGTCAACCTTAATTTTGTTAGTTTCCTAATATTGTATAACTATAAATATTGTTGTATTTGTTATATGGAAAAAGATCATAACTCATAATTCTTATATGGTATCAGATTATAAGATACTAATATTTTTTCTCTCTTTCGCAAAAATGGTGAACGATGCTATCATTCCCGACTATGATGATCCCAACAAACCCTTTACCCTAATTCATGTCCACAACTCCATTAAACTAACCCCTTCCAATTAAGTTGTTGGGAAACCAACTTCAAGCCACGCTTCTTGGTTATGATTTATGGAACTTTGTTGATGGAAGCTATCAATTCCCTCCCACCTCGATCACCACTGATTGTGTTTCCGTGGCTAACCCTACTCTAACCTGGTTTCGCCAAGAACGTTTGGTCTTTGGTGCAATTGTGGGCACCTTATCTCAAGACCTTATTCCTCTTGTATCTCAATTCATATCTCCTCGACCGTCTCGCTGCAATGGGTAAACCGATGGATCACAAAGATATTATTGATAAGGTCTTAAATGGCCTTGATTATGAACAATTCAAATCAATAATTGATGCAGTCAATGGAGACTGAGAAGCTTATCACCAAGGAGCTCACAACTTCTGTTAAGCCATCTCCTTCCCCATTCCTTGAAACAGTGAATGCAATCCATCACCGTCGAAAATCTATCTCCACTACTGCCCCAACACATAGCAACCAAGTCTTCCTTCCCTTGCAATGAAGCACAAGCCTCTCACCAACAACATCCTTACCTAGGCAAATGTTCAAGGGTCACTTTCTTAGTCATTGCTCCATATTCAGGGGTCAATATCAATCAATTCAAGTGCCTACTGCTACTCATAATCATTTTGTTCAAAAGGGCTATGTTCCACCCTTTCAAGTACCGCAAGGCCATGTAGCTACCGCAAGTGTCCCCTCATCAAATGTGTGGCTGCGGAAAAGTGGTGCTTCTCACCATGTAACCAATGACCTTGCCAACTTATCTCTCCATGCTCCATATGACAGCACCAAAGAACTGGTTATTAGTGACGGCTCTACCCTCCCAATTCATAACATGGATCATTTCTCAATTTCATCTTCTTCTACAAAATTTCATTTTTTAATGTCTTGCATGTTCCATCAATCTCTTGCAACATCCTTTCCATATCACAATTTTGTAGAGAAAATAATACCACTATAGAATTCTTACCCTCTTCTTTCTGTGTGAAGGAGCTTTTGAAGGGCACAACCCTATTCCAAGGCCCAACTAAAGTTGGTGTTTATGAATATAGTCCTAACAAACCTCAAGTATTCACAACCGTCAAACTGCCAAAGCATGATTGGCATCATCGTCTTGGTCATCCATTACTTAATATCATTAGGTCTTTAAAGTCTAGTTTCAATTTACCTATTTCAGATTTTCCGATGTCTTATTGTAATTCGTGCAACATCAATAAAAGCCACAAACTACCATTTTAGTTTTCATCTCTTACGTCTAATGCTCCATTAGAACTTATTTTTTTGGATGTTTGGACTTCTCTTCTCTTATCTCATGGACCATGGTAACTCGTTTTCAAAACAACATTATCAAGCCCAACAAAAGTATGTCCATTCCACAACCATAACCTTGACCTCCACTAAACCGACCACCATCACTCAAGTATTAAAAGACCCCCAATGACGGGCTTCCATGACCGATGAGTACAATGCTCTCACCCGCAACCGTACTTGGGATCTTGTACCTTAACACTTCACACAAAATTTGGTTGGTTGTAAATGGGTGTATTGAATCAAATACAGGTCCAGTGGTGATATTGAACGTTACAAGGCCCGCTTGGTAGCTATGGAATTTCATCAGCATTAATTTTTTATAAACCAGTCTCGTCATTAAACCAACAACTGTTCGGTTAATACTCTCTTTTGGTTACACATGACTGGTCACTGGCTATCAACAATGCCTTTTTTCAAGGCTCTCTTCATGAAAACGTTTACATGTCTTAACCTCTTGGCTTCCTTGACAAGGATCATCTGACTCATGTCTGTAAGCTCTGTAAAGCCATCTACGACCTCAAGCAAGCCCCTTGCGCATGGTACACTGAACTTCACAATTGATTGTTGTCCTTTGGGTTCAAAAATTCCATCGCTGACTTGTCACTCTTTCAGTACAATTGCAACGGTATCATCCTCTATCTCCTAGTATACTTTGATAATATTATTGTTACTGGACTTTCTCCTAATGCTCTACAACAATTCATCACATCTCTTGCATCAAGATTCTCCTTCAAAGAATTGGGTCCTTTATCCTATTATCTTGGTGTTGAAGTGCTCTCTCATGACTATGGCTTGTTTCTTAGTCAAAAAATGTATATTTGTGATTTATTAGCTCGAGCAAATATGGCCAATGCTAAACCGGTCTGTACACCAATGGTTGCTCATCCCTCTCTCAATTTGGATGTTGGCTCTCCTCTTCCAAACCCCACTGAGTACCATGCTCTAGTTAGGGGTTTACAATATCTATCATGGATGTTTCCTTCATTATCAATCGTTTATCTCAATGCATTCACTAACTTGCATTGGCAGCTCTACGCCATCTTCTTCACTACTTGAATGGCACTATTGATCATGGTCTCACATTTCACCGTAACTCTCCTTTGAACTTACATGCTTAAACTGATGCGGATTGGCATGATGATAGAGATAACTTTATCTCTACATTGTTTACTTAGGTCGAAACCCACTATCATGGAGCTCCAAGAAGCATCACGGCATAGCTCGCTCATCCATTGAAGCTGAATTTCGTGCGGTTGCATCGACAACTGCTAAGGTACTCTGCTGCTATTCATATTGTATCCTTACTGTCTGAACATCAAGCTAGCTGCTATACCAAGTACCTATTGTGACAATTTGAGTGTTATAAGCTACTCAAAGAATCCTGTTTTCCACTCTCGTATGAAGCATCTTGCTCTTGCTTTTCACTTTGTATGAGAACAGGTGCAACTTGGTTCATTGGTTGTCTTCAAATACAACACATTTCTGGAAATGATCAGCTTGCAGATGCCCTCACCAAAACCACTTGCCGTAATGCCGTTACACGTTTCACTAACCTAAATTCCAAAATTGGTCTAGCCTCACGACCATCCATCTTGCGGGAGTGTATAAAGGAATAAATTGAGTATCAATTTATTTTAATCTTGTATAATGTACCTAGCCTTGTTTATAGTTAGTACTATTAGTCAACCTTAATTTAGTTAGTTTCCTAATATATTGCTTAATATTAGGCTTAAATTATGGCATTTGTTAACCCCTCAAGATCAGCTTTGTACAACTATATATATTGCTGTATTTGTTATATGGAAAAAGATCATAATTCACATTTCTTATACCCAGGTCTAGTTCAATTTCTCATTCACACCTAGCATTTCCAACAATTATATAGTTTTCATCATGTCATAATTCAATTGCAAGCAACATAAAACTCAAAAACCCTAATTTTCAATTGCAGAATAAAATTGAATCAAGTTCAAACAAATAACGAATAATGTGTGCAACTGAGACGAATGTACCTGAAAGTTGATCAGAGGGAAGAGGGGATTGGAGATCTTGATGAAACTGTTGCTGAGGAACGAACGGCTGAGATGCATTGGAATCGTTGGAATCAGATGTAAGACTAGGTTTTCGACCTGTGATGAGAGCCATACGGTCTTGGCCTCTTTCTAAAATACGACGTCGTCTTGCTTCAGTTACATTTGCCATCGCTCGCTTTTTGCGAGCTGTATTTCTCTCTCTCTCTCTTCGTTGGAGGATAATAGATTCAGGGGTTTTCACTTGTTGCAGATGAAGATGAGGATGAGGATGAGGATGAGGATGAGGATGAAGATGAATGTCTCACTGAGTTTATTTTTGGGACGTCGATGAGTGCTAAATGAAATAAATGGAATATTTTTGTTTATTCTTGATTTCTTTCCTATTTTGTAAGAGTGTTTCCCCTTTTTCACCTTATTTCGACGTATCAATGAACGAGTGTAGTCGATTATTGAAAAATAATTACTATAACTCTCGTAATAATAATATTGTTCTTTGAATATTATTAAAAGTTGAGACATTACTTATTAAAGTTATGTAGACATTTAAATGTTGTTTTTCTTTTTTATAGCTCATAACTACATGGATTGTCCACTAGATTTGGACTAAGAGGACAAGTGGAAAGATTGCTTTAAAAAGACGAGTTTAAAAATTGCTTAAGACTCATTAAGATTAATCATTAACTCAATTATTAAGCCTAAATGTGCATTTGAGCCGAAATTGAGCTTATTAGCCCAAAGACTGGACTCAAATCATATTAATACCCAAACCGTGGAATATTGTAGAGACAAAAAAATCTATTTCACGGATAGATTTGTGTGACACACAACAGCAATGTTCACAAATTTATTAAAACGATCACAAATACAAAAAGGCATGCTAACAAGCTATGGGAGGTGCAATCATTTTGTGCGTCATGGAGCTTTTGCGTATTAGATGGCGCTACTACACTTCACATATTATGCTTTAATATTGTATAGAATTGTTGCACATTGTGCAAACTCCACCATCCTAGCTTTTCCGTGATGACAACCCTTATTCTTCCAAAGTATTTTCTAAACAGTATATAAATTCATGTTCGCATACTCTTTATTCTCAACAAATTGAAAGTAATCTCAATTTTCTTTTTCCAATACGAAAATTATTCGAAGACTCAGGCAATCAAGGTATGTAAAGGATCCATAATCACTTTATTTTCTTTGTTGTTTACTAACGTTTTTGTTCATAGTCATGTGAATATGCTTTGTGATCACAATCTAACATGTTTTTGCAAGGGCTTTTATTACATTATTATGATAATTATCCTAGCATTGTTTACGTTGAATTTTGTATTTTGATTAATACTTTCATGCTTTTAATCATGTTTTGAATGTAATTATTGTATATTATTGCTCATATGTTTCACCTTATTTATTGCACTAAGCAAGACCATTTACTTGAAATGTGTTTAATGAACAATTGATTTAGGTATCTTTTTAAAAATAGTTGTCTAAAAAAGTGATCACAATATAAGTCTTCACGTGCTTTAAATTCACCCATCATTAATAGATTGTAGCAATGTGTAATTTTAGAATCTTTAATTTTGTTGTTAATTGTAAGCCTTGGAAAAGTGGATATATAATTGAATTGGCATAGAGTCGTTTATGAGTGGATTATGGCTAGGTTTAGTCCATATCTCATCCCCAATTCCTCTTTAGTTAAAGACCATAAAATGAAATTATATATTTTAAGGATTCATAACAAGAAAATCTATGTTATGCTTATATCCCTTGATTTGTCCCTATTCTTGAATCGTTAGTCAAGTATTTTCTTATTTATTGCAACTCTTAGATTCTTTTGAATTGACTTTTATTGGAGATTTGAAAATATTGCAAAGTAAAATATAATTAATACGTGAGAATTATTATTATTATATGTTTTTTTCATCCTAAGATTAAGGCATATAAAAATAAAATGGGTCATCCTAACTTTGTTGTCCAATTGTCACTACATATTCATACATAATATTTGTGGGTTTGTTTTCTGAGTAGCACCATTTTCCTTTTTGTGTTCAAACTTTGCAAATTTTGACCATACATATTTATACAAAATATTTGTGGATTTGTTTTTTTAGCAAGCACCATTTTCCTTTTCGTGTTCAAACTTTGCAAAATTTGACCATATTTTTCAATTACCATGTATTCAAATTATTGTAATAGTGTATATCCGAAAATGGACTGAATATAGTAATTAGCACATTGGATAAAGGATAAATGGTAATTGGAGCCATTCAATAAGATTAGTGTCCAACTTTAAAAAAAGATAAATGAAATGAATAAGTATGATAGATCTAAAAAAAAGAATGGAGAGGTCCTAACTAACAATTTTGGAAATATGTTAAGAATGGAAAAAGTATAACATTTGCAAATTGCAATCCAGAAAAAGAATGAAAGAAATTCCTGTTATTTAAGATGTTCTAGCTAGTTACGGCAATGGAGAGTGATGGAGTGAAATACCCACGACGTCAACATGAATACATGATAACATGACTTGATATATACAATCCACTGTACCAAAATGAAGCCTAATGAATATTGACTTAGAACGTACTCCTACTTGAATCATTAACATTTTTGAGTAGCTGGAACATGCTCCAGAATCCAGTTATCACCGTTGCCAGTAAGAGGCCACACTGCAGTACGCCGACAATTTCTAGACATAAGATACATAAACAAAACGCCAAAAACTTGTCTATGCCAACTCTACAATCATATATAATCTACATGCACCCCTAATCCAAAACAAATCAACTATTCTGTGCATCAGCTTTTGTCTCAGGTCAGCTGCTAATTTCATCCTCAGAATCAGGAACATCAGATGGATCCTCCTCACTTGAAGAATTACTAGTCAAATTCCCAGTCGAGCTTTCATCTTCTGAATCAGGGACAACAAAAGATTCCAAGGCACAATTTCGAGTAGGCCTATGCCTATATCGATTCTTAGCTTCAGGATTCCTGGCTTTGCGAAGATTATGACCAATACGATTTGAACTATTTTGCTTCTGCAAACCAGTAGTAATATTTACATGCTCAAAATCACTTGAATCAATTTCACAATCACTCGCTATTGCATTGACACTTTTGCCAACATTTTCAGTATAAATATAATTGGTATCCTTGCCCTTGTCACCTTCTTCACTCTGAAGGTCATCTTCCCCGTCATTTTCACTGCTTTCACCCCGTTGGTCATCTTCCTCATTGTTGTCACCACCTTTACTCGGATGGTCATTCTCATTGGAATCTCCTCCAACCTGTTTGTCAATTGGCTTGTCTTCAGAAGGGGAAATTGAAGGTTCTTCCTCAACATGAGCATCATTTCGCAAATCTCTATCAGAGGCAACAACAACTTCCCCATGTTTGCATTGCTTAGTGGCATTCCTTTCCACTTCTCTACCTTTCCTTTTCCTAAGATAAAACAAAAAGAGAATAAGCACTAAACTAAGAGTAAAACCAAAATACAAAATGACCACATTGATCATAAGAAGAAACCACAGAGAGAAAAAGATCACATACTGACAGTATAAAATATTTATAAAAAAGGAACTTTCTTGGAAAAAGTAAACAGGAATATAAAAAAGAAATCCCGGGTTGTATGCGACAGCATTGCCTAAAACTTGTAGGTTACGATGTTCATTGATACTCAAAAGTCAAAACATAAAGCCATGAAAATGTCAATATTAGTAGTAATAATACCACTAAGATTTAGTGAATAAACAAAAACAACAATAATAGTTTAATCATGAAATCAATAACCCAAAAGTGACAGAAACAGTAAAGATGTAAGTAGAAGCTATCAGCCTACAACTATTGTCAAAAATCGTTATCTTTCCCATTCCTGGATGTCTAGATTAATCAAGTACATCCTTCAAACCTTAGTAAACAAAGTGGATTCAAGCAATCCCTCATTATATCCTTCTTTAGTTTCCTAAGATATATACTGGATGCAAAACATTTTAAAAAAACAAAGAGATAGAGAAAAACACCAAAAATTGAATCTGATCAGCCCAAAAACGCACTTAATTTTATTTCCACAATTAGAGATGAGAGGTACATCCTGATGCTAAAGGACTCATCATCCCAATGCCCACATCAAAGAGTAGGTATGCCAAAAAGACAAACTGCACAACTTGCTAAGCACTCATCAGGACGTTTTCAGTTTAAACTTGGAAAAAAATAGAAAATAAAACCTGCCTTGTCAGTTCTATAGCCTCGTCAATTGTACGGTCAAAATCATCTGCACATTGATAGACAAAGGAAACATTCTTAGCACATCTTGATTGGACAAAGAAAACCAGATACGCATCAAGCAGGATAGATTACAAACATCCATATGAAAGCAGACTAGCTGTAACAGAATACCAGCACTAACAAAGGGAGTTCTCGATAATTGAGGAGACAAAGGGAGTTTTCAGTAATTGAGAAGACAATGTAGAGAACTATCAAAACACTTTAAAATGGCAGTCCTCATACTCCTCAATACATCTAAATTCTTCAAAAGCACAGACACCAAACACATCTAAATCCTTAAAAATTGCAGTTGCCAACCATATCTAATTTATTTAGATATTGCAGTCAGTAAACATAGATCTGGATAAAATTACCTAAATAATTTAATCAATTCAAAACCAGAAAGCACTCCGAAAAAGAGATGCTGTGAAAACAAATGTAAGTAGTTTAGATTGCTACACTGTCACTTGGTCAAGAAGAGGAGGGGGTATAATCAGCTAATATGACAATAGTATTAAGGTATTCTCAATTTACGGCGAGAAGCTTTGGCTTTCTCTTCATAAAATCTGAGTGACATGGACATTGAATATTTGGTTGAAGAGAGACTAAAAGAAGTGGAGGGAAAGTTTGGTACAACTACAATATACTGCTTTTTAATACAAGTGGCAGAGTAACTACAATATGGTTCATACCTACTTCAATACCATTAAGAATGTCAAAGCAGGGAAACAATGAAACCTAAAACCTAACACATCAAGACAATGGATGGGAGGCAGAGATGAAGAAATAGGATAAGAGGAAGGAAAATTCCTGATTATATGCTCCCATATTCAAATCGTTATTGACAAGGGAATGACAAAAATTATCACAACGTCATGAACATCCAACATACAGCTAATGACAGTTCTGACAGAGAAGAAATTTCACAGCGTACCAAATGTGTACTTTGCAGGTTTACGTGTGCGACAAGAGCGAGTTATTCCTGCATAGGAGTGATAGCCACTCACATAAGATTCCTCTCTTTGTCGTTGCTTCAAATCCTTTTCTTTTTTCTACAAGCGTCAAGCGAACAATAAATAAGTAAAGACTTAGAACTAAGTGAACATTCTGATTGCTATTTGAATCAGAGGGGTATGGAATGAGGAAGCGATAACCTTACCTTCTGCAATTTTTCAAGTACAGGAATAACTTCTGTTTCAATAATCTCATGCACTGCTGCCTCAACTCCAACCTGACAAGACGAAAATTTCACCTGCAAAAAATTAAAAAAAAAAATTGAATAGGTTAGGACTACAGCTGACATATCATGAAGGCAAATACAGTCATGAGTTCCCAAATACACACCGAAACTTTACGAAACTCATCAAGATTTGTTGCAAGAACCTCCCACTCTGAGTTGGTTTGTAGCAGATTTAGACAGTTCTTGCCCCTACGCTTCTGTTTCAACAAGCCATTGTTTACTTCCCTGTACAGTCTATGACCAATAACTGGATTTCCATTATACCTACCAGTAATTAAAACAAAGACAAAATTATCAAAGCCAGTTTACTGCATAGAATTGTTGGATGTTATGGTACAGAATTCATTACCAGTAAGAAACTCCATTTCTGTCTTCACCAATCTTATCTTTACGAAAATGAGAAAGTTGTACCCCTTGCTTCAGCTCATTGTTTATATAAGAAACCAGATCATCTTCCTGTAAACAAAAAGATTTAAAACACCAAATGTTAGAGGCTTCAAATTCAAAGAAATACAGAATTTTTCAGTGACGTATTCAAAGAGTTCCATACTTCATTAAACTGAACAAGAACAAAGTTGAAGTATAGAAAAAACAGACACATGTGTCATGCATACAGAAAAAACCACAAATGAATGGCTCTCAACAAGCAAAACTTACACATCTACGTTATGAAAACAGAGGTAAGTACAGCAAAATTATCATGTAGACCAGAAGAAAAAAAATTTAATTTACCAGTATTCGAATCTCACACAATGCCTTTAATATTAGCAAACGTGTGATTGGATCAAGTTCTTTGTATCTGGACATTTCTTCTCTGCATAAGACACTGCAACACCTTAGCAATCAAATTTCTCAAAACAGAAGACACAATGTAAGTGTCAAAGTGAGAACTGTACCCTTTTGCTGCAGTCAAAGGATTTTCACCTTCAGCAACCTATTCAAAAAGACCCCATAGAAAATTTTACAAAGTTCATTAACCATATAAAACATATGTAGAACTATGCAAGTTAACGAAAACCTACCCAAGGCCACCATTCAGTAAGCTTTTTAGAAAGTTTGGTCACCCAGATATCAGGTTGAGACATGTTTTTGTTAAAAGGCCGGATTCCCTGCACAATGTTATAAATTTATAATTATTTGCCAAAAGAAATATGCATGACTATATAAAAACAAATAAATAATACTTCAAGATCATGATCTAATAATATCATAACAAAGGTATTCAATTAATATATTTGCCGCCCTAAGTGGATAAAGACTAGTCCTCGCAACCGTTTGGAAAAAAAGAGCAGAAATAGAAAAGAAGAGCAGGAAATTCAGAAAAAGAGAATAAAAAGTAAGAAAAACCAAAATAAAATCAAGAAGAACAGAAAATTAAAAAGAACAGAAAGATAAGAAGAATAGGAAAAAAAAAACTGAAGGCGCACAAAGGCATACACCTCACCTCAACCAAGGCGCACAAAGGCATACCGCCTTAAGGATCTTGCCTGCTTTTTACTGCTGAAGCAATTAAGCCTGTGCTAGATCCAGCACCTTAGGTGCGTTTTTCAAAACTGAGATCTGTATCATCTCCACTAAAAGCTAAAATAATTGTCCCTCCACACCCGTGGATGTTGGTCTCGTCGACCATACCACATATATCCCATGTGTTGTTTTACTTCCTTCTTACGTTTTCTCAATATTATTTTTGATATATCTCGTTAAACTAACAATCAAATAATCTGATTGGTGGCATAAAAAGAACTGCTTCTTACAATAAACATTTTAGTCAAAGTGCTGAACCATGTATTTTCTGCTCGATGGAACAATCTAATCAAGAATAACAATAACACCTTAGATATAAAAGAATTTAGTTGATAACCTGCTAGAGAACGGATAAATTGAGCAGAAAAAGAAAAGAGAAAATGAGAAACAGAGGGTTAAAGAGATAAAAATGTGCAGGGAAAAAGAGAGAGAGAGAAAGAGAGGAGGAAGATGAAGTTGTATTGATAATAATGCAGAGCATCAGTTTGAATTTGAGAGGCTAATACTCTCCCATACAATGCATCAACACATACTTTTCTAGATGCTTTTCTCATCCTCTCTTATCCCTATTGATCACGAATTCCATCATTATGATAGAATGAATCTCTTCTTTTTTAAAGCAATAAAAGTTAGATAGTCATCTGCCAGAGAATTCAAAATATATACTAAATCACCAATTAGCTAAAACATAATCAAAAGTCCGCCATCCTATGAAATTTAATCTGCATAATACCATCCTGTCAAAGACTATACACAAAATGATACGAAGAAAACTTTATCCATCCTTCACAACAAAAACAAAAACCAAAACCAAAATTTACACAGGTAAGATTAATCCAATAACAACCCAAAATCACTCTTCCGGAAGAAGTCGAAAATTTATACAGTTAGATTAATCCAATAACAACCCATATTGCAACGAACAGTCGTTCATATTACAATCACTCTTCCGGAAGAAGTCGAAAAACCTCACCCACACAACAAAAATACAAACGCGAATTACAGAATCTAACTAGACCCTAAGAAATCCAAAACTTTCAAGCAACATAGATTCATAAATTGATGAAATTCCGGCTAAACGTAAGACATTAAAGAAGCGAACCAAAAGTTATACCTTCAAAAGCGCAACGTGAAGCTTAGCAAGCGAAGCATTCGGGTTAATCAACGCATCCTCGATCTCCTCCGCTGACAAATTCAACTCCTTACCCATCAACGGCTCGAAAACCTTCCATTCCAAAAACAAAAACATAAATGAACAGAATAATGATAAAAAATAAAATTACAGAGATTGAGCGGAAGAGAGAGAATACGCTGAGAAAGTTGAGGACAGACGCAAGCTCCCAGCGCCGACGAAGCTGAAGGAGTGGTGAAGATTCGTCGGTTTCTTCCGGTTTGACCGAAGTTAGGTTTTCGCCGTTGTCCGCCATTGTTGAGAGAGGAAGAGGATGGCGGAGTTGCGGAGTTTTGACGGGAAGAAGAAGAGGTTGGAGGTTCTCCCGCCCAAAGTGAAACCACAGTGTGATTTTGAGGGGGGGAATTGAAGAGCAGCAATTGCGCAGTGGGGTTGTTCTTTCTATATATTATTCAGTATTCTACAGCAATTTTTAAACGCTAGGGTTATTTTGATTTTTGAACGAACTAGGATTGGTAATACGGAAGTATATCTTTTGATGCAACTTGCAAGTTGCAAGGACGAGTGAGTTCCAACTTCCAACTTCCAACTTCCAAGCGAGGCATCGTAGCACATTTTTTTACAGGGGAAAGAAAAATTTTGAGTTCTCACAAATTTAACCATAAGTAAAATATTTGTCAAATTTTTCTTTTTGGATATTTATTTTACTTATTATTCTTAATTTTTATATGATTATTTAATATGTATTTTAATAAACAAGTATTCTCAGTATATCCATATAGACTTTATATTTATTTCACATAATTACTAGTAAGAGTTAGTAATACGTAATTTTGATAATTTCACAACCCATTTTAATTTGTAGCACAATGTTGATATTAAAACGAAGAACGTAGATCATTGTGAAGGATTAACACACTCAATGCCCGTTGAAGCTAATAATATTTGATCAAACTCTTCAATGGTACTTGACCTTGCCTTTTTAGCCAAATACAAATTTCATAGCAAAGCACTCAAAGATGAAAAAAATTAAAGAGGTTTCGTCTTCCAAATCACACATGGTATTGCAAATAAGAATTTGAAATAAAGAATTACAATTTGTCCTTGTTTATAAATAGTTGAACCAAATGCTACATAAATAATAAATTAGTATCACTACATATGACGATGAGCCATTTCTCGTGGTGAACCTTCAATCTTCAGTTGGGTGGTCCACACAAAGTAGGAATGACAATGAATTGGAGTTTAAGCGGATCTAAAATAATCCGAATTCAATATGACAAGTTAGCGAACCTTAATTTTTTATCTGAATACGATTCTGAGTCTGAAAACTCCGACTCCAACCAGATAGGATTTTGGACCTCCGAATTTGATCCAAAATTTAATATATTGTAAATTTTGCACTTTTCTTACATATTATTTTTGCTAATTTCATTACTAATACTATAATTCATTTATAATATATAAAGTAAATTAAAAAAATAAGTATGCAACACAAGCAAATACCATGGGTTTTTTTTTATTTTGGGTTATTATATTTGGGATTTTTTTAATACTAGCCTTTATACTATTCATTCGGATCGGGTTATCGGACTCTAATCACAATCGAGTCGGATATAATACAATATCCAAATCTGATCCATCTCTTATTCGGAGTCAGAGTTTTTTTAAACCGGTTTTGATACGGACTTTTTCCTCCGAATCAGACTCGGTTCGGGTTTGAATTGAATTGACATCCCTAACGCAAAGTCCAAACTCATTTGTCTATCGTGTTGGGTCTTTTTATACTTTTTAAACTAAAATGTGGCATAATTATATCGCATGACCCTACACGTACATTAATGCACCCATATCGTGCCTCTTATTGTCCCGAATTAGTGCTCCCTGTAGGAAATATGAAACAATCAAATAACCAAAGTCTTGGAGTTGACAAACTAAGCAAGATAAAGATCAGAAGATAAGTGTTTACATTAGATAAAAGATATACTTAAGAAGAGTTTGTATAGGGTTATACCTCATGTAATCTTGTATAAATACCAGTCATGTACAAGCAATTGATTCATAAGAAATACAACAATACAATTCTTTCTGATCTAATATCTAGCTTGGTATTAGAGCAACGTGATAGTCAAACCCAAAAAATCACAAATATTGCTTTATCCTTTACAAAACAAACTTACCTGAACCTGAGACCATGGATCCACCAGTGACTATGGATCAATTGCTTCAAGTGTTGAAAAAGTACAACACGAGCAAACAGATCCAATAAACCAATGTTTCCTCAATACAAATCACAGAAAAGCTCAATGATCATAACTACTCCAAATGGGTCTGGTTGATGCATCTAGAAATCGAAGGAAGAGGACGACTCAATCATAATAATGTCGAACCCCCTTCCCCGACTTCTCAGGAGTACAACCAATGGGTCCAAAGAGATTCGGCCATAATCTCCAAAGAACATCGGTACAGACTTGGTCAATCAATTCCTTGACTTCCCCCCACAAGAGACTTATGGAGAGGAATCAATCTACAGTGGAGGGAAAGATGGGCTGCAAGTCTTCGACTTAACAGTCAAGGCAAACTCCATCAAACAAGGTATGGATCCCATCGAAACCTACCACTATAAATTGAATGCTATATGGAAGGAAATAGATTGTTGAACAACAAATCCCATGGTAAGTTCAAAGGACAAAAACATATTTAATAAAATCACTCAACATAACAGACTATACCAATTTCTAGCCGAGCTAGATGACAGTCTCGACAAAGATCGAAGGGACCTTGTTAATCAAGACCCTTTATCCACAATCGAGAAGGCATACAACACCATCAGACGAGAGACCATGAGAAGGAACATAATGAAAGGTAACTCACCTACCATACCAAAAAACTGGGGTATTGAGAATGGGATCGGAAAAGGACTCACCACATGAGGTCGGTCAGGCGTCACATAATCCCGGCGGGACATAGACATGAAAGATCTAAGGTGTACTCTTTGTGGAGTGTTACGCCCCACCAAGGAGAGGTGTTTCCGCGACATTGGGTACCTAGAGTGGTGGTACGATCTGAAGAATAAGGGAGGAAAGGACGGAGACCGAGGTGAGAAGAAGGGAAGCGTGGGAATTGCACGAGAGACCACAGAGAAGGAGGAAGCTCAATAAAAGGTAGAAACCGGAATGGCTGAGACATGAGAAGTAGGTAAAAAGAAGTGTTGGAACTTGTTGAAGTTTATAAAAACCAAGAGTCCCACATTGGTGGGATAAGAGAAGCATGAACTCTTTATAAAGAGTTATGGTCACTTACTTGGGTGTGACCCAAGGGTTACCCACTTTTGTGGAAGGAGGAAGGGCTTAGGAATCCAACCAACACACACACGCGCGCGCACGTCGTGCCGTGCCGTGCCAGGCGGGGTTGGGTTGGGTCTTAACTGAGTGATCATGAAGCTTCTATCTTTATTTTTGGACTGTTCAGATTTCATAATCAATTTTAAAATAGTTTTGTAATTAATTGCCAACGGTTTACTAATGTTAATTACGGTTTTTGGTTCTTGAGATTTGTCACTTCAATTTTGATTTCAGAACTTTGTAACATCAGCTTTGATTCTGCATTAAATTGCTGAACGTTTTTGTCTGCTGCCTTGGCTATATATACAGCCTCTGATCAGCATTGTAAAAACATAACTACAAAACTTCTTCCTTCTGTTTTCTCTCCCTCCCACGAAATTCTTCAGCAGTAGTATATTTTTCTTGGGTGTTCTTCTGAGGTTAGTGGTTCTGTGCAAGTCCACTACTACTATTATCGAGAGACGGTTTTATCTTAGGGAGCATCCAGTGATTCCCAAACTGCTTGCACAATTGAGGCAGTACCGTGAATGTTCTAAAGAAAGTGATATAGTCCGCGACTCAGTCTATTCTGGTAACATTGTTCTTGTTATTTTGCAGTATTGTTTACAACAAGAAGAATATGATGTTTTACCCTAACCCTAAAGCTTTCATATGTGTTTTATCGTGTGATAAGGGGCGGCCCACTCAACCCACTCATGTGGTCTTGAACACGAGCATAAGCGAATGGCCTAGAAAAACCGTGGTTGTATTAATCCCAAACGAAGGCCCACAACAAAACCTAGTCCAAATCAGTATTGTGGGATCTTCGTATGACAAAATAATAGGAAATCAGTGAATTTTTGATTGCGGTGCAACTCAGATCATGACCTATGACAAAGATAATTTTCTGACATCTATCAAACCCCAAAAAATTTTAATTCAAATAGCCAATCGAGAATATATGAATGTTGGTGGAATTGGAACTGCTAAAATCAAAACTCATTTATCTATTAATAATTGTCTTTACATACCTACTCTTTCGTATAAATTACTATCTTTAAGTCATTGTACGAAAGAGATGAACTGTATTGTGTTATTAAGTTCTGAGAGGTGTACATTGCAAGATGCTCAGACTGGGAAGATCATTGTGTGTGGTATTGAACAAGGTGGGTTGTACTATGTGGATGAGGAGACTTGTTCAGGAAATGCAACGTTCGTTGGAGAATTAGTAGAAGGTCAGCTTCGAATGTGGCATCGCCGGATAGGTCCCTTCACTAGGGTACTTAAAACATATGTTTCCTTCTCTTATTAAGATAGATTTAGTTCTGAATCATGAGGCATGGTATATCTCTAAAAGCCATAAGCATAGTTATCCTAGTAGTACTAGTCATTCAACTAAACCTTTTTATTTAATTCATTCTGATGTATGGGGACCTGCCCAAAAACTTGGTAAACATAATTTGCAATATTATGTTCTTTTTATTGATAATTGTATTAGAATGAGTTAGATTTATTTTATGAAACAAAAATTTAAGGTTTTTGATATTTTTGTGGCTTTTATCAAATGATCCTTACTCGGTTTCAGACCAGAATTAGTGTCCTTAGATCTGATGATGGTGGAGAATATGTCAACCAAAGAATGAACACATGGCCTCCTCCACTAGATCACCTGCCCAGATACCCCGTAACAGAATGGGGTAGTAGAACGAAAAAATTGTACCGTCCTGGAGATGACTCAAGCCATGATGATTGAATCATGTCACATCATCCATTAAGCCTTTAAATAGAATAGTAACGCAATTAGAGTGAATACCTTTAGAAATATAAAAATGAGCTCTCAAAACTATGCATTTAACAAATTAAAAAAATCTTTTATAAATAATATACATAACATGTAGCAACCATTTCTAACATATCATCAAACATTAATAACTTGCCATATAACAATAAAATGAACTTCATATGCTTGCTCATCAACATGTCAAATGAAGTATTTATATTAGAAAAATATACATCATATATGTTTTAGTTAAATAATATAGTAAACCATATTAAAAAAATAGCATCTAAAAAGTAGTACTTAAGTAGGATATTATTATATGCTTTTGCACTAGGGCTTTTTCCCTTTTCTTTAAAACATTCTACTAATGGTCAAAAAAACAAAATTTATTGTTGGTACCATGCAAGAAGATGATGTAGTACTTTCTAATAATTTTTTCTAATGATAATGAATAGACTAAAGAACCTAGGCAAACCTTTTAGCCTGGGTTTTGCCTAAATATCATTGTTTATAATACCAAATAATTGAGAAAGGGAGAGCAATCAATGGGCATTTAATTGTAAATAAGGTGTTCAACATAAATCAGTAATTTAGTCATTAGCATATGTCCTTAACATAAATATAACCAAGCGCATAAGACTAGGAATATAGAATAGTAGAACATGAATTTCCTAAACCAAATAAATTATCTTCCAATAAGGAGAAGGATATATACCAAGAAATGAGTTAATGACATTGAGTTTATTGCCCTTAATCTCAATGTATTGAAAGTCTTCTTGAAGTGCAATAAAGATGCCATTATAAAGACCCTTGACCTCCCCAATAAGAGGGGAGGATTTATCAAGGTTAAATGTAACACCTTTGATGAAATCCCCTCAATGGTCAAGGAAAATGATTCATGTAGTCGGCTAGCAGCCAAGGATGAGGCAATAGAGTTATAAAAGTTGAGTTTAGTAGCAAGTTGAATTAGTAGTTTCCAAAACACCATAATAGAGCGAGGATGGTGTCCTAGAACCATAGGGAGGTACCTACATGGGGAGTGTTAGTTTCTAAATCCACTTCGATAGACCATTCCTTGTGATAATAATTGACTTTGCAAATGATTACAATGTTATTAAAAGATTGCACTTTACGTGCAATAACACTGTGTCCTTTCCAAATGACCTTAAGTAAGAAGGTCATACAACAAAGAAGATCTTTATCGTGCTTGTGGTAGTATCAGATAAGAATATGAATACCATTAAACTATGGGTTAACACCTAGCCATTGGACACACTTACAGTGATTGAAAATCAATTGCGTATTTAGACACTAGAAAAACAGTTGATTGACGCTTTCGGTCAAAATTGAAAAAAGTGCATAGATTTGAAGGAATAATATTTTTTTGGTATAAGACGCCACGCCAAGGAAGGCCCTCGTAGAGAAGCTTCTAAAGAAGGGTTTAGAGCTTTGGAGGAATATCGGGGGACAAATTCATTTGGCTATTTTAGAGTTTAGTTATACTTCACCATATAACTCTACTTTTATAAATCATTCGAGAGAATGATAAACACAATAAAAGAATTATATAAATATTATAGATCGTTGATAAATATTTGATTTTCTTTTTAGAGTTTTAATTTGCAGCGGAAAAGTAGCTACTATTAATTATGAAAACAACCTTCAAATGTAATCAAAGTCCTTTCAAATTCCACAAGCATAAAATGAACTAAATCCCTTAAATACAATCTTTAAAATCAATATCAACAGTAAAAAAAATCAACAAAATAAACAACTCAATGAAAATTTCAAAACCAAATTCAACAATCGTGAAATCCTCCACTCAAATCTCATATGTGAATATCGTACTTTTATAACTGTAAATGTTATTGATGACAACTTCAATTCTATTTATAGTGTCAAAGTTCAAAAAGTTTGACAAAAAATTATCATCATGTTATAAGAAATAATATATTCAAGTGCGATCTTCTTGAATGCATCTCGATGTAAATTTTTGAAATATCAAGTTTTCATAATTTTTTGTCTTACAAATTTAGAGATAAAAACATTTACTTGTATACCGTGAAAAGTCAAATAAGGCTTTTTTACAGGGAAGAATGAAGTATGTATTATATTTCAACCAAGTTAAACCAAGAAAGCATTGTTGGTAGACTCCATCCTTTGAAGGCCAAGATCTTCCAAGGATTTAGGACGATAAAATTTAATCCACGAGATGAGAATGAGCCCTTTTCCGATGGTGGTTGTCTAAGGAAGAGCAAAGCTGATTAGATTATTTGATAGCATCCATGTGAAAAAGGAGGAGATGGATTCCAATTTACTTTGGATAAGGACTGTGCATTGTGTGTTGCCTTAAACATGAATTTATTCTACCTTAAGCTTACAATTTGTATCTAACCAAAAGATGGTTTATAGGTCCTAAAATAGGACCCTGATTAACGACCTATAAAAGTCTTAGGAAGCATGTTAAACTCAATGACATGATTTATGGAAGTCAACTAATTGTAAGTCATCCAAAATGTTAGAATAAATTATCAATGATAAGTTTTAAAATTATAATGAAGGACTTAGTGGCTTCGGTAAAAACAATATTGTCGTTAGCAAATAGGATACACGAGATAGTAAAGGATTATTGAGCAAGCTTAAAAGCAATCATCGTTTTACAAAAGTACTAGCCTTTTGAAGCTTACAGGTAAGAACCTCCATACATATAAGGAAAAGGTAAGAAGTGCTTATATCTGGACATCTGGTAAGATAAAAAAAAAAATCAGAAATTCAATAGAAGTTAAAACTGTGAATGCTTAACATTTGATTCCACAATAGCTAAATGGTATACATTATGTATAAAAGGCCTAAAAGGCTTAACTGAAATAAGTGTCTAAAAACTCAAATAAAATCTAACAAATGGAAAACTTGAGCTCTGACATCTAAGATTGAAGTCCCATGTAAAAACATTAATAAGCACGCATCCTCGTTGATCTAGACTCAAATACTACTAAAGATAATGGATTGCGCTTCTACAAGCAGAACATAATCAACAAATATTACGAACCGACCCGATCAATGGAACAGTACAAAGGACCCAAGATAGAGAAGAAGAAATAAGAAGGGAAAAAGAAGATAGAGAAAAGACAGAGAGAAGATAGAGATAGATTAGGAATTTGATTATTTTCATATTTATCTTCATGCTCTTACATTGCCTGTATATATATCTAACAAACTTCACACGATATTCCTTCACCTTACTTCCTTTAACCGTATATAGTTCAGCCTTAACAAAAAGACAAAAATATAAAACTATAAAACTGAAATTTTCCATATTGCAATTCCTCTTATAACAACGAACCGTAATGAGGAGACCATACCCAAGCAGTAATCATTGAGATCCATAACCAAGGCTAGATTAAATTAGAGGTGATCAAATTACGAGCCGGGCCAGGCCAAAAGTTTGGTTTTCTACCCATTATTCAGTCCAGATTCGGGGCAGAGATTGTATTCGGGCCTACGATTGCTACCCATATCCCATATACTATGAAGACACCCACTAAGAACACCCAACCTCTATGATAACCACATTATAAACACAATTGATAAGAACTACATACTTTTTTTAATAGAAAACAAGTTTCATCACCATTGAGTACGTAGTATATCACTTTGTATAAGTGGGGGGCATGGTAAATCAATCTGATTTAAAAATTAAATGATGTTTAAGTCATGACAAATAATAAGTAGATGATTACTTATTATTTAGATGTTTCCCTCGATTATAAGATTTTGTATTTATTTTGCCAATTGGGCCAGACTTCATGCTATGCATTATTACCCAAACCCATCCCAAAAATTTCCAAACCAAAGTTAATTTGCCCAAATCCTAATTTCGGGTTGGTTTTTGGTGCCCACTCTCGAACTTTTTTTCGGATCGGGTTGGGTCGGGCCAACAAGCCAGTTCATTATTGATAAGGTCTAGATTAAATGCAATGCCTAATACAATTATTCACTTCATTAGGTAACGGATTAGATAACAGACATAAGGTTCACTAAGGGAAGAAACTGGGAAGGATATACTCTATGTAATCACCTGGGTCTCAAAGGCTCGTTTTTCTCTTCTTCCTTTGGTACATTCTAAGCGTTAGTGTAGCAAGATGTTTCATAAATGAAGTATTCAATTATGCATCTATTGACTCCCAAATTCCCAACGAATCAACCCCAACTCAACGCGTTAGTGTAGCATTAAGATCGGCCATATGTAAAAAATAAAAAAAAAAACAAACCGAGCAGGGGAGCGGGAAACGTACGAACATTTCACCGCTGCCCAAATATTGGCGACCCCTCTTTTAAAGACATCCCTCACGCAGACTGGTGACCCACTCTAACTGTCAGCTTTTCACACACTCTCACTCCCCTCTTCTTCGCTTCGTTCGTGTTCGCCATCAGTAACTCCGCCGTCCATGGCGGATGAGGTCGGCGAGACGCCGCCAACAATGATCAAAGACATCGATCTCCTATCTAAAGTAACGACGAACCACCTATTCCTCACTCAATTTGAGGCACTCCGAGCGACAATCCTTAATCTCCGTCATCGGAACCTTAATCTCGCACTCTCTCTTCTCTAAATAATCGTTTTCAATGGCGGAAACTTCAAGGATGTGATTTACTCCACCAATTGTTTATCTCCTGCTCTTCTCACTTGGCTCTCTTCTCGTGAACTCTTCCAGTTCGAGGATTGTTCTTCGTTTTGGTCGTCTGTGTTATCAGTTGATTCGCTTAGAATTCGTGTTGAGTTCTTGCTTTACATCCAGATGATCAGTTCTAGGGTTTTGGAACGCGTTAATAGGATTGAGGAGATGGCGGAGAAGGTGGAGGAGGAGTTGAAAGGTTATATGCGGTTGTCGGATAGGATAATGTAGTTAGGTTTGCGGCGATTGCGGCAGGATTTGATTGTTTCTTTGAGTGAGGAGAAGGAGGAGGAGGTGGAGGTGGTCGTTAAACAGGAGGAATTCGAGTGTTGGAGGAGAGCAGTTCTGGAAAATGCAAACGTTTTCTGGTCGTTGTGTGAGAATATACAGGGACAGATCGGGGATGAGTTAGAGAAAGAAGATAATAATGGATTAGCAATAACTTTGAGGAGAGAAGGGAGAGTTGGGCCGGTTTCGAGTGAGGAAGATCAAAGTGTGTTAAAATCTATCAAGAAGTATGTTCAGATTGCGCATTTGGATGAAATGAGAAAATGAGTGAACAAGGAGGATGTAGATGGGGCTATTTTGCATACTCGGTATTTGGACTTGGTTATGGTGTTGCCGAGGAAGAGTATCGGTATGTTTATGCTACTGCGTTATCCTTTTAGTACTTGCAATGTATTGCCTTAATAATGTGTCGAGTTAGAATGTAGGTTTTCTCTTATACTGATGCTTTAGCTTCTAATCATTGCACTATGGTAATCTACTAGTTTGATCTTGCCTGTTACTACGTGAATTTTGGATGATTGTGTTCTCTTTTTAGGGGCAGTAATAGCTGTATTCATGACGTACTAAGAGAGTATTGTCTCAACAGTTCAAGCTAGGGTAGAAGGAAGTGGCTTATGTTCTGTGTGTTAGAAGTTAGCATGTTACTTTTCCAGCAATTGGAATGTTTTTACATAGATGTCATAACATTGAGAAAAATAAGATTTCTAGTGTGACGGCTTAATTGTAAAGTATTGACGCTTTACCATCTACCTTACACAATAGTTTAAGACAACACTCGAACCTAAAATTTTGGGAAAATGGAAGTATTTGTGATGCAATTATGCAACTATGTCCATTTACTCTGAATTTTGAAGAGAAGAATTTAGCCTTTTTAGGCCTACACTACTGGTTTTGCTGTGATGTATGTGTTAATTTTCTCTAGTTTCCTTGACACCTATATGTGAATCTTGGGTCTTCAATAGTATCCAGGAGCTCCATCGTTATATAACTATGCAGTTGCAATGTAACCCAATCATTTGGGAAAAGTCCCAGACTTCTAGTAGCGAGGGTTGTGTTAGGTGTTGGTTATGAAGTAGAAGTTTGGAGGAGATGATGGAGATTACACTGAAGAGCAAAACTGCTATGGTAAATGATGTCAAGAAGTGAGGCATGAAAACCTTTTGTACTTTAGTATTCCTGGGGTAAAGTTGGAAAATAACACAATTCATGGACATACCTCACCATTTACTACCTTTTGTGCAATGGTTTACATGAGACTTGTTGTAAAACATGGGTTCCTATGGAAGTGCTAGCTGAAACTATGTTAGGTGGCTAAGATCGGGATTTTTTCCTTTTGCTTTTTTTGATCTTAGAGGTTATTATAATATATTTATTCCCTACATGGTTTTAATCCCTCCACATTTATTGCATGCTTTATTTAATGTTCTCGTAGTTTATTTCTTCTTTTATTTATTTCTTCGAAAACCACCCAATTCCTAATTTTTTTTTCAAATTCTCATATTTTTCATGTACAATCAGTTCACTTATCTTCGTGGAGTCCTAAAAAGTAACAAAAAGCGTGTGGATGATTACTTATGGTGCTACAACCATTCCCAAAAGATTGGGCCACAAGTGAGAAATTTCTACCACAAATAGTGGGTCTTAGCTGAATTTTTAGTTCCCTCTGATTAATTTGGATGATGTTTATCTTCTCATGTCTATCAAGGATAAGGGAAGATCATGGTGGGGAGGGAGCAATTTTCAGGAAACTATGACATACCATGTGTGTTAGGAAATGCACCTAAGTTCATAAATAGTGGTTGCTATGAGGCGAAATAGTGCATATAGGTTGTGCTATGTTGCATTGTGGCTTTTTTTGGTAATTTATTCTAATGTACTATTTTCTTTTTTTTTACCTACTTTTCTAGAAGGAATTGATTTAAATTATCCTATTTCATCTTAGTTTAACTCAATTAGGAACTTAGGTATTTGGAAGGAAGTAGTAGGAGTTGCAGATATTGAGAATAAGATGGGCATGCAAGATATCTACCATTAGATGCACTTGTAAGGAATTCAACGGTTTGGGTAATGGACTAGATTACTCCGACACGACACTTTTAGCGACATTGATCCGGGTGTGGAATACATACGGGATACATGGGTGGTCAATCCGACATGGTGGAGAAGGATGGAATATACAGAGTTAAGAGGAGGGGGCGCTAATACTGAAGGAGGGTGTGGAGGGAATTGAGAAAGGTTGGAGCTAATGAACTAAGGAGATGACACCGAAGCTGAAAGCAGTAAAGGAAGAAGCGGAGGCATAGGTGGAGGAGTTAGTGTTATTGAAGTGGGAGGGCGAAAAGGAGCAGGTTGAAGGAATGACGTATTTCTGTTCTCTCTCTTTCATGCTGCTAGTTTGTTTTTGTTTGTATGCTTTTAGGGTTTGAGTGTTTGATTTCAGCTGGCCTTGTTAAACCATTAGGTGGGCATTTGGATAAAGGCCTAAAAAAGTATTTCTATTTTCTTAGTCTTATGTCTACATCTACTAACTACATAAAAATTAGATAAGTAATATTCAAAATTTTTTACATGGATAAAAACATATGTAATAAAAAATGGTTATTTATTTTATATTTTTTTTAAATTGTCGTATCCCCTGGCTCGTGTCCAAAATTAGGACATTGCCAACGTGTCTTGAAATTTCAATTTTTCTATGTTCAACTTTCAAATCAGTACCATTGTCCGACACTTTGTCGTATATGATGCCAAAGATGACTTGGAAGGAGAGAGTGAGAAACGACATGGAGAAAATGGGTTTCCAAGATGATGTGGCACTTGATAGGATTAAATAGAGGAAGAAGATCTTTCTTGATGATCACATGAGATAGACTCTCAATTCACTCAGTTGATTTCGTCTTTTTGGAAATTAGGCTAGTCTTTATTGTTGTTGTATTTCATCTAATTTTATTACTTGATGTTCTTTGTTTCTTGGTGCCAAAATATTGTAGTCAAGTCTCATATGTTTTATTTATATAGGTGGAAATTAGGCGTTTTATGAAAAAGTCACTTCTAGACTTGATATCCCATGATGTATATGGTTAGAGATGTTGGATGGAAGGTTGTTTAAGTGGATGTAAGAGCAAGTTGTTGACTCTCTTCTTGAGGCCAACTAGGGATGGCAATGGGTCGGGTCTTATTAGACCCGGACCCATACCCATTATTTTAAAATTAGACCCATATTCGCCCCAAATCCATTGGGTCCTAAAATTTCAGACCCTTACTTTGATCTACTGGAACTGATGGATCTCGGGTCCAAAATGGATTCGTAACATATGTTTATTTTTATGTGCTTATTATTCATATGTTTTATTATTGGATATATTTTCGCATTTCAGACTTTAAAATTGTTTACCAAGTGTTATAAAGGAAGATAAAGTGCATTATTATGTCAAATGAGATAAATTAATAAATTATTTCTTTCGCACACAATTTGTATCGTTGAAATACTTGTAAAATAAACTTTAGTTCAGTGAGAGGAAAAGAAGTAAGCATTAGAGCAAAATCCAACACTAAATCAAAAGTCCTAAACTCAACAGTACTGTTTTTAAGATCAAGTGTATTGCTACTCGCAAGTTTTAAAATCATACAAAAGCTAGTAATCTCAAACCTAGTTGAATATGTTTGCGGGGCATGACGACGAGAAGCTAGTAATCAAAAAGCATACATCAAAATTATATAAATATGTTACCTGGCGAGTGATGATGAGAAAGAGTTAAAGGAGGCGGAACAATGTGAATGAATCTTTAGTCTTAGTTCTAAATGGACATTAGATTTTAATTTTATTTTTTTTAAAATGTGCGGGTCTATGGGTCGGATCTGGGTCTAAATTTTTTGGACCCGAACCCATAATCGACCCAATGACATTTAAACCTATATTCGACCCGAATCCAATGGGTCTAAAAAAATTAGTCCCAGGCCCTAAAAAATGGGTTGGGTCTAACCGGGATTGGATCAGGTCTTGGACCCATTGCCACCTTTAAGGCCAACTTTCTTATGCTGGCTGAAGTGTGAAACAACTTCCAATTGTTTGCATTGGGTGAGAATTCTATTCTGAACCTGGAATCTAACTATTGATACTATGCTTTTATTTTTATTTTTATTTTTTTTGGCTGCATTGCCTTGTGGTTGTTTATTGTACATTGTAAGAGAATGTTGAGGAATAGATATCTAGAATCAATTGCCCTTCCATTTCGTGCTCTTATGTACCTCCATTCTGCTAGCAGATGTTCTTTCTTGATGATGGTTGTTCTATTTTTCATTCTTAGTGTTTCTCCAGAGATGCTAGAGAAACATGTGTGGAGCTAGTGACCTTACCACATTTTTTATTACATTTAGTGGGCTTTATTTGTCTTTTGTTACAAGTTGTTCTTTATTCATTTTTGTTATCATACATTATTTAATGTTAGCAGGAGAAGGGTAGAGTTGGGTTGGAACTTGGAAATTGGTTTGTCATATGCTATTCAGATCAGTTATCATCTTGGGGTTTGTGTCCTACTTGATTGTTTTGCAAGATCTGCAAGGACAACTCTTCGCTAGTTCATTGCTCAAGAAACTTGTTGGGAGCTGTGACTTACCTGGTAATTCTGAAAGAAGCAAGGATGCTGATGATGGATCTTCTGAAGCTGGAAGCTCTAGTGTTGGCATTCAAATAACTGATGAACTATCTGAGCTCTTATCACAAGCTGATGTCTGGCTTCAACGTGCAGAATTACTTCAGAGCCTTCTCGGATCATGAATTTCTGTTTCTCATGATGACGTTTCTGACCAGGAGTCATCTGCACATCTTTGGACCAGTTGATCGGCAAGGAACATTATAGTATGGCTGTCTATATGTGCAAAAAGTGCAAGGTAATCCCCTCTGCTTCAATTTGTTTGACCTCGTCTATGTTTTGGATCCCACTGTTGGCAGGATTAGGGAGCGTGCAGTCTTACCTACAAGTAAAGTTGTAAAAGTCAGGACCCTCACCTCTCCTTCAAAAATTTATCTTTTTGTTTTCTTTATTGGATTGCTCCATGAAAGGTTCCATCTCCATCTTAGACTCCTTGGTTTGACTATTGAATTTGAGCTTAGTTCTTCATGACCACTATCGTCGTTTGTAATTAGCTATGCTCAACTAGAATGGCTGCTACTGGTAATTTTTATTCTTCTTTATCTTTGTTAAAGTTGTCTTGGATAGTCTCTTCAGAATTTTAAGTAAAGATTTTATCTCAAAGATGGCATCAACTGTATATTACATATTCCCTTTTATTAAGAATTGTTTGAGTTTACTTTGTTCTTTTTTCAGATTGATGTTTTTCCAGTGTGGATCGCATTGGGACATGCTTTACGTTGGATGGAACACTATTCACAGTTTCGTATAAAATTTATGTATGCATTTCATATACTACTCTATTTTGTCTCCAGAAACTTCTGTTTCTTCATTTCTCCTTTGAAATTAAGAGGAATAGCTTACTATTCAAAGTTTTATGAACAATACAATTTTGCTGACCTGCAGACAAGCCCTCCAACTATGCAAGAATGATCCTGACTTCCATGTTGCACCAGTCATTTTTACAATTGAAGGTGGCCCTCCAGTTGATATTTCAGCAGTTCGCTCCATTTAAGTGTGGTGCTCTGTATCTTTTCCCTGCTTTTCCTATCAGGGGAAGAGGTTGCATTAGACTTGCATGCTGGATTATCAGTTACACAATTATTGATTATTTGATTTAGACACAGTGCTCGTTAGAAAATGCTTTTGAGTTAGCCCTGATTGTAAATTCATCTCCTTCATGTGCAAAAAGTTCAGGATTTTTCTTGTCAAGAAAGAATGTACTTCAGAAGCTTATTGCTCCTGTATATGTCTCAGGTATGAACATCTGCAAAATGTGCACCAACAATTCTAGATGATTCCCTATCTGCAGATTCATGTCTAAACTTCCTGCATATGCCATCTACTTTTCCTCTTTCAGATTTCAGAGAGGTCAAGGGGGTCCCTAGAGCCTACAAATAGTAGCTCAATGAGTGGCACATATTATGATGATGGACCACGAAGCACTTTGGACAATATTTATTTCCTTGAATGTGTCAACTATTTGCAAGATGTAAGCCTCAGATATTATATTGTAAACTGTGTGAACATTTATGATAGGGAAAGTGAAAAGAATTTTGGTGAGGTTTTCCCTGGTTTATTGGCCAATGCTCATACATTAATCAGAAATCAATTCTTTAATTCTGTCTTTTCGTTACTGAGAGAACTTATTTTTTCCTTGTGGTGTATAAATAGTGATTCGTGAGGTCTATGCAGTTATGGTCACTTTAGCTGTTGTGATATTTAAAGATTAATCCCTCTTTGTAAGCACCTGTAGTGTACAAAAGTAATATTTCCTCTGCCTTTTGACGTTTAACTTTTTTTCCTTTTCTTATGCAGTATGCAAGACTGGATTTGCTAGATTTTATGTTCAGGCATGGACACTGTACTGATGCCTGCTTGTTGTCCTTTCCTCCTGATGGTGTTCCTTCTCCTCCTCAACCAGCATCGTTGGGACAGTCACTTCATTTTTTGTCTCCACATAGACCGGATTCTTTGGTTACTGATTACAGTACTATTGATAATTTGTGTGAGTAATGTATAACTTATGGTGCTAGGTCAATGTGATAGGCCCCTTACTAATGGCAGGCCTCCTGTAATCATTACTTACAGTAGGAGGAAGCAAAACAAGCACAACAACATCAAGATGGCCAGACCGAGGTGGTCAACCGAGGGTTGGAGACATATCTTCGCTGTTTTATCAATGGGGCACCAAAAACCTGGGCTCAGTGGCTCCCTTGGGCTGAGTTGTGCTACAACACGGCCTCTCATACATCCCTAGGGTGTTCGCCATTTAAAGCCGTATATGGCAGAGACCCTCCTTCAATATACAAATACGAGACAGGAAGCACGAAGGTTCAGTCCTTGGAAGAGCAATTATTAGAGAGAGACGCCATACTGGATGATCTACGTGGTCAACTTGTACGTGCTCAGCACAGGATGACTTTGCAAGCTAATAAACATCGAAGAGAGGTTCACTACAGCATTGGAGATTATGTTTATCTCAAGCTACAGCCTTACCGTCAGAAATCACTGGCCAAAAGACCTTTTGAAAAGCTCTCTCCCAAATATTTTGGACCCTTTGAGATTATCCGAAGGGTAGGAGCAGTGGCCTATGAGCTGGCACTTCCTGCCACATCAAGGATACATCCCGTTTTCCATGTTTCCCAGCTTAAGGCAGCAATTGGTACCCTCCCAGCAAATCCTAGTATACCTTCTGTGCTCACTTCTGAGCTGGTCTTGGAGGTAGAACCAGAGGACATCCTATCCGTAAGGAATGGTTCGGCAAATGATGTTTCCACGTTAGAAGTTCTAGTGAAATGGAAAGGGTTACAAGAGTTTGAAGCTACTTGGGAAGATTTTACAGCATTGGCCCTACGTTTCCCTTCCTTTCACCTTGAGGACAAGGTGCTTCTTTTGGGGGAGGGTATTGATAGGCCCCTTACTAATGGCAGGCCTCCTGTAATCATTACTTACAGTAGGAGGAAGCAAAACAAGCACAACAACATCAAGAACGGAGAGGCGTAGCAGATGGCAAGGAAGCAAGCAAAGGCAACAGAAAACGGTTATTTGTGTCATCAAAAATAAATGTAATTAGAGAAAAATACCAAACATTGTATGAGGCAGAATCTTACAAAATTACACGGTTACTAAGGGAATGTATTATATAAACAGAAGGGAATGGTATTGAAGGACACGAAAAAGTAATACAATCAATTTTCCTTGGAGATCCCCTACGTCTCGAACTGTAGGCAGTACCGTTTTCTTCCTTCTACTTTCTTCTTTTCTTTTTCTTCCCATTTCTGCTAGCTGATCCTCCTTTGCTACCTTCGGCCACCTGCAGCACAAGGTGTATCACAATGTTGGAGGAAGTGGTTTCTGCAAGAATATCATCTTCAGCATCCCTAGATGCTGCTGTCAATAAGAATACTGAGGCAGCATTGGCCAAAATATGCAACTTCTGGATTCAAACATTTCAATTACCTCTTCAAGTTTTTGGAAAATCAGACTTCATCATTTGATTGCTATATTTTAAGAACTAATTGCGTAGATTTCCCTGTTTATCTAATTCGTACATCTTTAAATCATGTTTATCTGCATTGTAAACTACCAATGTGATGTGTATGTCTTATCTATTTAGACAATACAGGAATTCAATCCTCTCTGGGCTTCTCTTTCAAGTATATGATATGTATTTCTTCACCATGGGATGCTTTATTTCTGAATCCCATCCTCATCAATCATTCTCCTTTGCATTTCTTCATGTCATCAATTCTTCTGAGTCTGAAATATGCGCCTGCTGTCCCTGAAGCCAGTTCTTTTTTCTATTAACCTATCTTTGTTATTTATTATTGCACAACATGCTTCCATTCATTCCTTTTTGTGCCTTCATTATTCTCCTCCAATATTCTTGTCTTTTTATGTCATTTGTGTTTTGGGCATTACCTTGCTTTCCTATTAATTCAAACTTTAACTAGCCTCAATTTGTCATTGTTTTTATTGATGTAGGTGATTAAAAGAGATCATGTTGCTGCTGGTCTTTGATGTATTTAGTTATTATGAATTATTTGTCCCAAGAAGAGGTGATAAAGCTTTTGCAAAATGCCAAGGTACCACTAACTTGTGGATCACAGTAGAAACAGTTCCTTCTTCTCTATCATCTTTCAGGTTTAAATAAAAGTCTATTAAACTTGCTGCAAATCCAATAGACTTTATAACAGATATTGGTGATACTTGTGTCAATTGTTTTTTATATGATCACAGGTTGTCATGGTTGCAATCACTACTGAGTATAAAGATTAATGACTAAACAAAATTGATAAGTCTGTGTTTTCTGGGCATTGCATGTGAACTGAATTATTACTATGTAATAAATATCTGCTTTTTTTTTCCAAACTTTAGGATTCTCAAGTAATAGCTTTTGTGTCATCCCTTGTACCTTTTATCCATGAAAATTTTCCCACCTTAGACACTTATGCTGTCAACTTCTGTGGTTTCGTTCTCTTGCAGTACCACATGATTGATGTATGTATTATTGCTAAGATGATAAAGTATCTGACTCTTGATTATAGTGTTAAACTGATATTCTTACCTTTTGAAGTTTCAAATATGTGAGCATAAGGAGAAACAGAGGTGAAAAGGGAGAAAAAATTTGGGTCACAGGAAAGTTGAAAATTGTCTCTTGTATGCAAGGAAATCAACAATATTATAGATTATTCACTTTATTGCATCCTCTTTGTATAACTCCACCTGGTTTAGACATTGATATATTTGCCAACCCAGGGGATGGTTTTCTCATTTTATAATTATAAATGTCTTAGTAACTAGAACCTAAGACGCATTCCACTGATACTTGTGGAATTAGGTTTGTGTAGTTGGATCTTCTTCTTGCAAGCCTCTTTAGAATTTTGTAACGAAATGATTGCTTAATGTAAAAGTTTTTTTTTTATTTGCTAGAATTTTTAAGTGCATTCTCTGTAGTAGTGTAATTTAGAGGAACAATCAAATGGCATGATGAAGCAAGTCATGCTTTGCAAAAGATTTCTTAGTAACATTAGTATAGTTTTCAACATGGATCAATTATGGGGAGGACAGTTCTGTGTGATACTTAGCTTTTTTTAGTTGTCTTATGTTGGTTGGACACGTTTTCCATAGCTAGATTTTGACCTTGAATATCTTCTATTATAGATTAGTAAGAATCATAATGATTCTTAAAAATATACAGTAAGACAAATCCAATAACATTTTTCTTGGCCAAAGTGAGGTTGGTGGAGCTACTAAGAAAATGAAGTAATAGTCCTAGGGAGTTCAAAAATGCTCTTTTGTTACTAAGTTCCTTGTGTGTTTATTGAGTGCTACTGCTTATCTATGTACGAAGTACATCTTGTTACTGTCACTTTGCTCATTATTTTCTCCATTTTGTCCTTTGAAATATGTTGCATGATCAAGTGCTGCTACTTTAAGCCATGTAGTATACTTGCACGAGTAGGGCCAGGGATGCTTATGGAATATTCATGTCTTTCCATTTTTTGCATAGGTGCATTTAGAATTTTGATGATGGAATAACTGTCAGAAGAGAGACAACTAAACTTGTTGGCAAAGGCATTTGAGGAAAAAGTGCATCAAAGAAACTTATTGAGGAGGAACTCAACAAACTTTCAGCTTGAGCTTCTATTCGGGTAATGACATCAATTCATGAAAAAAAATAACCTCTTGTTGTGCAATAATTCGTAAGAGTTTAGTCTTTTATCTTTAAAATTGAATAAATTTTAGTCTTTAGGATCTTACCCGCTCATATTTACTTCCGTAATAATCACGAGATTTAAATGAAGACTATTCCAAATGTATTTCTTGTAATCGGTTCTCACTGTCAAATGCTTTATGGTTTCTGATAGTTCTACAATAGTTTTCCAATTCTAGTTGATTTAATGGCAAAACAGCTATGGATCAATCATGTGCTTTTTCAACGTATCACCTATGTGTTTCCTTGTGTCCAACTCACCAATTGGCTCTTGGAGGATCCCCTTTTATCAAAGGAAGAAACTGCTAGTACATTGTAGTAATTAGTCCTTCTGAATTGTTAATTTGTACTCAACTCCAAATATATACTGCTGTATTCTTTCACCTTGTAATGCATTGACACCGAACATGATATAAAGTTACCTATTCGGCCATTAGTGTATTGGAAAATTGAAGGTCTGAACTTCAAAGAAAAAAAGAGAGATGATAGAGGAGCATTATGGTCCAATAAAGTAATATTCTTTCTAGTTCTTTCTTGCATTTCTACTCCAAACATCTTAAAAGGGGACCACACATATTTCCTGCTTTATCTACCATTCTTTGAAGCTATGGTCATAGAGCAAGTCAAAGCTTTTGTGTGAAGCCTGTCTTGGGAAATTCTATAACTAAAGACATGCTAGAGGTCAGCTTATTCAAGATTGTAGTGTTGCCTAATATGCGCTTCTGGATATCTGTTAGAAGGCTGGCATTTCCTTGCTTTGTGAGTTGGTTTCCTTTTGTGGAATTTACTCATTATAGTGGTTTGGTGTATTATACTGATAAATGGGTCCTGCTGCCATTTTATAGCATTTGATTAGTCTTAGTTGTGATATAGCCAGTATTCCGAGCCAAGTTTTTCTCAGTGGTGAGCCTTTTGGCTATTTTGTGGGTGATTTGGTTGGTGAGCTATAACAGAACCCCGGAATTATGTGTCTGTTTTGTTTTGTTTCTGAAAAGGGTAAAATTTTTAGTGTTCCTTGATTCTATGCTTCATTGTGGACCTGTGATATCTGCCTGGTGTTCTGCATGCTTTTACTGTTCTTTAATAGTAGTAATTTATGGAAGACTGCTGCAGAGAACTTTGACTTGGCTTACCAAGTTGTCTGTCAATTTGATCTTCCAGGTACATACATATTTACTATTATTAATGTCATCTTGCTGGAATTTTTTCCTATAAAGCATGCATTTTGGGGGGCTCTAACTCAAGCTCTACAACTGTGGATATATATATGCTGCAGTTGCTGCATTGCTTGCTGAAAGGAAAAAGGGAAGTCTGTTGACTGAATTCTTAAAAAACATTAAAGGGAATATTTATGATGAGGAAAGAATGAGGTAGTTCTTTAGATTTACATTGGCTTTGGGATCAATAACTTGGTCAAGTGGAAGTTCAATTTCGCTAGCATGTACTCATTAGAAGATTTTGCTTGTGTTATTGTCACAAATGCGAACATGGTTTTCTTTCTATAGTTGTTTTAGATTAGTCATAGGTTTTCTCAAAAAGTGTCAGAAGATAAGTGCTGCTAGTTGGGTAGAAGAGAAAAAAATTGTTGGCTGGGAACTTTGAAGCACAATTTGAATTTTCTGCGGCTTTAGTAAATTAGGATCTTTATAACAAAATCTTAGTCGAGCTTAAGCCACATATCTGCATAGGTGAACTCATTGACCCCCCCCCGCGTTTTCCAACTATTCTCCTATGATACTCTTTTATCCTGGACTTTTTTAGCTCCTTTGGGGTATTATCAGTCTCTACTATTGTATTGATTTTTGGCTTCATGATGCTTGGACTTTATGTTGCTTCTGGGTTTGGGGGGCTGCTATTAATGTTTATGCAAACAACACAAGGAGTGTCTGATCGTTTTATGGACATGTTGATCAAGTAGTCCACCATAAGTGCACATTACATTTGTAGTTCTTGTAATCTTGCATATAAATGGTTTGTGGAATACAGCCATGGTGCTTTAGTTTTAGCAATTTTTACTGTCTTTTAATCAATGGTTATACCCTAGGTATAATGAAGCTTCTTTTGAAAGGGAAATTAAGCATGTGATTTGATTCAATTCAAGCAGATGTCTATAGTAAGAAATGTTGAAGAAATATCGTAGTATGGGCTTATGTTAGCACACAACCTAACTCTATGTTTGTGTGAGATATTGTAAGAACCTGTGTAAACCATGCTACCTGAATCAGGATGTGTTATATAGGGCCTAAAGTGATCTTAGTCATCTACATTGCTTGTATTTTCCTATTAGAAAGACTACCATGCTATCTTTTAGTGACATGTCATGATTCATGATACAAGGAGCTTGTTTCTCTACTGCAGCAATGGTATTGAGATTTTTTATGATGCATTTGTCTAGCTTGTGGGGACTACCTGTTTTAGCTCTCAGTTACTTTAGTATGTATGAAATTGATTTTAGTTCAAACAATAATTTTATTATTCGATTGGTCAAACACAATGTTTGTTATGAGACTGAAAGATTGTTGTTCAGTTTGAAAAGGAGTGGGAAGTAAATAAGGAAAAAGGAGTTTATGTGAAATCATAGTAAGCAGTAAGACATGTTGTGAGTCATTATTAAGAGTAGAGACACAATTGATGATGTAGTTGTTGGCCTTTTACACGAAGTGTGTTGTGAGTCATTATTAAGAGTAAGAGACCGTAGGGAACCACAGAATTCAATAATGACGAAGGAAAACAACGATACGCACATGCTATAACTACAGTGCACGCTTCCTGCTTTCGAGAAGCAGGAGGATCTCTCCCAAATATTTTTTGTATTAATTTCTTGTGATACCATGTACAGAGGTGTTTCCCCCAATTTGTAATCCCCATCCTAACCAACTCTTACTGTCCTTTAACAAACCATGTAACAAACTAAGCATATACTTTATTTATTGGCTCTATATAATGCTATACATATATATTCTATTTCCCTCCAACATACTTATAGTCTTTACCATATTAATCCTTACTACTGTAGTGAGTGCTTGTGGTTGTTGATGCTTATTGTTGTTAGTGTTTTCCCCCTTCTGCCTTCGAGTGTAAACCATTGTGATGGTTGGCCTCAGCTGGTTCGTAGCATTATTGGGCCCAAAAACGCCACCTTGTCCTCAAGGTGGAACAAGGGGAATCTAGTGTGGATGGTTTGGTAATTCTCTCATGTAGCTTTTGCCTCATATAATCCCTTCCACTTAAGGAGGACCTTCGTAGTTGCAGGAGACTCGAGAAGGCCCGTTCTTACCCCCAGTATTCCCTAAGGCTCTGCCTCAAGGTATAGTTCAAAAGACAGCATAGGAGGAAATGGCAAATGAGCCAAGAAACATGGAATATTGGGTGTATTTTAGCCTGTGGTGGCAAATTCATCTTGTAGGGACCTAATGCGCTGACAAACCTCAAACGAACCATAGAAATGCGGAGCCAACTTCTCATAGGGTTTAGAGACCACCGATTTCATCCTACATGGCTGAAGCTTCAAATAAACCAAGTCTTCAACACTGTACTCTACCTCTCACCTATGGGTCCTTAGCAGACATTCTCTGCTGAGGTGTGCCTTCAAGTCGTCTAGAATAGCATCCCTTTCCCTCACTTGATCATCCAATGATTGCACTGCAGTAGTGCCTCTTTCGAACCTCAACAAGGTTGGGGGATTGCCATAAACCACCTTGAAAGGAGAGCACTTTGTGGCTGAGTGATAAGCCGTGTTTAGCAATATTCTGGGTAACCACCTAGGCGAATCCTTAGGCTTTCCATCAATGAAGCGCCGTAAGTAGGTCTCCATCCCCTTATTTACCACTTTCGTTTCGCCGTCAGATTGAGGGTGATAGGTCGTGCTTGTATTAAGGGCGGTTCCTTGGTGGAGCTTGAATAATTCTCTCCAAAACAAGCTCGTGAATATCTTATCTCTGTCAGAAACAATGGACTTTGGAAATCCATGGAGCCTCACCACTTGATGAAAACCTCGGACACCTTTGGTGCAGAGAAGGGATGCTTCATTCCCACACAGTGGGTGTACTTAGATAGCTTATCCCTTACAACTAGCACTGAAGCCATGCCTATAGAGGTCGATATCCCTTCGACAAAGTCATGTGATATGTCCTCCCTAACTTGCGTGGTGATAGGTAATGGCTGCAAGAGTACAACAAGGGATAGAGAAGTATGTTTTTGTTGTTGACAGATTGCACTAGCTTGGACATACTTAGTCACTGCCCTCCTCATTTCTGCTGCTAACCTCTAGTATGTCTTGAAGTCCCTTGCGTGCCCCCTAATGGAAAAGTCGTGGTACTCATAAAGTAAAGACTCCACCATAGCATTAGTGTTAGGCAACACAATGCGATTTTTGTACTTGAGCACCCCCTTTTTCAGGGCATACCCCTTAGGAACTTCCTTCCTTGCTGCCCAATCCTCCTTTACTTGCGAAATAAAAGTATCCCCATCAATGGCAGCCTGAATCTCATCCCACAACATGTCCTTCGCACTCATTAATGAACCCAGTTCAATTTGACCCACAAATTCTCTGGACAAGGCATCAACTACGGTGTTGGAAGAATCGGTTTTGTAGGATATATCAAAATGTTACCCTAGCAACTTGCTCATCCACTTTTGATACTCGGGCCCTACTTCTCTTTGGTGCATCAAGAACTTGAGACTTTGTTAATCGGTCTTGATGAGGAATTTTCTCCTTAGTAAATAATGCCTCCACTTCTAAACCTCTAGTACCAAGGCCATAAGCTCCTTCTCATATATTGACTTTGATCTTGCTCTCACCCCCAATACCATTGCTAAAATACGCAATGGGGTGTCCATTCTAGGATAGCACTGCCCTTATTCTAAAGCTGCTAGCATCCGCTTCTACCATAACAAACTTCCTATAATATCCGGTGAGACCCAAGAATCCCCTCAACTTCTTCAAGTTCTTGGGTAAAGGCCACTCTAGGTATGGACCTTGGCTTGGTTCACTGCCACCCCTTCCTTGGATATCACTTACCAAGGTACGCCACTTGCCTCTTACTGAACTCACACTTTTCTCATTAGCATGTGCGTGTACAAGAGTTGCATTACTAGTGACAAATGATGAACATGCTCTATCTCAGTAGTACTATAAACCAATTTGCCATCAAAAAAGACTAGCACAAACTTCCTAAGGTATGGACAAATGATGATAACCCGATTTGAGGTCCAGTTTGGTGAAAGTCGTAGCAAAATGTAACTTATCAAGCAATTCATCAATAACAGGTATCGGGTATTTGTCCAGAACCGTGACCTTATTCAAAGCCCTATAATCCACGCAAAACCTCCATGATCCATCTTTCTTCTTGACTAGGAGAACAATACTTGAAAAGGGTTTGTTTGACACTTGTATTATCCCTGCCTTCAACATGTCATGGACTAAAGCTTCTATCTCATTTTTCTATATATGTGAGTAGCGGTAGGGTCGTACACTAACCAATTCACCCCATCTTGGAGAACGATAACATACTCATGCCCTCGGATAGGAGGCTGCCCTTCTGGCATTTGAAATACCTCGCGAAACTATTGCAGCACCATTCTCAAGTATTCCGGAATTTTTGGCCTAACTTGATACACTTCTTCAAGCCTATTGAATTAATTGAACTCCACCAAGTATCCTCCCTCTTCCATTGTTAAAGTTTTCATCATTGCTTTAAGGGACACTCTGGATTGGATCTTCCCAGTTATTCATCCCCTTGTAGGGTGACGGTACGCCCATGCAACTTGAACCTCAGTGTCTACGTTTTCCAATTAGTAGACATTGTCCCCAATTTTTCAATCCACTAAATTCCCAGGATCATGTCAAATTTCCCTAGGGGCAGAGTTAGGAAGTCCTCCACTACTACTAATTTCCGGTAATTGGAGCTCCTCCTTGCTTCTCCAGTGCTCAATGAGACTCCAAATGCTTTCACCTTCGTTACTAGCACACTGATTCTATTTGTCGTGATGGTGGAGATAAAATTGTGCGTGGCTCCGAAGTCAATCATCACCGTAACCTCTTATCCCTTGACCAATCCCTCTAACTTCAGTAATCCCTATTACAGAGTTCAAGGATATTTCTAAGGCTCGTTGCTCCAATTCCTCGTGTTCACTTGCCTCTGCGTGGGCCTCCTCCACCCCTACTTGGTCCATCTCTCCCTCTTCATCAAAAGCCAACAACACACTCAATTCCCTTCTCTTACACTGATGATTTGCGGACCACTTCTCATCACGTCAAAAATATAAGCTCAGTTCTCTCTTCTCTTGGATTTTCTTGTTCTTGAGTCGCCGGATTCCTCCTTGGAAACTCCCCTCTTAGGACCCTCTCCGCCGATAATTAGTAACGGAGGCACCATATGCATGGGAGTTGTGGGATAAAGTGGAGTTAAGAGAACGAAAAGAATTGAAAAATGAGTGAGAACCCGTGACTTGAGAATAAGGAGGATTCGCATTGTAAGTTGAGCTTTGATTCCGTGGACCGAATCCCAAAGATGGCACGTTTGAATTTCTAGGTCCACCTCCACTTATTCCATAATCTTCTCCTCTCCTCCAAGTCACCTGCTTTTCTTCGACCTTTTGGCTAGGTCCATTGCGTGCTTAATATCCTTACTTCTGCCCTAATTCCCTCTTTCAACCCATTCACAAATTATCCTCTAGCCACTTCCTCCCGAATATCATCAAGGGGTCCATGAGTTCAACAAACCTCCTTCAGTATTCGTACACTATGGATGTTTTGCTAGTGGTCGAGCCATTGCTCGTGGAGGGTTCCTGTTGCCGTCGCGGCGTCGCCCTAAATTACCAAAGCAGAAGGCCCTTCATCTCTTCCCAACGCCGAATCACTTGTCAACGATTTGGCGGAAAGATCAGGGTATCACCGGTATGAGGGGTAGTTTTGGAATTTTACCCCCAATAGTGTTTCGATGGGAAAATTGGTGTCTTATTGGTATGAGGGGTAATTTCGGGATTTTACCTGAGACACAATTGATGTTGTAGCTGTTGGCCTTTTTACGCGAAGTGTTTTATCATCCTCTCTTTGGCTCTCTATGGTAGTGCAATGTATTGCTTGAAACAGGCATTCTTTGGGTGTAGGAAATTTATAGATACCAAATGGTTTTTTAGCCCTCTTAAAGAAGCTTTGCAGCATTCATACCCCTGTCGCCAGATCCTCTTCCAACAGGCAAACGACTTTGGATTAGAGTTATTTTCATTCCATTTTTGATTGAGCCAAATTAATTTTTTTGTTTATAGCTCCTTTTTTTATACGTGGTTATTAAGAACTTGTGTATGGTTTGACACTTTGACTTTTGCAATCAATCAGGATTTTGAAAAACCTGGGACTTGTCCATGCAGGAAAGTATTGGCTTGTGTTTTATGTGGTCGTGTAAAAGGTGCTTTCCAAATTGCCTCAAGAAGTGGCAGTGTTGCTGATGTTCAATATGTGGCACGTCAGGTTTAATTTTCTCTACAACTCCTGGTGTATGTCATGTGTAGTGTGTTGAACCTGACAATGTCACAATGCCAATTTGAATATGGCACATGCCTAATTAAATCATATAGCTACATTTGGGAAAATTTTGACTTTGTAAATCAGTTTTTTAACTTCTTTAGATACTTGAGCAAATTTTGATCTTAATTATTTAACATGGCAATACTCGAACTTGTTTTCCCTGTCTGAAAGGCCAAGCAAATTGCTCTCCTGAAATATTGTAGAATTGGTAGATAAATTTGTCCATCCATGATGCATTCCCTTTGCGATCGCATCCCTTACTCAAGCATCACATTATTAATAAACACAGTGTTTTGTATTTATGCAGGCTCTATATGCAAATGCACTCCCAGTTTTTGACATGTGCAAGCAGTGGTTGGCTCAATATATGTAATTCTTTACCGAGGGGATTGCACTGATTGAAGATAGCACTTGGCTTGAATTTCTAATTGCTGATTGCCGGTTGTATCAATGTCCATAGAGAAATTGGTGATGATATCAGTCGCTGCATTCTTGATGCAAAGGCCTAACGCCTCTTTGGGGTGATTTCTATCGTCTTGAAACTTCGTATTGATCTGCGAACTTCAGTTATTTAATTTTCTCTCAAATGTTGATTTAGATACCTTTGTATTCTGATAGTTTTGGTCAACATTTTTCTCAACGCTAACTGGTTCACATTGAGCCCAATTGTTTGAAGTATCAGCCTCCTACTGCAAGCTATAAGAAAGGATAGTCCATCAAGGTTGGTGAGATATAAGCATTAAGTGTAAAATCAACATGGGAATGAAAAATTATAGTTATACAGCATCGTGTTTCTTGCAACCTATAATTTGCGCTTGTATATAGATTTCTGAGCTTGTACATAAATTACCTTGACGATTGTACTTCACCATCCTATAGTTGTTGCGACTTATGTCGATAGATTTAGGAGGTACATTTAAGAAAAAGGAAAATCCAAATTTTAGTATATATAAATAATTTTCCTGATAAAAGTGTTACTCTCTATAACTTGTACTCCCTTCGTCTCCAAAAATTGTCTCATTTGACTTTTTACTATTTTTAAAATATGATTTTAAATGTTTTTATCTTTAAATCTATAAGGTAAAAAATTATGAAAATTTGATATTTAAAAACCTTATATTGAAATGCATCAAATAAAATGTTAAGATCTTATTGGAATATATTATTTCTTGTAATATGATGAGAATTTATAGTTAAATTTTTTGAATTTTGACACCATAACTAGAAATAAAGCAATATTTAAGTGACGGGGGAGTATCAAGTTTTGACAATTCTTTGTTTACATTTGTGTCCAAGTAGAGATTGCCAGTAGGCTTTCTAGCCTAGTTCTGGCCCTACCCAGAACTAGCCTGTCCCACTTAATATATGGGCTGGTTATAAATCAAGAAGCATCAGCCCGCCCACTCCCCTAGGATGTTCTTAAGCCACCCTAGTCCAGGCCTGGCTTAGCTTGCCTAGTCAGGCCCCATGGCCACCTCTATGAGATAAGCAACTCGTATTATTGTTGTAGAGATGTTCCTAGCATAGGGGATGTAAATACAGTCTTGGAAGAAAAAGCAGCGAGGGGTTATATTATGACTAAATAAGAAAGCTACAGAGATGTTAATTAGAAAGTTCTGTGATTAATGGAAAAGGGAAACAGTTGCCATTTGAGCCTTTGAGGAAAATGAGTAGAGCTTTGCTTGGCTCGTATCAGCATGACTGATCATCTAAAAAAATCTTACTAGTACATATGAGTTGACACATTTTAGGCAGAAAATAAAACTTGCAAAACTTAATATTTAAACCATGAAATCATACAACTCTATAGAACTTACAATGTTTAGTTTTTCTACATTGCCAAGGCCCCACGAATAACCTAATCAAACCTGAAAAAATTAAATCACGAAAATGAATAGAACTGATAGATTTTTAAACATCTCTACATAGCTTCAGACAACACACAACCTAATCAAATCAGAGAGTGTTGCATCTTCAGCACCTGCACTAGTTATTTATTGTAGTATCCATATTATGTTGCAAGTATTTACTTCAGATGAATTCTTTTCAATGCTCTCTACCATTTTCCAGAAAAATCCATTTACGTGTATATTATAACAATCAGGTTATGCACGTGTTTGTACTGATTCAAAAAGTGCAAACTAACATTGAAAACAAACCCCTCAAAGGCTGATAAGGAAGTGTTTGGACCGTTTTTAATTGTTAGATTTTTTTTTTTAGTCTAGATTTAACTTGCATGTTTTTATCTTTTACTTGAAAGGGTTTTTCATGTTTTAAGCATTAGGATTTTGGGCCTACTTTATGGGTTCCAATTTATATTGGGACAAAATTGGTTTCAAGTTGTATTAGTTAGATTAAATAAAATATAAAGGATCGAAATTTGGGTTAAAGTTGATTCCTAGTTTCTCTAATTAAAGTCTGAACAAAGTTAGATTAGGTTTGTTAAAATTTTCGGATTTTTAGGATTTTGTTAGTGAGATTCGAAAATCATTAGAACAAAAGATAGAGTTTCGAATTTTTAAGAACAATAAGATAAGGTTAGTTAGAGTTAATAATATTAGGATAGATTAGATCTAAACCTATTCTAATCCTATCCAAAGTCAAATCAGTCTTCTAGAATCATAAGTAGAGTCTAAGTAGGAGTATTAGTTGTTCTAAACTCTTGTATAAATAGGCCCTTTAGGCCGTGAATTCTAGTGTGTTGTGCTAAAAATAAAACGAAAGTTTTTCTAAGTTAAACTTTCCTTGTGATTGCTTTTTAAGTCAAATGATAGCCCTAGAGCTAGGAAATCAAGTTGCTTGCCTTTCACCTTATAGGGCGTGTATCCTTTAAGTTCCACAAGATTTCCACATCATATTGGTATCAGATTCAGGCTGTGGTGTTACTTCCAAATTTTATCTAAGTTTCAATCTTTCTTCTAAGGTGATGTGAGTTAGCAAGAGTTTGGTTGAGAAAGGGGCAAACTTGAAAATTTTGGTTAGAAATTCACATAGATCTTGTGCTATTGGGTTGGGTTAGTTGTACTCCTTCCATCTTTTTTTTCTTTTCCGCTTTTCCTTCTTCCACTAGGACTGTAGTGATTCTCTTCCTAATTGTTGGTTTTGCTTTGTTTTCCATAATCACATGCAAGGCTAACACCCCTACCAAGTGTTGGTTTTGGGAAGTTTGGTTGTATTCCTACTAGGGTTAGGGGAATAGTGTTTTCCTTTTCCTAGTTGGTTTAGGAGTTCTCATTTGGTGGTTTTCCAATTGTGATTTGGGTTTGGTTTTGTACTTGCCTATTCCTTGTAGTTTTTGGGGTTGAAGTCTCAAATTATAGTTGCCTATTCCTACTTGGTTTTGGTTTTAAACCCAATTTCTTTTTGTAATTGGTTTTGGAGTGTCTTGCGTAGTGGTGTTTTCGGTGTTTTGGAGTGGTTTGGGTGTTGTTTCTTTTTGTTCTTAGTGTGGACTTAGGGTTGTAATTGTAGGTTGATATCCTTTGATTTACATATTTCATCATCATGGTTGTTGTGACACGTGATAATTTTGAGACTGTTCTCATTGCTTTGAGAGATTTAGCAGAGGGAGTTAGAAATATGAATCATAGGGTTGATTCTCTATCCATGCAATTAAGTGAGCCTAGATGAAGACTCCTAAGGCCTCTTTAGACATTGATAAAGACCTTAAACTAATAGAGATCCATGAATTCATTGGAGAAGGAGATGTTGAAGATCTTATGGAGTGGATTCGAAACCTTGAAAAGATTATTGAGTTTAAAGGACTTAATGATCATAAGGCCTTCACATTGGCACATTTGAAACCCACCAAATGTGCAGGGATTTGGTTTGAGAGCTTGCATACCAAGAGGATGAACCACAAATTATGACTTGACATGAATTAAAGAAGTGGTTCATTCCTAGGGAATATATCCTAGATCAATTCCTCAAACTCAATCATATTCGACAAGGATCTCGATCAGTGGCAGCCTATGCAAAAGAATTAGAGAAGTTATACATACTTTGTGATTTGCATGAGAAAGACGAGATGAAGATAGGGAGATTTCTAACTGGTCTTCATTCTTCTTTTTCTAACAAAGTAGAGGCTTCTACATATGTTTTCTTTGATGATGTGCTCAGGTTGGCAGAAAGGTTTGAAAGGCAAGATAATGATTTGACACGTGCTAAGGAGAAGGTTCCTTTCAAAGGTCCTTTCACACCTCCTCCAAAGCCTACTTTCATGTGTGAACCTCTTAGTACTACCGTTGCTTCTAATTTATCAAAGATCAATGATTCATCAAAAATCAAGTTGAGTGAACTTCAAGCTGCCTTGGCTAAACGACAATGCTTCAAATCTCAAGGTTTTGGGCACATTACTAAGGATTGTACACAACGATTTATGGTTTCAAAGGAGACTCATAAACTCCTCATTGCTTATTTGAGACAACAAGAAGAGGAGGATGAGTTAGAGGCCAAAAGGGAAGCTAGAACTATGTGAGCCAAACAAGAATGGTATGAAGGGCTCAAATCTAGTGGCTATAACATCGACGAAGCTAATAATGCATGGAATGATCAGGTTGGGATTGAGTGCGAACCAATTGAGAACCATACCTTGATCCTAAGAAGACTACTACAAATTTAGGCTATTACTGTGGAAGACGAAGGTCAAAAGGAGAACTTTTTCCATACTCGTTGCTCGGTGAATGAAAGGGCTTGTAGCGTGATCGTTGATAGTGGGTCTTGCACCAATGTTGCTTCTTTTAAGTTGGTGAATACCCTTAAATTGCGTACAAGAGCTCACCCTAGGCCATACATCTTAAACTGGTTGAATGATGTGTATCCTTAAAGTCCCACTAGCTTCCCACATCAAAGGCAGGTGAAATTCTAATAGAAGTATTACTACTAGCTCAATAATCTACAACACAAATCTTGAGTAATTTTTCGAAAGATTATCTGGTTTAGGAAGTATCTTGATCAAATTTATAATTAACATGTAAAATAATAATACGACAAATTAAAGCTTTTATGAAAGGGATCTTACTGATCGTCTTCTTTGCCCTGTCCAATATTCAGCACATATAGAAATGCATAGGCAGTTTTCTGGACACACACCTCCTCTTCATCAATGGCCTTCCTCTCCTCAAGAGCAAATTCTCTATACCTCGCCATTTCTTCAGCTATTTTTACAGTGTGTGCATGAATTTCACTGCACAATTGAAAAGGGAAAGGCATTCAAACATTGACATATGTGCTCGATCTTCACCACTGCTAAATAAAAAGACCTATTATAGCTGGTGGAGAAATCTTATTTAACTCGTGCAGCCAATTTTCGATGTCTAAAGATTGTGTATTCCCATGATCAGCTTTAGCAGGTCTTCCATTACTCGTTGGCTCGTTACACTTTGTGGGAAATATCTGCATTCAAAAGTAAAATGGTTGAACTAAAACCTTAAAATTAGGTGGCTATGAATAATCTAAGTAGAGGTTAACCGGAGAAATTAGGCAAGTACGAATACTTATACTAGCAGTAATTCAACCTAGGATGCAAGGTACACAACCTTGGGTTAAAGAACTTTAGAACTCAAGTTTTTCTTCTCAATTTCACAAATTTTCCAGAATTACCTCATTTTCGAAAGTATCTTTTTCTCCCGTTAAACCTAGTGAAAGTCAACTAGTTTTTGCAATACAAAGAGATTGACGCCAATACAGTTCGGTATGCTAACTGAGAACTCAAGCTGATTCTAGATCAGATGCACGAGATATACACAGATTTTTCGAGCAAAGATTCGCTACAACTCGCTACAGATTTTTGAAATTCAGAGATTAAGCATTTTCATTATGATGTTTAACGAACCAAAATTTTGAAGATTGATTAATATTCGAACTCTAACCCGAGGAATCATGGCTAAATAATGTACATTCAACAACATCAATTATACATCACATAAACAAGTACCGATTCTAAATTTACAGCAAAACACGGGGCTAAATTTATCAACATTAGAATCTAAACGTATCAGCATCAACGAAGTATACCAAATTATGACGGAGACAACCAAAAGTGAGCATAGTTACAATAATTACCGGAAAATGAGTCATCGATAATATGGATGAATAAATCATTGCAAAGCGAAGCATCAGCTAACCCTAGAAGATTAATAAAAGAACCAATTATTTAAAGATATTCGTCATATATCCAATTTAAACCGAAAAAACTACGGCGTTACTAAGAAATCGAATACATTCAACACCATCATCAACGAAATTTTTTATTTTTTAACCTTTTTTTTAAAAAAAATTCGAAAAATAACCCTCGCGACAAACTATTTCGAAAAATAACCCTGAGTCTAAGTTCGGTGTAAAGTCGTTGACTTAGACAACGACTTTCCTTATTAATATTTTGTTAAATGAAAATAACTTTTTTTAAAAAAAATAAAAATTTAAAAAATTTAAAAAAAAATTCTTGAAAGTCGCTATCAAGGATAACGACTTTCAATAAAAAAATTATTTTTTTTAATATTTTTTAATAAAAAATATAAAAAAAATAATTTACTTTCAAGAAAAAAATTTTAATTTTTTATTTTTTTAATAAAATAACCTTGTTTAAAAATAAAAAAATTAAAAAATAGAAAGTCGATGTCTCGGATAGCGACTTTTAAGTACAAAGTCGTTGTCCTGGACAACGACTTTATATCGAACCTAATCCAGGATCATATTTCAAAATACTATAGTGCGGAGTTTATATTTCGAATTTAAAAAAAAAAAAGGTTAAAAATAAAAATTCTTCATCATCAACCTCAAGAGCAACTGTCGTGTATTACACATTTAAAACAAAACAAGGCTTAATTCATCAAAATTCATCAAAAATTAGAGCAGTAGACTAGCTCAATTTGCATATAGGAAATCGAGATATGATCGCATGTGATTTCGTCAGTTAAACTTAAAAATTCATCCAAAAATTAGGATAATTCAACGATAACAAAGCGAAACAAAATCGACAAGTCGCGATTGAATTACATTGAAAACTGATGAGCAATTCAGAAGAATCGTCAACGAAAAACCATGCAATTGCTCCAAAATGTAATAAATCAACCAAAAACTAGAAAACTAACGCAACGAATTGAAGAATTTACTTAATTATTATTCTATCTGAAAATTCAAATATAGAGAACAAGAAAGAGAAAGAGAGAGTACTGCAGAGGACGGAGGAGTAAGGGAGATTCGAGCTCAGGAAGTGGATTCGTTAGATGCGACGAAAGCACGATCGCTTGTTCAGAAGAGTCGGCCATTGTTGAAGATCTTCAGCGTTGAAGCAGAGAGATAATAAGAGAATGAGATTATGAGAGTGTGGTTTGTTGTCTTGGGAGGAACATTGGCGGGCATATTTGAATTATATCAATCTAGTATTATGGGCCTCTTTGATAATGATAAGCCTCATTATTTGCACCTAAAATAAAATTAATAAGCCTTAGGAACATAAGAGGGTTTTTGAACTTGGATTATAAATTTATGATTTGTAAGTAGATATGTGCATTGGGTAGGGTTAGGGCCGGGATGAGTCACAAGCAAAACGGGTCGGACCGGATCAAAGAAGATGTGAAATGGATCGGGCCAAATGAGATTTATAACGGGCCGAGTTGGGTCTGACCGTCCAAAGAGAGTATAATTTTTATCTATATAGGGTGATAATTTACATGTATCACCACCAATCTTTGATAGTAGACCATCGGCAAGTAAGTGAAAATATTTCATTATTAGATAGTGTTTAAAAGTCTTTGAAACTATTGGTCCAGTATTGACCCGACTTGACCCATTAAAAACCAAATAAAATATTACTCTTTAAGAGACCGACCAATTATTAATTAGACCTTTTTACAAACGGGTAGGCCAAAGGCTTTTAACGGGCCCCTCCTATTTAAACAAGTCTATTTGTAAGTTTGTAACTCCCTTTTGTCAATGTGAATTAAATAGAATTAGGGTACTCAACTTCCCCTTTCCATATCATTTTCCGTTCTCCCTATTTAGATGAAGTGGACAACTTATATTTTCTTTGTTGATGCATTAATCGTCTATATTTCATAAAGTGGATTAACGATCAGCTGCTTGTGCAGTGCATTCATCTATAATAGGTTATGTAGTCAAGTGGTTTTTCAATTTTGATGAACCTCACCTAAAAATTACATAAGTTCTATTTTACACCTTCTTTATAATTTCTGTAAAAAAAATTACATACAAATTCAACTCAATCGACTTTAAAAGATTGAGTATGACATATTGACATGCCCTTAGTATGTATATGAATGTACTGAGAGAGATTACAGACATAATGAACCGAATTTCATGGTGAGCACACTCCCTATTAAAAAGGATGATTAAACTTCTTTTTATTTTTTTGGACATATGAGATGATTAAACTTGAATCTTTGTATGTTTAGTACAAATACATTGAAATTGATTTCACATATTTACTCGTCTTAACTCAACAAATGCAAGACATTAAAAGTGACAATTTACCTTTAAGTCACCGCATGATGAAATACTTCTATGATTTCACATATTTTGTAGTATATGACGTACATTTATAGAAGTGTCTAAATTTATACCAATAGTATTACAAGTTATATATATATATATATATATATATATATATATATATATATATGAGAGGGATCCAATAAGAAGGGTGCTTAAAATAAGAATAATAAGAAGAGATCTTGGCCCTTCAAATGGTAAGATCCAACACTAAAGATTTCACGTAAAAATTACGGTTACTATAACAATAAAAAACTATCACTATAATAATAAAAAGAGTTACTATAATAATAAAAAGAGTCATTATAAGTGAAAAAAATTATTTGATCACTATGAGTTAAAAAAAGGGTCACTATAAGTAAAATATTATCTGTTGGATTTAGGAGATGAAGAGTCAAAATGTCTTCTCATCCTTCTCATTTTAAGTATCCTTCTTATTTTAACTTTTATATATATTAAGTTATGGAAGATTATTATAGGAAATTTAAATCATAAACCAAATACTTTACCAAGAAAGGTGAGAGTTTTAGTGACATCGTAGAAAAGTGATCCACTTATACGTTAAATCCAAAGTTGGACATGGAGAAGTTGTGGAAGAATGTTCTCTTGAGATTATAAAGTAAGATAAAAGAATACCTATCAATTGAGAAGGACTATTGTGATGGGCTGATGGCATAAATGCATAATCAGTATCTTTCACACACAAAAATGACATATTTAGCATTCCTATAATTCTGTCTTTTTTTTTTTAGTGTCCATTTCACAACACCTTGTTTTACTTTTATATTCTTTTGTTTTTAGAGGTTTAAGCTTAATTTGCATCTCCAATATTGCACGGTCCAAGAATTTCATGATTCCACAAGTGTTGTCTGAATATTCGAGGACCATCTAACAGCAAAAACCTGAACATTATATCTTACTCGACGAGCGCTCCTATGCCCAAATTAATTACTAAATAAAATTAACAATTTTATATTCACGGTTGGAATATTTCGTTACTGGTGAATTTAATAAAATACTGTCCCATTTGTACCAAACTAAGAACATTAAACGTAGGACAGTAGCCTGTAGGAGTACCACTCTATGACATGCCTTGAATCGCCAAACCATACATTACGATCTAACACATAAACACTTTATTTAATGCCATGATGATGGTATATACTTCTTATGCAAGGGGGGCAAAAATCATTTTTTATACTATTCATATATTAAAGCTATATTTAAACTGGATGGACTTAATTTATTTTTTAGACAACAACCACGTCTCTAGTCCATGACTTTTTTTAATATTTGTTTTTAAAAAATTAGAAAACTAACTTTGCTGATAAAGTAATTTGAAAAAGATGTCGGGTTGAGCTTTGAGTATGAATCGCTGTTAAAGGTAGTAGTTTCGCTTAAACCAAATTAAAATATTTGCCAAAGGCAGCGGATTCTATTTAAGTGAAATCGCTGTATTTAGCAATAGCTTTGGTTTGACTATGAAATCACACGCAACTTTCTTATATAGTGTTGAGAACTTGGTCAAGACAAAATTGTTGTCAATAGCACCAGTTTTAACTTTGCCTAACTTCTCAGCATAAGTCCAGCCTAAGGATTCAAGTAAAACACTGTCCTTAATAGCGATTTATGCCCGAAACTCGACCCAATATCATTTTTCAAATTATTTTACCAGCAAGGTTAGCTTTCGAATTATTGCCAAAGTTATTTACCAAACATCTCCCTTAGCCAATTCTTATAAAAGTAGTTGGGGCCCTTGTTACGAGTTGGGTAGAACAATTCTCATATAAGAGCCCTAAACTCTTAATAAAAAAATTAAAAAAATACCTCAATATTATACAAAATATATTAGGATTTGACATGTGTACACTAACATTGAATAAAAAAAAAAAAGTAAGATAAAGAGGAGATACACCACGAATCATGGATGAAGAACTAGTAAATTTCTTATAGTTTTCAAAAGAGCTCATGAAGCTAGTTGAGAAATGGAAACGAAGACAGATTAAGAGCTCGTTCTTTTTCTTTTATGTCACTTATTTTAGGGGGGAAAAAACTTAAACGAAAAATTGAGCACTTACATATAAAAGTTAAGTTTAAGGATAAAATAATTTTATATTCTCAGATAATTTACTGAAATAAAACACTCTAACATGCGATTTTTATAAATGGTTGGATTATGAAGAGTAAAAATACCTTCAATTCAAAATAAATTTACATTCTCGTATAGATTCGGAAATTCATAGTGATCAAATTCTATCAGAAAATGATAAACTAATTAATTTGAGAAGTAATCACAGAACCATAACTTACTTGATTTCTTTGTTTGATTTTATTTGAATGAAACGTAATCGGCTTCAAATCATCGAGTCATTTTCTTATAAAAATAGTATAATGTATACGGAGTACAAATTGATTTAAGAATCTTTTGATTGATCGGATTAGAAAAATGGGCTATGAATAATACTAACAAATAATGTAAACTGTGATTTTAATCTTCCAAAAATAAAAATTTTATGCAAAATGATGCGAGGCTCACTATAGATAAAATATTTGAGAACATTTCACATCAAAATATGTGATTTAAGAGCTTTTTATAGTTGTATTAATAACACCAATCAATTAATTTTCTATTGAAATAAATGAATATTAATTAATACCCATTTACATAATTAAACTAACAATTTGCATTGGTATTCTCGCAAGACTTTTTCCCATCTGCTGATTAATTAATACTAATGAAGAGAATTAAGGAAAGAATAAGATCTGATATAATCCGCCGGATGAATTATTTTATGAGATATTGATTTATTTGGTCTTCATGTGATGTGAACAATTTGGAAATATAAATTGGATATATTTTTAAAGAGGATATAAGTGAGACAAAAATGAGTGGGGCCTAAGCAATAGCATTATTTGGTCTAGTGTTTAAATATGTTTGTGTCATCTTCTGTTTTGGACTTTTGTTTCAATTTTCTTTTGAAATTTCCTTGTTTATTTATTCCATTGCACGAACCTATTTTGTTTCTGAAAATTTGTTACACAACCCTCTCTTCTCCAACTAGTTATTAAAAACTTGAAGAACGATATAATTAATCCATGTTACGTTGTAAATGGAACAACTTTTTTGGTTGGATATTTCATCAAATCCAATTCAACCTGTTTTTTTTTAAATTAAAAAAATGATGTGAAATATTATTGCCTAAACGGAATATCATAACAAAGTCATTCAATAAATAAAAGTACATGTTTTAAGAATTTTTTTTAAGTCTCTATTCACAAAGCATAAAATTCTCAAATGTATGTTTAGGTTAAACAAGTTTTCAAGCAAAAACTCTGAAATTTTCATATCAAAATAATATTAAATATCATTACGATTCTATAAATAATTTAAATTAATCTTAAAAAATAATAGCTTCTATTAAAAAATTATGTAAGTGAGTTGAGCATCAAATAAGTAGTGGAATTTCAAAAAATCATGGCATTAAATAATTAAAAAATCAATCAATGGGCTACATATCACATGGATAGTGATCCCAAATCAAATTTTTTCACTCAATCACAATATTAAATTAAAATAGAACCATCTGCCTTTTTTCTAAACTCTCATTTCAATCAATTTCAAAAACTCGTATAATTCGGTCTTAACTCTAGTTTTGAGGGCATTTGAAGACATTAACATCGGGTACTAAATGATTTGAAACCCCTCATATGACCCTAAAAGACACTTAATACCTTTATTTCAATTTCAAACATTTCTTAAAAAATCTCAAAAATAAAGTATAAACCATCTGCTTTTTCCCTAAACTCTCATTTCAATCAATTTCAAAAACTCATACAATTCAATCTTAATCTCGTTTTGAGGGCATTTGAAGACCTAAATATTGAGTATTGAATGATGAAAACCCCTCATATACAAAATATTTCACAATGTAAACTAGGAAATATTTTGAAGATTATTAAAGCATATCATAAATAACCCTTGTTTTGAATTACTTTTCATTACAAATCTAATGATTTAAATGTTGTAAATTATTTAGAAATATTTGAAATTACTATAATATATATTACTTCATAGTTTATTTTATGTATAAATTATGATATGTTAGCTTTTTCAAGGCAAATATGACATATTAATATAGTTTTCCTTTAAACAATACAAGATGTAAAAATAATTATTATTACTTTTTCTATGTGGTGCTCTCTATACTCTCAAAAAATTCCTCTTTTATATATATTTAGTCAAATTAGATTGAATTTTTTTGGGTTTATAGTTATTAATAGGGTTTTTCATTAATGGTTAACTTTATCATTATACTCTACGGAATGATTATATGGGATTATATTTTTATTCTCAGTTACATAATTTATAATCCCACTAATTTTATTTCCTATCAATTTTACAAAACAAAAAAATAATAAAATGAACCTATGGTAAATTTGGGATATCATTGCTGCATAAACTATTAAATAATACGGAGACTATCACAACTTGCGCTGATCAGTGATCACTGATGGTTTCACTGTTTTAAGTGTATTGCACACAACTGGTAGGACATCAATCCAGAGACCATAACTTTTTTGATTAAAATTTGAATTTTACGAAAATTTGACATAGCCGTTGGATGGATCATGAGGTGCTCTGTGCTCACCTTAGGTGGGGAATCTTGCAATTGTAGTCGTTGGATGGCCTGGTTGTGAGAGGAAGGCTGTACAATGCTGAGTCACTGAAAACGACAATAAAGTTAATCTCTTAGCATGAAATATTTTATTACTGAGTGTTAAAGTACTCTTAACTACGATCGTCAAAGGTGAAAATTCCTGCGACCTGTTGGGTTGTTGAAAAGTGAAGACTCCTTTACGGAATACGACAATTTAAGTATAATTTCTGTTAAATGGTCATTTTGTGTTATATCTAGTAAAACGGTGATTTTTTTACTGTCAAATCAATGAAAAGGAAACAATTTCTAAAACTAACCCAAGAAGGTAAATCTAATAACTTTAATAAGCCAGTAACTAAATTACTAAATAAAGTGGAGCATTGCCGTTAATTCGTAGTTCATTTATCCCTTAAATATTGTCTCATTTTCATTTATATAATTAAAGTTTAAAAATTTTGATTATAAATTTTCATCGCATTATAAAAAATAATATATACAAATAAGATTTTATTGGATGTATATCAATGTAAATTTTTTGAATTTCAAGTTTTTATAATTTCATGCCTTACGAATTTGAATATAAAAATGTTTAAAGTCATAGTATGAAAACCGAGAAAAGTCAAATAGTACAATATTTGAGAAACAACTTTGGTGTATTCATAGTGGGATAGTAGAGCAAGGCGGTAATTCACTAAATTTATTGCAACATTGATACATTCACGATTAAGGATAGTAGAGCATGCCGTAAATTCGTGACAAAGTTGCCTTATTAATGATCTTTGTAACGCCTACAAACATTTCACTTACTATAATGCCATTGCCCATGGTGTGACTGATTCAAGTAATTTTTTTTTTATAGCACGTGGAAACATTTCACTTACTATAATGCGATAGGTGACTGATTCAAATAATGATATTTGTAGCACGAGGAAACACATCACTAACTATAACACCCATCGAGTGACTAATTTAAGTAATTTGTGTAGCATATAGTAAAGCAACGAGCTTTACTAACAAATAAATGAAAAGAAAACAACGAAGGTAGGAGAATGGCCGTAAATTCGTGATAACAATGGTGTATTCATGATTATAATGTAGAGCATGCCGTAAATTCGTTGCAACGTTGGTCTATTCACGAATAGATAGTAGAGCATGTCGTAAATTCGTGACAAAGATTGCTCATTCATAATCTTTGTAGTGAGTGTATAATTGCACGTGCGCCACTACCTTCCACCTAAACGCACATATATTGCTCTCAAATTCACAATATTCTAGCTTGTTTGGGGATATTGGTTGAAATTTAACGTTGGTGTTTTAAATATGGATAGCCCAATGATATTTTATTGCTTATGTTATTGTTTCTCCATTTTTAATCCTGATTGGTCGTGCATCACTAGCTCCATTTCAATCTAATGAAAGCAAAAATAACACTAAATTACATTAAAAGTTACATCAACTTTGAGGATTAGTGTAATTTTTGTTATAACTTTTGTTTGTGATATAATAATCTTATTATTTTTCGTGTACATACAAAATCTCGTGTATTTCAAAATATCTATATTAAATCTTACCAGGTCAAGTGGATTAAACTAAATTTACTACCGTATTAAATCATATAGAAACAAAGCCAGTACAACCTAAGTTACAAAACTAAATTTACTACGGTAACTTGATTGAAGACCGGACTGGTCAAAGAAAAATAAAAAATTGTGCATTGTTATGGTGCTAAGAGAGTTGGTTCATGACTCTTCATGGCTTCATGCACATCACAAGGAGCCAGAACAAAGGGCTGAACAGTGAACATGATAAACAGTTTTGAATAAAGCATCATTAAGAGAAAAACAAGGACCTGTTTGGAGATTTTCATTACGATTTTTTCACAACCTGTACTTAAAAGTTACTGAATTTCTGTCCAAAGTCATGATTAAGATGCATGAACTCTGAATACTCACCGCAATGCCTCCAAACAAATTTTTATTTTTCCATAATTGATATTAAAAAAAAACCACTCAAATTTCAATTTCATGTCTTTTGTTTAATTTATTAATTCTTTTCTTCGACAGAAAAGTGTTTATGTAATCATTGATGCTCTTTATATTTGTTAGACGCCCGTCAGTAAAGCGATGAGAACTTTTCTTTTTTATAGCATAAGATGTTAGCTTTTAAGGAGTAGACTGTATAGTACATGTACATGCAATAAACATGTACTAGACACTCACTCACACATAGGTAAATGAATACTTGAGTTGGTAGGTCTACAGAGAGGATGAGCACATTATGGCTTAATGTCCACTTCTTTCGAAGCAAACATAACCCACCATTTTGGCCGTAAATGTATGTAACTAATGTAAGGGGAAATTCCATGTAATATTATTGACATAAACTTGACAATACGTGGATTAAAGATATAGATTAAGGATTATATATTGTTATGTATAGACTCTAGCGTATCATCAATATATTCTATTAATGTTTTTCGATTATGAAATGCGTCCCACGTATATTATACTCTTTCTGTCTCCAAAGATTGTCCCATTTGACTTTTCGCAATTTTTCAAAATGCGATTTTATATATTTTTTTCCGAATCCGTAAAGTGAAAATTTGATATGTAAAAAATTTCATTGTAATGCATCTAACAAAATCCCTTTTAAATATATTATTTCTTATAACATTATGAAAATTTGTGGTCAAATTTTTCAAACTTTGAATCTATAAACAGAAATGGGACACTTAAAGGACGGAAGAAGTATACGATACGAAAGTATTATTTCGTAAACTGTTGTTTTCATTGACTTATAAAATAGCTTTCCTTCTCACTCAAAAGACATCATCAAAACACAATGTATAATGAGGTAATTTGCTACATCTCCAAAGTTACTGAAATTAAGAAATACTCCGTGTTTGGTTAACATATATGACAATTCATTAACTTCTGTTTGTGACTTCATGCTCTAAATTTTGATTATCTTTTTCTCCCTTTTTTTCTTCGAGGACTGGTGATTGATCAATATAGAAACAGAAGAGTACAAACGAATCGCACATGTTTGGTACATTGTACACTCGTTCTCAACATAAATTATTCCTTATAGATCATGAGTAAGCATGGCCATGGGGCCGGACAGGGCTGGGAGAACAAGGAAAAAAAAAAGGACCGGTCTAGGGGCGGGTCAGTCTGAGCTGGATTGGGGTCGGGAAATTGGATTCGTACCGAATCGAAAATCGAATTACGAACCGAATTCACAAATCGAATTACATACAATGACATTTAGAAATTAGAATAAATAAATTGTTTCTATTGTAATTAAACGTTTATATTCACGCTTATAATGACATTTGTCATAAACTTTTATATTCGCCTAATCACATTCAATTTCATTTATTTTGTTACAAGTTAATAAGGTTGTTACAAGTGCGAAACATTTCCATTAAACTAGTCTTCTATAAATGTAATAGACAGTTTGGGTATAGTGCTTAAGTGTGTTCCTAGCGACACGTCTAAATGCGGGTTGTAAGGAGGTTATAGCAAAATGTTCGAAGTTAATGCTCTCACCATGGCTAAACGGTAATTCGTCGACAATTACAAAGTTTGCTAATTCATCTATCATTCTATCTCTTTTAAAGGCATACCTCCTCTGAGCATGTTACCCATATACCCATGTAGTTGCGTTTGACTTGATAGTTTTGATGCGCCTGCGGATTCAGCTGCTGCTAGATCGATTCCGTGTATTCCTATCAAGTGACGGGATAATGTCCCCGTCTCATAACCGATCTTCCATGCATACGCCGGTATTGACTTTTTCCCTTATTGATTGCATATCAAGCAATAACACATGAATGTCTTCCCTATTAGAAGAAGAGTTGGTCATTGGAACTTTCTCAAAATATGGCCACACCGGTGAAAATTTCTTTCTACGGTGAGTGAGATCGGGTAGTCTACTTTCACCTTCATTTCATATCAAGTTATAAACATGAAGTCAATAACTAACATTATTATTTCATTAACTAACTTAACTAACTAACTAATATCATCAATGTTATTAAACTAATCAACTTAATATAACATAATCAGCTTAATAAAACAAATTTATCATTACTAGTTAGGAAGTTAAACGTAACTAATTATCATCATCAATTTATCAAACTTATCAACACTAACTATCAAAATAAACATAACTAATTAACATCATCTACTTAATTAAAGTAATCATACTTAATCTACTAATCAATCTAATCATTAACTAATTAAACATCATCAACATATTATTATAATCTACATATTATCATCAACTAATTAAACATTATCATCATAATCTACTTAATTATCATAATAAACTACATAAACTATTTAAGATAATCAATTTAATTAAACTAATTATATTAATATAACTTAATCAATTTAATTTTCATCATCAACATTATCTACTCAAGTAAACATCATGAACATATTATCATAATCTACACGTTATCTTCAACTAATTAAACATCATTAACTAATTAAACATTATTGATATAATCTACTTAATTATTATAATGAACTACATAAACTATTTAAGATAAACAATTTAATTAAAATAATTAAACTAATCTAACTTAATCAACTTAATTATTATCATCAACATAATCTACTTAATTAAATATCATCAACTAATTAAATCAATATCATCAACATATTATCATCAAATAATTAAACATCATCAACTAATTAAACATTATCAACATAATCTGCTTAATTATCATAATTAACTAATTACACTATTTAAGATAATATATTTAATTAAACTAATCTACTTAATTATTATCATTAACATAATCTACTTAATTAAACAACATCAACTAATTAAACATAATCAACATATCAATATAATCTATATATTATCATCAACTAATTATCATCATTAACATAATATACTTAATTAAACAACATCAACTAATTAAACATAATCAACATATTATCATCAACTAATTAAATATTATTAACTTAATCTAACATCATCAACTAATTAAATTTATAAGCTATATTAAGCTATTTAATTAAACTAACTAGTTATCATATTAACATCAATTAATTAGAAGTTTAGGAGTTACCTTAACCAGTAGTAGGCAGCGGACGCATCTCCAAAGTTGGAGTTTGAGGAACTTGAACACTAGGAGTTCCGAAAAGTTGATCCTCCAAGTTTTCCAAGTTTTGAGCGAAATTTGTGGTATCTTCATATGAGCTACTAATACTGAGTCTTGCTTTTAAAGCCATTTATTTTATACTTTGTAGTAATTAACAAGTAAACTAGAATAATAAATTAATTAATTAAGATAACTAATTAAGATTAAGAAAGTAATTAAGAAGAAAATTAGTACTAATTAGTAATCTAATTATATTTAGTAGTAATTGAGAGATTAAGAATGAGAGATTGTGAATTTGTGAGGATGCATGAGTTAAATGGATTGGTATATATAAGGGAAAGGGCTAGTAACGGATACAATGCAACGACTAGTTTTCAACAGTTCATTTAGTACGGGGCGAGGGAGTACGAGTTGTTGGGCCGAATCGAATTTTACTTGAATCGAATTGAGTGAGGTCATGGTTGGGAAAAGAGATTCGGAACCGACCCACTTTTTTACAGGGCCTGACCTGGTTCGTCAGTGGGCCAAGCTGTGCGGGTCGGGAGGCGGGTCGGGTTGGGCTGAACCGGCCCAGTGGCTACTCTAATCATAAGTATTATTGCTTGTGTTTTCAAACGAATATTGCTTAATTGTAAAAAAAGAACGAAAAGAGACAATCTTGAATTTTTGATACATATATTCCCTCCATCTCACTATATTTACTACATTTGTCACTTTAAACTGATCTATTAAATTTGCTACATTTTTCCGCGTTTTCCCCTGCTTTACCCACTTTTTTCACTAAACTTTCCTACTTTGCCTTTACTCTTAGTAAAAATATGCAAATATAACACGGATAGTAGGCAGGAAAGAGTATATAGCTTATTAAAACAAAGCTTACATATAATACTTCGCAGAATTTATAATTTTTTATATTTATTAAAGCCAAAAAGTGGCATTAGTGGGAATTGGAATTAATATTATTTTAAGCAAACATACGGATTATTAATTACTTAATCAATTCTGACTGTCACCACGGTTAAAAACCGGGAACGTCTGGCTTGTCAGTGTCAAGGAAATAAATACAGAACAAATAAAAATAAAGCAGGCCTTACCTTGTCGTTTTCTGGTGATTGTTCATTCAACTAGTAAAAAAAAAAAAAAGTAATCTTGTAAAAGAAGGAAAAGGAAAAGTAAACGAAACTACTACGAAAGCGTACGTGGTAACCTGGGAAAAATTTGTCCATCATAAGACTCCTAATTAAGATTCTAAATTTCTCCCTATTGTTCATGAATGGTAGTTTGTCTAAAACATACTTCTGTTCAAATAGAGTACGGGTGTGCGTACTTATTTTTGGAATTCTTCTTAAGCTATTCTAGTTGTTATGTTAGGAAAACACCCTATCTAATAATATATGGTTACCTTGTAGATTAAGATTTGCTACATACTCTTCGTCCTTTAAAAATTGTCTCATTTCTATTTAAAAAATCAAAATTTTAAAAATTTGACTACAAATTTTCATCATATCATAAGAAATATTATATTTAAATGAGATATTATTAGATATATCTCAATGTTAATTTTTAGAATATCAGATTTTCATAATCTTTTGCCTTACGTACTTGAAGATAATAAAAACGTTTAAAGTCAGATCTTGAAAATCATGAAAACTCAAATGAGACAATATTTTGAGACGAAGGAACCTTTAATGATTATTAATGTGATCAAACAAGTAGCTTTGGAATTTTTTTTTTCTTTTGGGTCTTACATCCATACGTTTTGTATTCCTAAAGTATGTACGGAGTTTATAAATTTGCTGTTTATTTTGTTATATGTGACTTTATGTATTTTTCGTAGTCAATGAAATTTACAATGGTGAAATAGTAGTAGTTAATTTATTTTTTATCAATGCTGTCCAAAAAAAAAAAATTTATAACTCAACAGCTCACCGCCTCACCGTATACAACCAAATATAATTTACGCGTAGCTTATAGGATAATGAAGAAGAGAGAAAGATATAATGAGCCGACTCCTAGATATAGCTGTATATCATTTAAAAATCAAAGTGTATATCAGTATATGTACATACATTGTCCTTCTTATGCATCAAAAAGGGATATGAAACATGCAATATCTAACATTTGCAAGCTCCTATTACCCTAAGTCCCTAACATATATTAAGCATAGCCTTCGGATAATAATTCGAAATAAATTACTCCCTTCGTTAATAAAGGAGAATACGTACATGGGGCCATGGGGGCTTACTTGTCGTCCACGAGAATGAAGTATATTTAGTATTTACCGAGGTTTTTCGTTCCAACATCAAGTTCGTCAGTTAATTAGCTCAAGGAGAGACCACTGTGAAATGTGGTGGACAGATATTTGTATTGAGTGGTGATTAATTACGTGAGAATTGAGTCGTAGATTCCGCAAATACTCATATAGTAAGGCTTGAGCGACAAACATCAAGCATAACATTAAAGATAGACAGCAACAAATATGGTTTTAGTTTATGGCACTAAGCTTTCTTGATACACTAGTTCAAATATAAGAAAATTGGAATAATCAACCGAACTAAATCTATTTCATTTAAGTTGAAGAATCAAGAAATTTGTCATTTAGATTCTGATAACTTGACAATTTTTTGTTCTCTTATGATCCAATTAAATAGAATATATTGATCCCTTTTATTACTTAATTAAGCTTATTAAACTTTTAAACGAGTTGAAAATGACTTTCAGAAACGAGTTTTAATTGATCTCGAGTTCGAGTCGAACTCGAAAATTGAATTTTCAAGTCGAGAGCTTTTTAGATCGTGTCGAGCTTGAGCTTGAGTTTGAGTTATCTTGCTCGAGTTGAACTCATCCAAATTCGAGCTCGGCTCAACTTATAAGCACTCCTATATTTTATATAGAATATTAATCCATTTTTATGTGTATTGTGTGTAGACACCATGAAATAGAAATATCTTGATTTTGATTGGAGAGACTCTAGATGGTTTTAGGGATAATTTGAAAGAGAAAGTCGCATTAAGTCTCAAAAATCATAGTACATATCGCTAGACAAGCATGTGAAAATGGAGGAGGAAAATATCACATTTTAGATTAATAAGTTATATTTTGGGATTAAGCTCTAGTATTGTTATTACAATATTGATATATGGTGATGGGTGTCATTCGCTGTGGTTATATTATTACAACTAGATAGCACCTTGTTTAAAGATATTACCAATTCTATGAAATTGTAACAATCTTAAATCTATGATACATATCTTTTAAGACTTCACTTGACATTAATACTTAAATTTTACAAGCTCAAAATTCATCAAAATATAAAATAACCAAAAGATGCATGCATTATAAGAATTTCAACTCTTTACGTCTCACATTTAATGCTTTTTTATTACTCCCCACTAATAATTAACATATTTAAAAATGTGTTTATTTAAAATAATATGCCAGCTAACACGAATTAACTCTTTACAACTAAATTTTAAACCTGCGCTACAAAGAACGATCAAATTAGATGCAGTAAATCGAAATATTGAGACTTACTCTTCTTAAAAAGTGTAATCCTTAGTGATATCAGATATATTCACGTAAAAACATAAACAAGATAAAATCGATACTGATTTTATAATTTTGCAGAAATATATTTAGCTGCCCTCTTTCACTACCTATAAATTATAAAATCACTCAAACAACTATCCAAATCATTCACGTTTAAGTCCACAACCATGATATTCACAGCTTCACCACCAAACACAAAATACTGCGGAGTACACCACAAAAATTTGCAATTTTCTCTTGTATAAAAAATCAATGTCAAGCTAATATAGTCCATAATATTCCAAAAGTCAAAAGAGTTCTAAACTCCCACACTAATAATTTTTATTTGTAATTTTTACAGATCTTTCCTGTACAAGTGATGTGGCAAAAGGCGACAATAGGTAAAATTTCTTGATTTTTTATACGTAACTTTTATTTATTTTCAGTGTATAAAATGGCACCTTCTAGAAATGATCCTGACCGTCTATGCCTACATTTGAGTCCATCTTTCTCTCTCTATATTTTGCTCCCTTTCTTTAAAATCCACAGTATTAGTGAGTGAGAGAGAGAGAAAAAAGAGAAGAGTAACTGAGAAGCTCTCTCTATTCTTCCCTTCACTCACTATGCTTTGCTGATTTTGATGCATTTTTGTGTAATAAGAGAGAAAGCTGGAAGAAGAGTGGAGTTCAAGTTTTTTTCCTTTTATTTTTTTTTTGCTACTTTTGTTCATCCTCTGTTTTTTTCCCCTTTTCTTTCTTCAAATTCTTGTTCCAATTTTTTCTTCAAGACTCAAATCTTTTCCCCAGAAAAATAATCGATAATTTCACCCCCAGTTTGGGTATTTTTCCTTTTGTTTCTAGAGTATAACCAAACCCAGAAAATCAAACCAAGTCAAATAAAAAAGGTATGTTCTTTCACTTCATTTTAGCTGATTTTTCGAGCTAAAAATCTTAGTTTTTAGTTTATATTATTTGATTTCTGGGTTTTTTTTTTGTTTATGATACCCATTTTCTAAAATTTGTGATTTTCTGTTTATTTTATATTTTGATGCCTGGTTGAGAATTTGGAAGCAGTTTTCTGATCAGTTTTCAATTATTATTTCTGTATTTTTTTGAGGTTATTTTAATGGCTTTAATTTAATTTTTGACTTTCTGGTTTTAATGAGCTTGAGAAATGTGATAATCTGGGTTGTAGATTCAACGATCTTCTATATTCTGCATTCTGTATTTTGTTTTTAAAAAATTTATTTTAATCTGCATTCGCTTGAATTTTTCAGAGTATTTCACTGAAATTTTCTGCTCTAATTTGAGGTCCTAGATCTGCATGTTCTGATTTCCCCCTTTTTTGTTTGTTTGAGCTTTTCTACATGCAGTATTGTGTATATTTTCTGGGTTTCAAGCCTTAGAATAGTGTTGTTCAAGCTTTGATGATCTATTCTCTTTGTACTTATCCCTGTAATTATCAAAGCAAGTTTCTGACAGTATCGTTATTCCCAATTTGTTATCTGCAATTACTTGGTTTAAATTTCTGATTGGTGAGTTTGAGTTTTACCAAATTTTGATTAGATTATCTATGCAATGTAATACAGATTGTGGGAATGTTGAAGAAGAGGAGTAGATCAATTCAGCAAGATCAACAAATAATGGGTCAAATAGCATCAGATGGTGGTTCTGAAACCAGTTTACTGTCTGATGTAATAGGACAAAGGCAAAAGACCAACTCTTTTTTTACTGTACCTGGTCTGTTTGTAGGATTAAACCCTAAAGGTGTCTCAGATTGTGACTCCGTTAGGAGCCCAACCTCCCCTCTTGACTTTAAGTTATTCTGTAATTTGGGCAGTTCCTTTAGATTCCCAAAGTCCTCTCAAGAAGGGTACCATAAGTGCTGGAATTGTCACAAGGTTGGACTTGGTAGCATTGTGGATTCTGATGATAAGGATGGTGACGGAAACCTATATGAGAATGATAAAGTCATCCCTTCATGTACCAGTAAGACTATACTGTTTGGGTCTCAAATTAGGAGCAAAGGAGCCCCAAACTCGCCCATCCCTGTCGATTTTAGTGAGGCGCCTAAGTCGTTGCCTAAGAACTATGTAATTTTCCCTCATGCTAGGTTTATGAAGCCTTCTAATCTTCAAAAGGGTAGCTCCGATGTTTTATTTGAGATTGGAGGAGACTGCTTAGAGTCTGACCCTGGTGGGAAAATCCAGTCTTTTTCTCTGGATTCTAAGAGGCTAGGGTCAGAAATACATAGGCTGAGCACTCGCAATGTCGAGTCGAGGATCAAGCGTTCTTGTTTTAAGAACGAGGCCATTGAAAAGAGTTTGAGTTTTGATTTGTTTGGAGGAAGTCTGAATGCTGAGAATAAGCTGAGTACAGGTCCATCACCAGTTTCCTCAGGTAATGAGGTTGCTCGGTCTCTCACACCTGAAGAGATTGAGACCTCAGAAGACTATACCTGTGTGATTTCACATGGTCCCAACCCCAAAACCACCCATATTTTTGGTGACTGTGTTTTGAAAAGTCACCCCAATGGAATTGATACTGGAAATAAGAGAGAAAGCTTTGAGACCATTGTGCCTTGTATGGAAAACTGTATGCAGATTCCTGCACCATCACCATACCCTTCCAATGATTTCTTGAGCTGCTGTTGTTTTTGCAAGAAGAAGTTGGAAGAGGGTAAAGACATATACATGTATAGGTTTGCCCGAGTCCCTTACTTTTTGCCAACCTTCTATCCTTGAGTTGTGATTTCCTTTCCATTGTCAGCATCTCTAAACTGTATTTAACCTTGTTGCAGAGGTGAGAAAGCTTTCTGCAGCTGGGATTGCCGTTTGGAGGAGATCTCCATTGAGGAGGAGCAAGAGAAATCCATCACCGAGTCTCCCGGAGAATCTTCCATGTCCGAAAATGGTGACGACATTTTTGAGAGAAGCATATTTGTTGCTATATAGAGATTATTATGAGTTGCTTTCCCTAAAGCCATTATGCCCATGATTGATGAAACTGCCAAAATTTTGATCATCTGGTAATAAAGAGCTGTCTTTTGTGTATCTATTAGCAGCCTCAGGTGGTCATTTCATGGCATGTTATTAAACTTTGTTGTTGCAATTCATCTCTCATGGTTCTAATGACTGTGGGATAGCGAAGCAGCTAGATTATATAATTTTGACCTAGTGATAAAGCTAAAGGTAATGTATTGCCATTTCTACTGATATCTTCTGGTTTCCCTAAGAACTATGAAAAAACCAAAAAAAGAAGTGTTTTTTTGTTTCTTCTTTTTGGTTCACCATTTTGAAAGGAGTTGATGTATAAGCCTCCCATCTGGACAAATTATTGAGATTAATACATAGTAGTAATATTTTGGATATAAAACCTTGTGCATTTTGTTTGATATGATATATAAGCAAGTACGGATGGTTGTTTAATGCATACTATCATTGATATCAACATATGATGATATCTTTGTCATATGGTTGAGGGGTAACCTCAATTCAATTAACTTCTTGGAGACTCTATAAGCTTACCATTACATTATCATTAATACTTCGTATCTCTTTACTTTTATTTACCATTCACTGCAATGATAGACATTGGAGGTGCATTACCCGGGACTTAGCCTGTAAAATCGGCCAGTTTCTGAATTGCTTCTGGATCAAACTATCTGTGAGGTTGTTTTGGGTTGAAAAATTGTGTTTAAGACTAGTGGTGGATTTTTGGTAAAAAATTAGGGAGGGTCAACGTTATTCAAACCAAAAAATTAAAGAGGGTTATTCAAGCCTCAACCTCTAGTTTAAAAATTAGACACTTAATCATTAAGTTATAATTTTTTTTATGTTAACTGTGGAAAATATCTTTATACTAGGTAAAGGCCTATAAAATTTTAGGGGGTCAAGCCCTCTTAGGCCTATGAAAAGATTCATTATTGCCGAGGACCTCAGTTTTTGGAAGGCTTACTCTTCATGAGAGCTCGAGTGTTGTTACCAATACCTTAGTAATTGAGGAACAAAAGGATCTTCATTGGACCTTAATCCATGGAGGGATAGTTCTTTCGAGACTCCATGTGCAAGTTGTTGCATCAGCATAGGTGTTTTTTTTTTTTTTGGTATAGGGTTGTTGAATCCATCTTACATTAGTTTCACATCAATCTTTTTCTAGCAGTTTAGAAGTTTGCTCTATGCTTTTTGCTATGAAAGTTCCTCATTTTGACATCTTCCTTGGCTTCTGCCAAATAGGAGGTATGCCTTGTGGCATTTTTATGGTTTCCTAGCAAATAGAAGGTATGGCTTATTGCAAATCGGCCAGTTTTTCATTGGTGTGTGAGCATTTGTTTTTGGGGTCCCAGGTTTTCTATATCTTCATAGGTGGGGAATCTGGGTAGTACAATTTGTCAGTTATGAATTAATATGTATGACAGAAATGCATACTTTCATGAACATGTAATTCATTGGAAAATCTAGGACATGAAATATTTATGCAAATTGCAGTGATTCTGAGCTGCCAACCAAAATGACAATTCTTGTTGAGGAAGGAAAAGCACATTGTCCACATCTTCCTCTTCCTCTCTAACTTATCTCATTGGTCTCTTTCCCCTTCTGTTCTGTTAAAAATACTGTATGTCACAAGAAAAAATAGTCTCTCAGTTTTATAACCTTGTTATGGGGAATTTCCTGTAGTTTGGGCTCCACGTGCAACCTCGTTTTGAGTGTTGCGACATTTTATTTAAAGAGTTTGCACTCTACACATTTGAACTTGGAGTTACCGTTAATCATAATTATAAACTTCTTGGTAGAATGCACTTTCCCCTTTAAGTGAGCACTTAGGAAGGGCTCAATACTTCAATTTTGTTGGTGAAATGTAGTAGTTGCTTTCCTTGTTAGGAGGTGTTTAGTTAACTTATGTGTAAAGATTAGCAAGTTAGTTTGTAGTCATAGAAATTTTTTAAGAAATTTTTAGGAAATTATTGACTCTAAATAGAAATTTCAAACTTAAATAGTAAATTTGTGAATAGAAATCCCGAATACCAATCTTGAATGAATATTCTCGAATATTGTGCAGTAACATTTGACATGAAGCCATTTCAATTAACAAAATACTCTAAAGCTTAATAATATAGCTCTCACATTAAACTAACTCTACACTTCTTACGATTGATTCGTATATGGATATTGAACATATTACTCCGTATTTATCATTACTGTGAAAAGGGAACAAAATACACCCATTTCAAGTGCCCTCCCCTCTCAATGTCACCCCTTGTCCAAGATCGATAGGAGTATATACCGTCTAATCGCTCCAATTAGGGTATCTAACTTCGATTATCTATTCCATGTAAGAGTTGGTCGACACAAGTTAAAGATAGTGTTAACAAGATGTCCCCTTAAAATTTTACAATAATTAGATAATATTGAGTATTTAGTACCATTGCCCCCCCTTTTTTTTTGTTCATATGCCTTTTGATTAATTTTTCGTCAACAATTCTCTACATGAATCACCTAATAATCATGCTAGAGGTGTTGGTAAAAAGAGCGGTCCAAAGCATTTTGTTTTGTTTCAATAGTATCAGTAATAATGATACCCTGAACGGTGTTTTTCTATAAATACTCCATCATGTAAACATCCATAAAAACCACTTCTCAAGGAGTACCAAAGTAAGACATTCAACTAAATTGAACGGAATAAAAATATACATTAAAAAAACAAGTAAATGAGCTCTACAGTATTGCCTGGAGCTCTGCTTTCAAGAGACCAAATGTGTGGAATGCACACAAAAGTTGGAAAGCATGAAAGCTAAACTATACATAGGAGACTCCTTAAGTAATTAAATATCAAAGGGAAAGCCCCAGGTTTCCTATGCTGAAAATTATACAAAAAGACTAGACATAAATTTGATTCACATTAAGCTTGTTCTGGACGGAAAATGATGAAATGGCAGTCACCCGAAGAATAGCCAATCGCCTCAAGAAAGCTTAGTGTCGTGGAATTTGTGGCATTCTAATTCCAAGCCCTATTCACGCGGCTAGCTACATCTGGATATGATCGAAGGCACCAGACATCCGTCGGAAAGATCGTATAGTTACAAGAAGATAAATCCTTGCTCCTGAACAAATGCCAAATTTCAACCTAATTGGCGAGTATTGTAAGATTTGCAATTCGGGCATTTTTGAGCCAATACATGGTACTGCACCAAAGATTTTGACCCACAATCATTGCAAAGAATGGAGACCTGCATAGAAAGATTAGGCTTCAATCTCTAATCCAATGAAATAAAGAAGCAAGGCCTGTTTAAAGACATGTTTAAAGACTAGGACTGATAGTCACATACGCCACTATTTGGCATGGTAAGGACTAAAGGCAACTCACCATCTTGTTCTGGTAATGTTCTGGCATTGGTGTTGCAGCAATTTCCATGTCAAATATCTCCCACACCTTAGACATGTCGCAAACAGATTTAGAGCAAAGGGGACAAGCATACCTGAAATATGAGATCATACAATAGTCCATTTAAAAGCCCATTCCATACAAACTGCAATAAATGAAAATAATTAGAGACAGCAACCAAGGCACTTACTGGTAGTGTTCCTGCATTTCCTTCAAACAGTTTTTGTGGATTGTATGACCACATGGCAATACTGTGACATCATTTCTCGACTCAAACAAATACTGAAAACAAGATAAATAATTAGATCCGACGAAATCCTATAACACAAATGGCTCAACCCAATAACGTTGTCTATGTCCCATACCTCAAAGCACACAGGACAATCATGATGCATTGCCCCCTCTACACAAGGATGACTATTTTTGAGGATCATGGAGTAGCAACAGCCGCATTTGTAACAGTGGAAGAAATTTTCTCGTCCTCCGATTCTGCATGTAGTCAAAATTTCGTAATAAGCAAACACGAGACAATTGTTATAGAACATTAGTAAGTAACAACAAACGCGTTATCCAAATGTCGCAAAATACAGAAACAATCATTACAGTGAACCATCAATGTGAGACATTTCAAACATGGAAAACTGTACAGATAAATCAGGATGAAACGAGCAAATCAAGCTATGGAACTAATAACTACAAAAGAATTAGATCCACATTAGTTATTAATATACCTGCAGATGCCACACCCCTCACAGTGGTACTGCTTCTTAGATATCTGCAAAAAGACCAAAACCTTAAGTAATAGCTAGACACTACAGGACTACTATTCTAAGTTACCTATCAAATACAAAGTAAGAAATTCTTCTTATCAAGCAGAAATCATAATTTAAAAATAATATAAATCCTTTTGGTCTATTTAACTACTCATACAAAAGCCGTCTATGGCCCTCATATATACAGCTTTGTTAATCAAGTATCTGGTTGGTGGGTTCATCTTAACTTGAAATTTAAAAGCAAACAATTATCGCTTTGACTTTACAACAAAATGAAACTTTGTGGAAAAATTATCTGCAGAAACATAGAAATTGTTTATAGACGACATCTATTATGAAGAAAAAGCTACTCAAGTCATCTGCCAAACTGAAAAAAGCTACTCACATCATCATCATATAACTTGCAAGTCTCACAAAAATATTTTCCCATGCAAACACCACAGTTGATACACACTTGCTGGACCTGGATAGACACCACCCAATAAAGCTAGAGTTCAATCACAGTTCTTAGTTAACAATATATCTTAAACTATAAGGTTATGGCAGTTCAAAAAATTAGAGATCATACTTACTTCTTGTTCAGTACCACACAGAGAACAAATCACCTATTTGAACATTACGGGGAAAAAGGGTCAGTCACTTATAACATCAAATATCAGTATGTACTCAGATAGGCTCTCCTGTGTAACAAAGCAAGATGGGACAAATCGAAAATGAAAAATTTACCTGTTGAACTTGGAGTCGTGGAATGTCATGCCTTTTTGTCTTTTCAAGCTTAATATTGTTCTGCATATTGTACAAAATAAGTAGAAAGTCACGCAATACAGAACTCAAAAGTAACAATCAAAGGAGAGTGAAGAGAAGTGTAACATAACGAATGTAGCCCAAGAGAACCTGGCAATTTCAGATTATAAAAAAGTCGCAGGAAAAATACCACATAATCTGAATCCAAATTTGTTGATCTTACAACTTCATAAACTCAGAAGAAATAAATAAACTCTTTCCATCTAAGAAAAAAAGCACAAAAAAGAAAAGAAGGATTGAAAAAAATTTACAATTGAGCTTGCTATGAAGTAGCTGCTAAATGTAAAATAAAAGATTAGGACGTGGCTAGAAAGAGAAAACAAAATAAAACAAAGTGATGGCAAGGAGAGAAAAAGAGGAAATAACTTTTGAATTGTTGATATCAACAAAGTAAGATGAAAATTCTTATTATTAACAGCCAATATTGTAAATGAGAATTGCATTTTCGGACATAGGTAGTCTTGGCAAAAACCTCTATGGCCTGTTTGGTAGGAAATACAAAATGGTGCTCTCACTACAAATTGTCAATTTGTTAGGGATTTCTCATGCCAAAGTCTATGGTAATGCTTTTCCAGCCACAAATATTTGTCATAAATTTCCATCATCATCCATTACCACCTTAGTAGTGGATAATAAGTGGTACCTTGAAAATTAATTAAGAAAATCAAATATTTGAGAAAGAAGTTCCATTACCATGGACATTGGCGTGGAACTTTGCTTACAAAATTACACATAAATTTAGAATCTTTGATAGTCGATTTCCTTATCTCCTCTCACTACCACCATTTATTACTTCCTATCAAAGGCATCATGTATGTCATAATGAGAAGCCAGCAGCAACAAAACTTTCTATAAACATCGCCCAGAATCCTACCTTACTCGGCAAGCCCCAAAATACTTTCCAGACACAAGCAAAAAGGGTGCCTAATACTCGTTTTGGGTTGTAAATCTGCCTACATTTTTATTCAGCAATTCAATATCAAGACAAATAAGGCATGCCAGGCCAGTAATAAAGACAAGCTCACTGAAATCATCCTAAAAAAGGTTTCTATCACTGCAGAATGCGATAAAGACATGTCATAATCAAGACCCAAAATGAAATGACGAAAAAATTCTAATTAAGTTCTCCAGCAAAAAGGAAGATAAATGTCATTCACCAATTCAAAACATTGTTGAACTGAAAGATTGTTTGCCAAAAAGTTGGTGAACTCATTATTTTAAGTGTATGCCTGCAGCTCACAGACGCATCAAGTAGCTCTCGGGAATAATTTAGGGTAAGATTATAACTACTGAAGGAAGAGTAATCACAGTTTGCTATAAAATGCATCACCCAAATGTGCAAATCCCACCTGAGTATAAGTTTGACAACTAGAAAGCCACACAATTCTAAAACTAGTATCATCATTGAAAGGATACTTACCATCACATCATTATGACAATGGTGGCAGTCAAAAATCTCATAACAGCACGGTGCTCTAATTCGACATCTCCGACGATAATGCTGACATCTGCCATGAGAATTTATTATTGTAATGTCTGTTAGTGAAATACTACAGCTCTACCATGAAACATCATTTTTTATTGGCCCAAAAGGGTAACCATGAAAATATTACATACCCAAACTCCATGCAACCCCTCTCCAGCAGTTTGTCTGCATGATTAGAGACATCTACAGAGACTTTGCTGTCTAAGTGAAACTTCACTGACTTGTGTTGGTTCATGGGTGCTTCCATAATGGATCTTACAGTAACTAAGCTGCTTAAAGCAAGCTAACAGACCTGCATTTAGAGTATCATTTAGGCCTAATCCTACAACCCAAAAAGGTATACTAAGAATCCAAGGCACCCAGGTAAACATCCTTGCTTTCTTCTACACAGCTGCAGAGCAATGACATCAGCAAGAAGATAATTGAAGCAAGGCTGCACAGCTCCAATCGTCACAAACCCCAGAAGAGAACAGATCAAAATAGAAGATACACATTAATTTTGCTAAAAAACTAGACTTTTCAGCAATCAGGAACTCCACAGCTTCGTGCTTTGGGTGTATTCAACAGAGTTGCAAAATCTCTTGATACCTTGAAGGTCCAAAAAGGGAACCCAATTAAATTGTAGATGAACGGTTACAAGCCCCAACCTATGGTAAGAGCAGTAGATCACAAAATCAATTCTCATCTAAAGGAAATCAATTATGCAGGGAAAATGTGTAAGAGTTGTGTGTTGATGGTCCATCGACAAGCCTACCTTGAATCACAAGTTCCGGGGTAAACACCTTCTGTTTCATAATTTACCATGATTCCTAATACCTGGTCTTCATGTACCCCACCCTCCTATCAAACATTAATAGTTCCATACATCCATACCATTCAACATTGGGGCCTTCCCTATGTTGATGGTCCATCAATATGCCTACCTTGAATCACAACTTTGAGTGTAAACACCTTTGTTATATAACTTACCCTGATTCCTAATACTTGATCTTCATGTACCCCACCTTTCGAACATTAATAGCTCAATACATTCATACCATTCAACATTGTGGTCTTCCCTGTGCATACAAAAATCTAAAGGCCTAACTGAAACTATTTAAGATGCATTTATCTTAACAAGATATACTTCCAATTGTGAGGTACAATATAAAATATGTTTCAAAGACCTTCAGTGAGACCATTCTGATTACTGACAATTAGTTTGCAATTGACTAGGGATTGAGTAATGGTTGCTTGAATTCTTCAAAAACTCTAAACTTGTTAAACAATAGATCAGATAACTCTTAAGTGTTTCTATCAGTACGAGATATCATACTAAAGAATCCTTGGCCATACAACAGAGAAGAATTACAACCAGCAAAGGCACATTGGGGTCGGAAGTCAGATTAGCAAGAGTTTGAGATCATTCAGGAGCTAATGACCGATTAAGAAATAGTGCTTCAATGTATATGAAGCCGTGGTGACAGTTCCGTAGACCAATCTCTCACGAAAATTTTCATTTTCAAAGCAAGCATTAAGCTAGAATTTAAACAAAACTCCTGCCAACTACAAGTGTACAACTACATATCCACATTCGAACCTTCGCTTGATGCTCACTTTTACCCTCTTCAACCCTCCAATACACATGAAAAACAAGACATCCCTGCTCATTTACAACAATCAATACATAGGCATCACAATACCATGATTGTTTTTCAATTTTGAATGAGTACATATGGAGCTGCAGTCATTTACCAATTGCTTACACAACACAGATAAGCAGATTAAACAAAAGAAATAGCTTATTGTATCAAACCCAATACAACAAAAAGTAATAAAACTCATTCTAAATTAGACAATCAACACAATTTTATTCACTACCCTAAGTTCCAAATTATCACATAAATAGAGTCTTATACCCTAAACTATATGCTGTAAAATTTATATCCCACAAATATGATTCTTCTATAAAACCCAAAACCTTTAAAAATCCATTCTTTAATCAAACCCCACTAAAACCGAAAACATTTTTCTATCTTTGATCATTAAACAATAGAACCTACCTTTTTTGAGCAAAATCAAGAACAAAATCAAACCTCAATTCGATTCAAATCAATTAAAGAAACCCCACTTGGATAGAATCAGATGAATTTGCAGCACAAAATTTACAAAGTACAAAATGAGGAAGGATTATAAGTGGAACCAGCTATAATTAATGATCAAAACGACGTTATCCGACGAACGACCGTTGAATTTAACCCTGCTTTTGTTGATCGTGAAGTCGAAGATTGGTAAGAACAGTAAATGAGAAATGATGAGATGGACGTATTTTGAATGAGAGCAATATATAGAGTGCTGCTTTGGTTTCCAGATGCTTCCATTTCATGTACTCAAAATCTACTCATTAAATATTTATTTTTTTCCCTTGTCAAAAAATGAGCAGAATTTACAGGGTGCACAACTGCACAATTCTTTCTTTGAAAAATATCTTTCGTTTTAGACATACATAACATGCCAACCTTCTCTCCAAGTAGAAACAATAATACTTGGGTCGTGAGATAATGTCCATCGCAATCAGATTAGCAAAGTAGGAAGTAGTAATTAGCGTCAATGGACTAATGATATTGAGAAAGTATTAACTGTTCGAATTACTCAACTTACTGTTTTTTTACACAAAGTGTATGTTTTAAGAAAAATTACACTTATATCCATATTTTACGAAAAGTTCAACTCAACATATAATCAAGTGGTGAATATCTTGCAAAACCTAAACCTAGTGAGGCATCCATCCAAACTAAACATTTAAATGTGATGGAAAATGATTAATAAGATAAGTTACTACGTGACCAAGTCAAGCGTCATATCTAAGTGTCAGAAAGCGAATAATAACGAGTGCAAGTAGGACCAACCTAAGATCCCAACATCATAAAATATAGGTTCGTGGAATATTCCTCTCGAAATCAAGCCCATACTTATAGTTATACGAAGAGGATTAGGTCATCAAAACCATGGGAAAAAGAGTTCATAATGAGAAAATGTCCTAGTTTAAATTGGTCAAGCACGAATCTAAGGAGAGTTGGCTCCAACATTCAAGGGAGAAGGATTCTTAACCAAATATTTGCTGCCAAGGCAACTACCACTTGTGTGAAGATATAAGCAGCGCAAAAGTAGAAAGATCATCCAATTCCTTATTCTCTCATTGCTTATCATCAATATTGTACTTACCTACTTCTCATATTTTACTTGCATCCGGCACGTATAATTACTAAAACTCAAGAAAAGCTATGAAAAAAGCATTCTCATATCCTGAAATGACGGTATAACAAGTCCAGTAGAATTTCTCGTCTTTTGGGTTTTTCGGGTAATTATTTTACTATGTCATTTTTTTTGTATTTATTCTTACTTATATTTTTCTTTCGTCATTTAACTAAGGTAGCCCATGCATAACTTCACCATCACAATACAAATTAAAACATTTGACATAAATTAGATTAGACACAGTACGTACTTGGTAAATTTATCCAGTGTACAAGGAAAGAGTTGGAAGTAGATTAAAGTATTCTTTTCGAGTGTTATGAATTACGAATGTACTTGTACAGTTGTATGAAGTATGAAAAGTGGACATACTTCACGAAACTGCGACACATAGTCCATGGAAAATAAAGAAGTCCGATTACAATTTTAATGCCAAAACTAAACTGGATAGCGATCAAACTAGGGTTCAAATTATTAATAGATGATTACCGGGTTACCGGTCGAGGTTCTTTGAACTCTGCCAGACCACTAACAAGCTGCCACGTAATTGCTTGACTGGATTATTAATTTTTTTTCTCACATTTTTTCCTAAGGTTCACACACGTTAGTTTAGAGACATGTTAAGATTGAATCGACTACATTGATAATGACGTGGAGCGCTTATCCATTAGAACATCACACATTCACCAGACACCAGTGCACCACGCAACATTTAACAGATTGGTTGTAAATACGGCGCACACTATTCTATAATGACCCCTTCCGGAGCTTGGCATGCATTGAAGCACATATTATAGCCTCGGGCCTTTTATAGGATGTGGTATGTATATGATGGTATTTATACAATAAAAATTTGATTGATGTGTTAATTATATATACAAGTAAAGTAATTACAAAAAGACATTTGAAAATGGAGTACAGAAAAAAGAGACAAAATAAACCCAATAATTTACATGGTTCGGTAAAATAAGACATATGTTTATGGGTGGAGAGAGATTTGCTTTAAAAATTTAGTAGAGTGAAGATATAATTAAGGAAGAAAGAGAGAAAAGCCGAGTAATGTGACACTGGTAAAGTATAAAAGGTCATCCCGTACTCATTTCAAATTAGATATATCTTGGTTATAGAATAAAGGTCTCAGGAATTGAATTTGTTATCTTAGATATACAAATAAATGTATCAGGTATTGAATTTATTATCGCAAATATACAAATAAAGATCTCAGATATTGTATTTATTATCTCAGATATACAAATAAATGTCTCAGGTATTGAATTTATTATCTGAGATATTACAATCAAGTAAATTATGTTCTGATCCTTCGTATACAAGTTATGATTTCAGTTATAGAATAAAAGGTCTCATGTATTGAATTTATTATCTCAGTTAAGATCTTAGGCATTGTATTTATTATCTCAATTATACAAATAAATGTCTCAGTTATTGAATTTGTTATCTCTAATATACCTAAGATAATATCTTCTTATTATGAGATAATAAATACTATACGTAAGAATAATTTCTAAATCTTATGTGGTAATTACTAAAACTGAGATCATAACTGGTATACCTAAGATCAGAAAATCTATAACCGAGATATTAATTCTATATTTAAGATCTTAATTACTATAACTGAGATTAGAACATCTATATCTTAGATATTAATTTCTATATCTAAGATGTTAATTACTATAACTGAGATTAGAACATCTATAACTTAGATATTAATTTCTATAACTTAGTTATTTCTAAGATTAGAATATCTATAACTTAAATATTAATTTCTATATCTAATATGTTAATAACTATAACTGAGATCATAACTGGTATACCCAGGAGCTTCATCAACATTATATAGCACCGAAACATGGGAAATCTCCAATTCATCAGGAACTCTGACTAAGTGCATTAGCATCAATCATTTGATCAGTATACCCTCTTAAGCAAGTAAGGTGTTTCACCCAATCTTTGACAAGCTCTCTCAAGCGACCTAAAAATGCTTCCCTTTTTGCTATTTCGTCTTCATTTTTGTAAAGACCATAATCAACCATATATTTCTCCAATTCACGTGTCCTTAGCAAATCAACAGAAGTAGGGCTCGCCATTGAAATAGGCTTCGTCACTCCAAGCATCTTCGCCAATCTTTCCGTACTCCCTATCCTTATTCCTTCACTGATCAAAATTCCCAAAACAAACTACGGTAAGGCAGTGAGAGTGCAATCGTGGTGAGGAGGGTGGTGGCGATGGTGGTGAAGGAGGAGAACGAGGAAGAGATGGTATGGTGGTGTCGTGGTGTCGTGGGTGGTTCTCTCACTGGCGAGATAAATCACACATAATACCAACTAAAATGTTAAAAGCTTGAAAAAACTACTAAGAGGCTAGCATAAGAAGTGGTAATGGAATGTATATATAATATTCCCTCTATTCCTGATGGTTTGCCTCCATTTGATTTTTTGTGGTCTCTAAAACACGACTAAACTTTTTTTATCTCCAAATCTGTAAGACAAAGAATTATGAAAAACGTGATATTCTAAATTTTTACATTGAGATGTATCCAACAAAATTCCACTTAAATATATTATTTCTTATAAGATGATGAGAATTTAAGATCAAACTTTTCAAACTTTAACTCTATAAATAGAAATGAGCCAAAAATGAAGGGACTTACTTCAAACACAAGAGTAGAAACGTTGATAACGGACACATAACAAATTTGAAGAATTTTGAGGTGTCATTGGCGTGCCCTTTAGAGGCATGGATGTACCACACTGTTTTCGAACAAGCAGTAATTCATGCAGCCCCAACTTCAAATCCACACTTAATGAAAGATTGGAGGCATACTAACATATGTCTCTATAACGATTAGATATAAATAAAACTTAACATCTCATAACAATACAGTTAAGTTGCATTGAAACGAAATCTCTAACATGAGCTTATATTTTGCATTAGTGTGAATATGAAAGCATAATTTGTGACAAGCTAGACATGGTTGTGAATTTGTGACCTGTGAAAGTTGTAGAGTACCTTGGTTGATGAGCACATTTCAGTCAAGCGTTTACAAGATTGTAAGGCGTACAATTATTATAAAGTGGTATTGCTCTAAAGCAATTCCAAAGATGATCAATATTCTGCGAAATAAAACCACCTCAATTAGAATAAGCATTTGTTAATTAATCTCTATTATCTTTTGGTCTTATGTGTTAGAAATAATGTACGATGAGTTATGGTTTGTTTTAGTTGTACTCCATCAACTCCTCTTTTTACGTAAACTAGCAAGAGATTATGCAGGCGTACCCGAGTCGTTGTAGCTTAAGAATTTGCGGGCTATTTCTAACCGCATAATGTAGCAAAGGATGTGTAATGACTAATTAATCACATTTAAGGGATGAAAATGTGGTCCTTGATTAGTCTAAATGTAGAAGAAAGTTTCATGCGGTAGCAAGCTAGACCATCAAGTACTTGTAGAGGTGGCCAGTGGGTTAGATTAGCCCAACACAAGCTCAACCCAGTTTGTAACAGGTCAACTCAGCCTGTTTTTATCCCATCCTACTTAAAAAGTGCCCCGATTACAAATTAAATATTCATAGTCTAGTCCAAGTGTCCAACCCATCTTCAACCCGCTCCAATATGGGCCTAACTTGATTTGTATATTCCCGGGCCAGCCCAGGTCAGACCAGCCCATGGCCCGGCCCGGCCACTGCCCACCACTAACCACTAAATACTCTATCAATTTCTGTCAAAAGTGTGCGTCCGTGACTGCTTTTTAGTTCCTCGAAATAGGCAACTAAAAGTTTCTCATCCACATAAAGAAACGGAGGGCGGAATTTTTTTATAAAAAACAATCATATGATTCTTTGATTTGATCACGAGTTTGTGTAATGCACACCTAACACCCACATAAAAACAAATGTACTAAATAACATATTACACGAGCAATGTACTATTTCGACAGATTTCTAGTTATTAGAAAGTTTAGATTACTAATTATTAGGAGAGTATTTTTGGGATAGTTATCTTATCTTATACTATTATTTTTTTATTAGTCTATCTTATCCTATGATTTGTAAGCTATATATTGATAGTAGTATTTCAATGAATAAAAAGGTTTTTTAGTTTTCTGTGTGGTATTGAAACAAGGTTAAATTTTATTTTTTACTCCCATCTCAGTTGTGGTCAACCATGGTAGATGGTGTTGTTTATTCTTCTTCTTCCTCCAAGATAGAAATTCCCCATTTTATCTTGCACCACAAGATTGTGGAAGCATTCGCACCGGACCCGGTAGAGGACGTGCTAGTGGTGGCAATAATGGGTCAGATATACCGACGTGTGATAAATGCAAGACCACAAAATTTTCCATTGTTGGGCTTACAAGATGTGCAATCATTGTAAAAAGAAGGGCCATATTGAAAGCCGATGTTACAGTTTGCATGGGTATCCCGACAAGCACAACGAATGGAAATCGGGTGGTCGTGGAACCGGTGCCTCTGCTCGTGTTAATGCAGCGTCTAGTAGTACTGTGTCCGCTTCTACTTCTTCTTCAACTAGCAGTCCTTTACGCTGGAATAGTGGAAGACAATTGTCGGGATTGGTTGTAATAGTAGTATTCCGGAAAACCGGTTGAATGGTTTGTTTGACCAAAAATCATGGGTTATTGATACAGGTGCTACACATCACGTAACTGGAATAAAAGATTGGTTATTTGATGTACAAAATATTAATTGTCCCGCTACATTGCCTAACGGTGACATAGTGAATGCTTCTCTTATGGGCTTGGTTTGCTTATCGAAGTCGATCACTCTTCGTCGTGTTCTTTTTGTTCAAAATTTGGATTGCAATTTAATTTTAGTATCACAACTTGATGATGATTCACATACAATTGTTCAATTTGATATTTCTATGTGTGCTATACAAGACCAAGCGAAGGAGCTGATTGGAACGGGGGTTAGACAAGATGGACTATACTATTTTAGCAATCCGGAGGTGATCAAGCATGTTGCAGAAATAACGTCTTTGACAACTCTGGAATTGTGGCATAGAAGAAGGGACACCCTTCTGAAAAAGTAGTTAAGTCACTTTCTCCCGTTAGTGGCATTAAAAGTAGTCTAGACAAAGATTGTGAAGTATGTTTTCGAGCTAAAATGCTAGAGACAAGTTTCCCTTAAGTGAGAATAAAAGCACTAGAATTTTTGAGAAAATTCATTGCGATTTGTGGGGCATGTATAGACATGTTTCGTCGTGTGGAGCTCGTTATTTTTGACAATAGTTGATGACATTTTTAGAGCAGTTTGGATCTATTTATTGATTGATAAAACTGAAGTGTTTCACATGTTTCTGGTTTTTGTCGCTATGGTTGATAGGCAAATTAATGAAAACATTAAAATCATTCAAAGTGACAATGACACTGAATTTCACTGTCTTCTAGATTACTTTGTAACCATGAGCATTGTTTTCCGAATTTTTTGTGTGGGTACTCCACAACAAAATGGGAGAGTAGAGCGAAAACACAAACATATTCTTCAAGTGGGTAGAGCCTTGCGTTTTCAGGCAAAGATTACCTTTCAGGTTTTGGAGGGGAGTGTGTTAGTTCTAGCTGTGACTCATTTGACAAACCGTACACCCACACTTCTTCTACAAAATAAAACACCTTTCAAAATACTTTTCAATCGGCCTCCCTCTTTTGATGCTATTCGCACATTCGATTGTCTTTGCTTCGCCCATAATCAAAAAACCAGTGGGGATAAATTTGCTAACAGAAGTCGAAAATGTATTTTTGTCGGGTATTCCTTTGGTAAGAAAGGATGGAATGTTTATGATCTTGAGTCTAAAGAATTTTTTGTATCACGTGATGTTAAATTCAGCAAGTAAATTCAACACTTTTGCATACTCTTCTCTTTCCGATCTCAAATATATGTTTGTAAGTTAATCTTCATTATAATGTTATCAAATAGATAAACTGTTGTTGCTTAGTTTGTTGCAAAATATTATATTCTTTGCATAACGATATATTATATGTATGTAATCACGCAATAAAACTCCAGTTAAGTACAAATGGTTTTTCATCGTAGAGGGCGTACCGACAATACACAATTAACTAATTTTGCAATTTCTTAAACTACTTGCAAGACACACAACATTATTAATTACTAGTTGATTAGGTCTTAGTTCACACATTACAACAAATATTACAAAAACCCTTGCATTAGCAATTTAATTTGTGGAAGATCTCTTATGTTAGAGTGACTTAGGGACACCACCCATGCAACTACTATAAGAGAATCAAGAGCTAGTTAACCCAATCGTTGCCACCTAATTACGTTGAGAAGTGAGGATCATATGATCAGGGATAGAGAAGTTTAAATGGGAGGGGCCCCATTAAGGAACTTTGATGGACTCGTTTGTAAAAAAAGCCTAATCAATAATGAATTTTATGTGTCAGTCTCTTAAATGGTTATGTTTTATTGGGTTTTTCATGGGTTAAGTCGGATTAATAATGAGCGACCCGACCTATTTTGCATGTGACTCATCCCGACCCTAACCTGACCCCAATGCACAAGTCTAATCAGGGGTTGAGTTGATAATACATCCCCTTGAGGAAATGGTACGTACTTGACCCTTACGGGCAGAGGCGGTTCATGGCCTAAGCAAGATTAGATATATTTATATTAATTTTATATAATAATATAAAAGTATAGTTGGAGTAGTGATTTGAATATTTATACTTTAAATGGCCTTAACTCAAATAAGTTTCCAAGTTGCCCCTGCCTACTTACGGGTTAGAAAGTTGCTATAAAAGTCAATTACACTTGCACTTCAATTTGATGACAAAGAAACTAAACAAAATAACAACTAACTTCATGAGCACACACTACCGAAATCTAATGCTGAATTATTAAGTAATTTTCCATTATATTTGACATCAATAGAAAGGAAAGAAAATGAATGAAGCACACCAAGAAAAAGTCTTGTTATGGAGTTAGGTTCTTTAAGTAGTTCTTCTCGCAAGCTCCTGAGCAAGATTTAACACAATCTTCCACTTCCTTTCCACCTGTATGTTCAATGAATATACAATTTAATATGGTCACAAAACTATTACTAAATGTATATGTTACTCTATCCAAAGCATATTAACATAAAGTTGATGTAAAAAGTTAAAAATGTACCTGGTTTTTTAAGGGTACTGATGCTGGTGCAATGAGAAGAAGCACAACCGAGGTTGCAAAAATGGAGAGAAGTGACATGAGTAAGATTTGAAGGGATAATGCAATCTCTAAGGCACTCAAAAGCACAATAAGATAGGGTGTGAGTTGGCTGAATGGCACAAAGAATGTAGCATGGGATGTAGCACTCTTGGAATGTTGTAGCATTGCAGTTCCATGCCATTATGCTGAAACCCATCATAATGAACATTACCAATATTGTCAAGGTTCTTGTTTTCTTGAAGTTCATCTTCTTCCTCTTTTTTTTTTTTTTTTTATAGTTTCCCTCTCTTTTGCTTGAACAAATGAGCAAGTGAAACTTTAGCAAAACGAAGGTAAGCTAGGTTTTCGGAGCACTAACTTGGAGGTTGCAGAGTTTATATAACAACTATATGTCTATATGTAAGCAATATTAAAAACAAGGAACAATCCTACTATAAAACAAGCCAACAGGAAGCTAGTGTTAGAGTCACATGTGAACTATTTATGCTGTTATCATGTGAAAACTTGTCATTATTTATGCTGTTATCATGTGAAAACTTGTCATTCATTTTTACAAATATTGGATTCTAGTGGTGGGATCACGGCTCACAAGCAACTAACTCCAAGCTAATAATTGCTCAGGTTACAAGTCTAGTGCCAGGTAGATGCAGCTATGTCGTAGTGTAATTTACAGCCATGACAAATTTTGTATACCACAAATCAATAAGGGTTCTAGCTTAACCAAAATGCCAATGACATCTTTTCTTTTCTTTTCCTTTCAGAAACGAGGCTTTCCTAATATATATTTGATATAAATTATATTAGGATATTGAGTTCTCATATATAAGTATTGTTATATTAGATATAGAAATGCAGATAATATAAAAATATAGAAAAAACTATATTAGGTATAGAAATTATGATATCATATATATATATATATAATTATAAAAATACCCTTTTATATATTTATATCAGGTATAAATTAGGAATTTCTCTTCCAGAAATTGTGATAAATACGAGGGTAGTAAATAATTGCAATGAAATTAACTCATCTTACAACTTTTGAATATAGCTAAACTGAAGTGAGAATTCTACACTAATAATACAGCTCACGGATACAACTGAAGTGAGAATTTTATAGCTGATTTTTTGCTCCTTATGAAAGTTCTCTTCAGTTTCGCTTGCTGGCTTACATTCCTGATTCCTTGCCTTGACTATCAATAACGCAACAATGATTAATTCAACTACTTCATGATCTTCTACCATACTCCCATTCTGGTTCGATGTGATGCTAAGACGAAGAAAGTGATTCAAAACATTATGATATGTTTTCAGTTCATCATTTACCCAAATGGATTTCCTTCACCCATAGGAAATGAACTTTGGCCAGTAGATGCTTGATGTTTTTATGAAATTTGTTGATTCGAATGTAACAATACCTTGTACACTGCGCAACAACATTGATGTAAGAAATTAATACATTAGTATATAAAAGATATGTCCATAAACCAAACCTCATGACAAAGCTAAGAAAAAAAAAATATGGAATTACAAGTATGGAAAACAAATCATGAGTCATGACCCTCCCCTCACTCTCTTCATCACATGAAACGCACGAGTACCAAGATTGGACACATGCCAGGCCTACAATGATTTCAATATTCAATGGATGGGACACCAGATGGGCTAAGGTCAGTCTAGCAGCTAAACTCATGTACACCTATTTTGTAAGTTTTGTAAGGGCAATGGCATTTGGATTATCCAGTTCATGAATAGCTTGAAGCCCACGAGCTCAATGGTGTCAAACTGTTCCAACGAGTTTTATTGTTGTTTAATTTGTGCCTTGTACAAGACTACAAGCTAAGTACAACTTTCAACAACTGGGAAGTTCAATTGAAAGTCGTTTGAATTCTTTTCCCCCATTGGATAGGAAGCAAACCATTGCATCAATTGAACCAACGGATGAGATGTAGACAGGAAGGTCACTTCACAACTGAGTTACCCACCTCCTCCCTCTTCCCCCAGGGTATAAGACTAGGTAATTTAGCAAATCATACAGCCTGTGCAGGAATACAACTGAACCAACAAATCCTTTATTACACAGTATATTTGTTAAAGAGTTAGCAAGTACAACCCTTGCAAGAACTTTCAAAATGATTTCACGAGTTTACGCTATCAAATGGAATCATTCACTAATAGACTAGAGTTATTGTAGGACCAAAAGGAATAATAGAGAGGAGCAGACTATTGAAAAGGACACAAAACACAAACAGGTAATGAGGTATAACAGTTTAAGATCAAGTATAAACAGTCAATGTTTATTCTTGTGGAAGAATAATTTTAGGAAATGAACCTATTTCCAATGACCAAATATTTTTCATCCTGGTCTGTCCAGACATTAAACATCAGATACCTGGTTGGTGAATTGTTATGGAAAGATTGTTGCCCCATATATGCACCTGAGAAATATATACGCAAATTAAACGAGCCTGTTACAGATAAAATGACAAATTTAGATATATGGGAGGTATAGGAACAACTAATATGTGGACTAGCTGGACCAAATGGTGATTGATGTTGCACACTAGATACATGACCAGGTGAGCCAGTTGATGCAGAACCTGGAGGATGTGACTCAAAACTTGTTCGTTCTATGCCTGATGGAATGAACATGTGACTCAATCCTCCTTGCAGGGATCCCATGAAGCAAACTGCACCACATTAAGCATAGCTCATGATGGAATTGCTTTGTACTTCATTTCATGCAACAATGTGGTCTGTTAGACAAGTTGGTATAGTGCTCATATGTGCCTATCAGTTCCATTTCCGTACTAAGAGAAATAAAAGAAGGAAAAAGGCAAACTTGTTTTATGTTCATCAAAGCATCATTGGGTGCAAACAAATTTTTAATTTATAAAGGACGTATACTTGGATCCACTCCACAGATAGCAAGCTAAGCCAAAAACCATCAGCATCTAGCATTCTATATGGCTCAGAAGCAGAAGAATGATGGTGATTTCAATATAAATATAAGATTTAACACATCTTCAGTCACGTTCAATAAATCTTTCAACATCTTTAAAGCTTTTAAGTGGTGAAAGTTAAAATATAACGATACCATGTTGGTACGACCGTACGAGGTACAGCAGGGTTGTCATTTGAGTCAATCCACCTTTGCTTGACTTCGCCACATTTTGAAATGGTGATCTTTGCTGAAATACAGAAATCACTTTTGCAAATTAGAGAGATAAAATGGAAGGCTGATTTGAGAGCACCCAAGCATCCAAATATATCATCAAACTTCCTTTACAATCAATTAACTCTATATTATCAACATTTTGCCATTTTGGAGGCCTTCAGTATTCTCATGGAAAGAAGTGAACACTTTCTTCAGAGTTTAACAAAAAATGAAACATACTACAGAGGAGGATAAAAAAAATGAATGTTATAGCCTATGCCATAATTTGAGCCTGTTGGCCAACCTGATGTTGTTGTTGGACTTAATTGGTAGGTAGAAGCAAAAAATTTCAGCAGAGAAGACAAGTTCATTACTACGAGGAAATTGCAATCAGGACTACATTTAACAAGATTAAAGTAGTTCTTACTGTAGGAAGCTCTTTCCTCTCATCAGCTATTGCTTCTGCAAAAGAAGGCTGCATTCCTAGTAAAGGCTGTGGTTCTCTGGTAGGACCTAGAGCAGACTGAGATGATGCTTGGGATACCATTGTTGGCTGCCAAGTATTACATGGAAAGAAGCAATGTTACCGGTTTTGTTCATCTCAAGCTTTTACGAAAAAAAAGCAAGGTTACAATCTCTCAGTAATTAATTTCAGGTGACCATCTCAGATAGTTTTTTAAAATGGGCTAAACGCCTTGTCCAAGGGAAAAACTCGCATAAAACATAGAATTTAGGTGAAGTCAGGTAACTATGAATGGAATATTATAGAGGATTTCTTTTTTCTTATAGAAACTTCCCTACAAACTTTTACACATCAGGACCAGGGATTGTCTGAAGAAGTGTTGCAGGAAAAGACAGTACTCGTATTGAGGGTATGATCAGAAAGGGGTCATGAGATGTTTCCCTAGCCTATTCACTCAAATCTTTTTTCTCATCACCTATTCACATTAGTCCAAAATAGCCAACCTGATTGCAAGTAGTAATCATTTGATGGTAATTGTTCTTTAAGAGTTTAAGGATTAGATGTTTTAGGTGCATCAGGAGGAGAAACAGAACTTTAGGCCATTCTAACAGAAGTGCTTCACATAAAAAATAAAACAAAACTCTAACTCTATAGCATCTTCGCTCCGCGTCAACACTTCACTCTGCATCTGAAGATGGCTATTCAAACAAGAGCTCATGAAGCTTCTTTTCCTGTAAAATAGTTGCATCTTCTAGTAATACATGCACCTCTCGACCTTTCTGATAATGGAACGTTAGATTCCCGGTAAGATGAGTGGAGTTGGCCAATGCATCTAATCCATTATTTTGTCCCTCTATGAAGATTATTTGTAGTTCAGTCAATTCTCCAAACCTAGGCAGCAGATCAATCAATCTATATCCAATATACAAGTGTCTCAAATGGCGTAATTTATGAAAGCCTCCGGGTATCTCTCAAACCCTAGAGTGTTGAAGGTCTAAAGTTTGCAAGAACTCTAGGTTTGTGATGCACTCAGGAAGAGATTCAGGGGAAACAAACCTTAGAGAATAACAAAAGCATTCGAAATCTCCAACTAGTCAAGATTAAAAAAAAAAAGGCAGGCAATATGATTCCAGCTGATTCACAAATTACAAGGGTCGGATTGCAGTAAATATCAATACTACGCCAAATTACAAATGACTGCACTAGCAGTAATCTACATTAAGATTCCAGCCAAAACAAAAATAATACTCAATCAATAACATTGAACCAGAATTCACAAGAACAATCCATGGATCTGTCTTATAGCAGCTGGCTTCACCTTAGTTCTTTGAGCTTCTGAAATCACCCCCTGATTGATCCTGCACGGACTGCATGGAATGTAATAGCTTAAGCAAGTAAACTACTTTGGGTTGATTCCCTCGACAGTGCTGACTCTTCTTGGTATTGTACGGTCTGTACCAACAATGTTTGCTTGGACGCACTGCACCGTAACAAGTCAACTTATTGACATCTTGAGCTTCCTGAGTAACATGTTGACATCCACCTACACTTAGATAAAGTAATTTAATCAAGGTTGTTCTGGACTCCACCCAAACAAAGAAGAAAAATCAACAACTACAAAATTTAGAAACGGTTTACATGAATTGCCGTAATTCTATTGACTTGTTTCATAATTTTACATACTAAGCATAAATTAACAAGCTGAAAAATGATAACTAACAGAGAAAAGAAACCAAATGAGTAATGCAAAACATTAGGTTTTAAATAAAAACACCTATTGTCCTTTTCAAATGTTAACTTCGGAGTATACATGTTATAAGAGAAAACATAAGACAAGAACTTTACCAGTATAGGATATTCACCCCAATTTAATTTCAAGGATGTGTTGAATATGGGACCAATCTTCACCGTTAGGTTGCTGACATCTTCTCTCCAGGTTCACACATTCCTTTATCTCGAGTCGTCGTAAAGACTTGAGGTCATAAAAATACTCTGGAACTTGTTTCAATCTTGGACAATATCGTAACTCAACATGTTCCAAAGCAGAGAGGTCAGCTAGTGATTCAGGAAGGTCCACTAAATTTGGCACATATCGAATGGCAAACTGGCAAAGCTGGATGAGGCACCCAATGGACTATGGTAGAATTCTCAAATTATAAAGCCAACAGAGAGAGAGCTCCTCGAGTGATGTGAGGCACTCAAGGCATTCCGGTATTGACATATTTGTCAAATTCATAGAGTGGAGGCTTTGAAGTATTGGTTGTGCCGATGAAGCCGATGATGATGATACTGATGACGCATGGGCACTGAGAAATTGTTGTAAGAAATCCCCTGGGCAGTTATTTGCCTTTAGTGACTTAAGATTTGGCATTAGAGGCAACGCTAACAACTCTGGACAATTGCTTAGTTTGAGTTCAGAAACGGCAACTATAGTTGAGCATGATACATGCATCTTCTCCATCTTTAATGAGCATCCTTTTAGTTGTGGCAAATTACGGAAACTAAGATGCTCCAAGGATGGAAAGTATATTTCCAATTCAGATGAAACCATATTATTGTCGTGTGAAATTTCCACCCACTCTAAGGAAATGAGGCCTCAAAGCTCTAGAAACTTAAGAGAACCGAGTTTACTGAAAGACGGCAGCCGTTTGCATTGACTGCAGTAAGCTTTATGTATGGAAACAAAGTTACTGAACAGAGAAGAGAAATGATCCAATGCGAATTGAGGAAACTTCTCTCCCTTCCAATTCCTAACTGTCAGGAATTTGAGAGTGGAAGGAAGCTGCAACAATTCTAATTCCATGGTATCTTCATTTTGGGGATTTTCATCAACGCCTGCATCTGCATCTGAAGATGGCCATTCTAACACAAGCTCTTGAAGCTTCTTGTCCAGTAAAATAGTAGCATCTTGTAGTAACACATGAACTTTACAACCTTTCCGATAACGGATCTTCAGATTCCCAGCAAGATGAGTGAAGTTGGCCAATGTTTCTAATCCATTACTTTGTCCCACAATGAAGGCATCCAATTTTTGTAGTTCTGTCAATTCCCTAAACTTAGGCGGTAGATCAATCAATCTATCGCCAATATACAAGTGTCTCAAACTAAGAAATTCATGAAATCCAAATGGTAGCTCCCTAACCCTAGAGTGTTGAAGGTCCAAAGTTTGCAATAACACTAGGTTTGCGATGCACTCAGGAAGAGATTTATGGAAGATGTAGGAAATACTGAAGACAAATACATAAATAGGTAGTTCAATTGTATTACAATACGAAGTAGTATAATTAGATTACAATACAATTAGATTATAATACAAAGATGAGATAAGAGTAGAATTAGACTCCAAGTAGGATTAGGCCTACAACAAAAGGAGAGTTAGTATAAATACCGTACTAATGTAAACAAATCAATACAATTTGAATGAGAAAACAAGTTCAACAACCAACATTGAAATTCTTTAGAAGACACCAAGTCTGAGGTATCTCAAAGGACTGTCGCTCTTGGTTATGGTATCTATAATAGTTGCATCTCTATAATCCACAACGGCTAAATCCAGAGCTTCCAAGTTACCTTCTAAAATATATTTTAGGTTCCCAATGGTAATATTCCTACATGATTTGCTCGGGGAGAAAAACAGAGACTTTATCGGGCTGTATTCATAATAAAGGTTGGGTGGAGGTTCCTAATTTGAGTCAACAATTAATCTCAAATGTAGTGTTTCTAAAAAATGGGCATACTTTGAAGGATTTTCTAGAACACATTGTTTATAAGTTGGCAAATGCTTTTTAAACTCAAGCACCAAATCATGGACCTTATAGGAGAGTGTGACACCACTTTTATCTCTTTTGGAACATTGAAATAAGTATTCATTGCTGAGAAGAGTATCATACTTATCTATAAATGGCTTTGTCAGCTCCTCTAGAGTATTCCAAAGTAGGTAGAATTCCATCTTGCTAAATTCGCGTGGCAACAATGAAAAGTAATTCAACAATTTTGGTTATTGCATAAGATGCAATATTTCAAGAAGATGTTTATCAGGATTTGGCATGTTGAGCAAAACTTCATTGACATATTTCCATTTATAAGGAGGTTGAGAAAAGAGAATTAAAGCTACAATTCTTATTAAGAGGAGATTATTGGCACACTTGTTAAATATTGCAAGGACAAGATCATAGAGATGCGGATTTCTATCCTCTTCTACCAAGTTTCTGAATTCTATGCTTTGGAAAAAGGATAGAAAGTCGTCAAAACAAAGTGGTTTCATTGGACAGGGCGCACCTTTAGCAAGTGGGAGTGGATGGAGCTCGTCAGAATCTAGTGATACGGTGTCGAATGTCGCAATGATTTTGGTTCCCATTTTACAATCAGCAAAAGTAAACAACAAAGGTTCCAACAAACCAAACCAATTCTTACCACCCTCGTTTGACAAGTCCTCTACTACTACCATGGTTTTTGCGTCTACTAAGTCAATAAGTTTTCCAAAAATACTGAAAAATGTTTTGTCAACAACACTAAATATTTCTTCATCCACCTCTACGTCCATAACTTTATGTACTTGATTAATACTCCCTCCGTCCACCAAAAATTGCCCCATTTCTATTTAGAGTCAAAGTTTAAAAATTTTAACTACAAATTATCGTCATGTTATAAGAAATAATATATTCAAGTGAGATCTTGTTGGATGCATCTCAATGTAAATTTTTATAATATCAAGTTTTCATAATTTTTTGCCTTATGGATTTGGAGATAAAAACGTTTGAAGTCGTGTCTTGAAGACCACAAAAAGTCAAACGGGGCAATCTTTGGGGGATAGAGGGAGTAAACCTATTATGTATAAGATCCACTATAGGCCACCACTCATCAAAGAGACGCTTATCACTAGGCCTCAAGTGCTTTATCCATCTCCTCGTGTTTTCCCTAAGTCGAATAGAAAGTTTTCCCACTCTTTCTTTTGTAGGTATTTCAGAGTATATGGAGTGGATACAAAGATGGAAAATGGGAGAGGGAGTATTTTTCAAGTTCATTGGCCTCATTTCATAATTTTATAAGGCCAACTTGCTAACAATCAGACCTCCTTTTGGTGTTATTGTATTTTGTGTTCTGTTTGTATACTATTTAATGTTTGGCAACCTTTTATCACCTAATCCACTCAATATTATAATTAGGCTTAGTTTATGTTTATAAAAAAAATTAATTTCAAAAAGAAAAGGAGTATTGGATAAATGTCATTATTAGAATTGCTATTGTGAAGTATCTTGGTAAAAATAACCTGGCATTTCGTGGGAAAAATGAAAGGTTATATCAAAGTAGTAATGGAAAGTTTTTAGTTTTGATTGAAATTAGCTGAGTTTGATCCCATGATTATTGAGCATGTTCATCGTATTGAGAATGGATTTATTAATTATCATTATCTTAGCCATGATATTCAGAATGAGTTGATATTCTTACTTGCTTCTAAAATCAATAATGCTATTATGAAGAAAAAAAAAAGCAAAATATTTTTCTGTGACGTACGTTGGATTGTACACTTGATGCTAATCATCAAGAGAAAATGAATTTAATTTTAAGGTGTGTTGATGAAAGTTCAAATTCTTATAAATTTAATGAAGTTTTTATTGAGTTACAAGTTAATGATACTACTGGTCTATGATTGTTTAAAGTGTTAGAAAATGTGTTAATAGCTCATGATCTTGACATAAATAATGTAAGGGGACAAGGATATGATAATAGTTCTAACACGAAAGGTAAACATCAACATGTGCAAAAGAGACTATTAGATTTAAATCCTATGGCTTTCTATTCTCCATGTGGTTGTCAAAGTCTTAATTTAGTGTTGTGTGACATTGCAAATGTTTCACCTAAAGCAAGGGACTTCTTAGGAATAGTCCAACGTATTTATACTATATTTGTTAATTCTACAAAGAGATGGCATATTTTAAAACAAAATGTCAAAGGTTTAACTCTTAAATCATTATCTGCCACTCGATGGAAAAGTCGCGTTGAAAGTATCAAAGCAATTAGCTTTCAAATAATTGAGATATGTGAAGCATTACTTGAAGTAGTTGAAGTAGTTGATGCTTACCATGACCATAAACTACAAAGAGAAGCTAGATCTTTAGCAAATAATGAGCTTGGTAGTTTTGAATTTTTGCTTGCTACAATCATTTGGCATGAAATTTTATGAGCTGTAAACTTTGTTAGTAAATGTTTACAATCCCAATATATACTGATTGATACCGTCATTAGTGAGATTAAAGGGTTGATTTCCTTTTTCAAAAAATATCAAGAGAATAGTTTTTCAAAGGCCATGAATATTGCAAAAAAAATAGCTATTGAAATTGGAATCGATCCTGCATTTCCTCAAAGAAGCATACACTAGTGGGAAAAACCTTATATGCTCCAGTTTTTTTAAGGCTTTATGCTCCGATTTTGACCCAAAGTATATCTTACCGGAGCATATTCCAAATGACTTTATGCTCCAGTTCAAATCGGAGCATATTGGAGACTTTATGCCCCGGGTCACTGAAAACCGGAGCATATAGTGGGTATTTTATGCTCTGGGTTTCAGTGAATCGGAGCATAACCTCAACTTCCTATGGTCCCTCCCTCATTTCAATAGACTATGGCGTTCCAAGTTACTTGTTATTTAACAGCTTCAGAGTCTTTTTGTCTAGCTCTGAAAACTGAAAGGTTCTGTAACTTGATTCCATTGACAGACTGTTTAATAGGTGTCAATATTATGCTTGAACATGCCATTCTTTGCGACATGTTAACTAACCTGTTTAATAGGCGTCAAAACTGACAGAGACTGTAACTTGATTCTATTGACAGTGGAGATTGTATCACATTCTATATTTAATTATTGCATTATTATGAATATCCTTCAAAAAATATCACATTCTACATTTGATTTTTGCATTATTATGAATATCATCCAACTGGGCGCATGTGTCTTGTTTGTGAAAATGAACCTCAAAATCATTCTAATCTAATAATGTTTGGCTATGACAGACATAAATATGTTTTATGTCTGAAACCATGTTATAATAAATGTCTAATAGCATAACAATGTTTAATAATATACAATCCATTGTTCTTGAACAAGTATGCTCAAATAATAGCATATTCAGACATAGATTATAGCATATTCAGACATAAATATGTTTTGACAGATTATAAAAACACCTTAGATAAAGATTCATAGTACAGAAACCATGTTTGTCAGAAAGACAAGATAAGCCTTACCAAACAAGTTGTGTGAGTTTGATGCCTTGCAAGTGCATTAACAGCTGGTACTTCAAAAATACTACCTTCCATTGTCAAAACTCTGCTGGAAAATAAGCTAAGAGTTCAGATCTTCATGACTCATGATGTGACTTCCAAAGAAACCTGAAAAGAAAATAATTAAATGAGCAATAAACGATTTAGTATCAAATTAAAACATAAAAATCTGCTCAGTTCAGCTTGACACACCTAAAGAATCAATCTTGCACAATAAGTTGAATGATTTCTAGGGTTTCATATACTTGTATATATTTTGTTGATAATAATTTATATGCATGTCTACATCTCTCACTGGTTAGCCCATCCTTAATTCACTGCAGAAACCCTCAAGAATTAAGTAACCCAACAAACCAAAAACAAAATCCCAACATTTCAGTTAATTCACTGCAGAAATCCCAACTGAATCTTTATTAACTTTGATGGGGTAATTTTTGTTATATTGAGGAGTTACTTTTATTGCGGCTACTATAAATTTATTGCGTCCCGCGTGTATATAATACTTTGTGATATTATTGATATAGAGTGGACATGGACCTAATATATCCGTGGTGGAAATCATTGGCCATTTTAATTGTTCAAAATACACAAAAGGCGTTTTGAATGATATTTTATCATGAGAGAGTCTCCATTTTAAAAGTTGGTGTCACTGGATTGAATACTGCGACTGATTCACGCACTAGTAGTGGAATGGTATTAGCCCCTTTGCATCAACCTTCAAAAGAATACTACGGAGTACAACTACTAGTTCATGAGCCAGTAGACGAATGTCATCAGCTTCATGGCCCCAACCTTCAGAATAGCAATAGTGTACTACTCCTTATTCTCACGGAAATAGTTGAATGTTTAAGCTAGCTCCATGGCCCCAACCTTCAGAAGAGTACTACTGTACTACTACTACTGCACTAGTAAGAGGCTTGCAGTGTGAAGGCATTACTCTTGGGTGTGTTTATTATAATTTGTCTTATTTTAGTATGTTTAATAAATATTTATCAACTAAGTTAAGATAAAATTAATTCATCCAAGTCTAAATAACACAATAAATCAAAGTAAATTTATATAGGTTTTTTGTTGATCTTAAAGCCTTTGTTGGACAAAGCTAGATAAATTAAAATAAGATTATGTGGATTAATATAGTTAAGATAAGTTCAAACAAGCTAACTTTTATTTGAGATTAATTGGCCTATATTAAAGATACAATGTCCAATATATTTGAGACTCGTTGTATCATATATCAATGAATTCTCAAGCATTGGTTAAAGATAATAATTGGGTTTGGCATCTTCAATTTGGTCATATGAATTTCAATGGCATGAAATTATTAATGTAAAAGCTAATGGTTACAGGCCTACCTATAATTGACGCCCCCACACTAGTCCATGTGAACTGTGAAGGTATATTCTTGCATCATCGAGATGCCTTTCCATCAGGATATTCAAGACGTGCCAAGCAAACTTTTGAATTGGTACATACAGACATTTGTGGGCCTGTTGAAGTAGAATTAATTGGACGCAAAATAAGAACAGATACTACAAGAATAGATTCAAGATTGTGTTTATTGCTTTTAATGATTTTCAATGTGTTCCATGTTTGGGTATTTTATACCCTTTGCTGAGAGTTTGCTTATGTACAGGACTCCAAACAAGAAGAATCATATCATAACTGTTCTTGCTCCAAATTCTATCTTATTGTTATATCTCTACTTAGTTTAGTTATACTAGAATACTTATTGTTTAACTCCTACTTTCCTACATTCTTTTTGTGGGTGATGTTTCCAGAAAGAAGAAGCATTTGATAGGTTTATTGAACTCAAGGCATTCGTTAAAAAAAAACAAAGTGGCTTTCCTTTGAAAACATTGAGATCAGATAGAGGGTAAGAATTCATCTGATTAGTTAGGTATGCAGAGGTTTATATGAGGCATTTACAAGAAATGAGGGGATTTGGGTGCAATAAAGTAATTTGGTTGAATTTAAGGATTGTGGAACCCAAATTTTTTTTTGAAATAAGGAGAGTTACAAGCGAAATGCCAACAAATGATGTAAAGGGATTCGATCTCAAGGCTAGGGTTCATTCCCAAATCCACAGGCACAAAGTTTTATGAGTTCTTTGCAGTTGTGGGCCAAGATTGTATTGGCTTATTGTTTTCAAATAATATAGCTTCATTGACATATAGCCAAGCTTGTTATCAAAATAAATATATAAATAAAAATATAGTCAAGCAATCAGTCGGTATAATTGTCAATATTAACTTTCAACTTTATGCGTTTTCAAGTTATATGTTTTAAGTTGAAAAATGAGTTTAAAACCAATCTTACCTATATTTATCATTATGATTATGAAAACCAACAACAAAAAACTCGAAACTGCTTATAGTTTTCACGTTTTAGGTCGAAGAGGTACTTACAAAACTCAAATAGCTCAGCTTCCTTACTCCTTCCCCAAACATATCATTCCTAATAACTTGGAAATAACCCAGGTTATTCTTCAACAATTCATCAAGCTCGACCCACGTTATGCCCCACATTATAAGCTTGCTAAGTGTGTCAATGACGCCAAATCCAAGAAGTAATATCCTGCACTCATTTCTTCTTCAGCGTTGGATGACACAACGTCCAATGAGGGACCACCAGTATACATATCTGACGATCTTCAGCAAGACGAATTTGAGTCTATATATAAAAATCTCAGTGACACAGAAAAGAAATGGATAAGACAAATTATTTACTTCTAAGGATTTTACAATATGGAACACATTTAACAAGATAAATTTAGTTCTTACTGTAGGAAGCTCTTTAATTCCACCAGCCTTTGTGTTACAAGTAAAGGCTGCATTCCTATAAAAAGGTTGTGTTTCTGTGGTAACCAAGCAAGCTGCAACCTCCCAGAGTCATTATCCATATTTGATAAATCTGCAAATTTCAATACGCATACTGTATGATAACTATCTCAGATAGTTTTTCAACAATGGCAAAGTGCCTTGCTCAGTTAGAAACACATCTAACATGGAAATTGAGGTACATTCGGGAAATTTACCACTGTGCATAGAAATTTATTAAAAAGTACCTTGAAATTTCCACAAAAACTTTTATAGTTCAGGACAAGAGGTGTTGAGGGAAAATACTCTACTCATTTTGATAGCCAAGAACCGTGACTCAATGAGAGATCATGGGAGATTTCCCTAGAAATTTTACATACTTCTAATTTGTCAAAGTAAAAACATAGGACACGGGATCGCAAAAGTTGAACATCCAAAAGCGTTAACATCCTTGTGACCTTTTTTCTACCACTCAACTTCCCACCTTACGCGTTCCCACTTAAATTCTTCCCCACACTAATATCTCTTAGTATCAAAGAGACCTAATTGCCACAGTCACAAGTCATCCTTCCCTAAATGGCTCTAACCAATCACCAAAAGGAACGCTTAGCATCAACTATGAGTGACTAACCACTTAAACTGTCATCTGTTTAGCCTTTAATTTCGAGAAAACAACATCTCTTTATCAACATCAATTATAACTAATCACCACAACTGTCATCAGTTTAGAGAGCACGACACCTCTTTACCATGACTTAACCAACACATAATAACAACACCTAACCTAATAACCTATAGATTAAACCAATTTTACTTGCGTAGAGCTTATGTATGAGTGGAAATTATACCATACATCCCTTAGGATAAACACTAGTTTAATATGCATACATAGACATCACGCTTACGAATAGCAAAATTCTTAATTCATTCAAACAATCTCGTAAAATTGCAGTATTGCACAAGAAAAAATGTCATATACGTCATAATGTAGTCCATCCAATTGCCAAAAACATAATGATAATAATTGACATACAATTTTATGGGATTTTCCTATATTGTAGAAATTCCCCCACCATATCAAACCCAATCAAAAAATAAAAAAGAAGCAATATTTGAATGAAATTTCTAAATTAAACAGCTACCCAACTAAGTAATCAGCATAAATATGAAAATTATTCATCTGGGATTCTGAGAAACATGTGAAATATCTGAAAATAATGTAAATTTGAATCAAAAAAATAAAGAACATAGCATGGATATAGGAAAGATTAGAAGAGCAGCGAGAAACTATGTTCTAACCTATAGTGGGAGGCAAAATAGAATAAGATTGATGAAGATGAGATGAGATTTTCACCGAATACGTGGTGTGAGCAGCCAGTTTGAGTTGCATCACAGGATTAGGACACCGTGATAGTGTGTCTGTGTGAGTTGAATCACAGGATTAGGGCACCATTCTGCTTACAGATTCGGAGTACTCCATATGACCGTATCTTTCAGGGGGTGTTTGGATCGTACGGATACAGTACGAGGTATGAGTTTAGATGACTATAACACATTTTTAGTGTTTGTCAATTGTCAGGAAATTTTTCATACTTCAAATCCATCGGTATCAATCTTAAATATTCTACTAGCAGTTAAATGAAGGTGGGTTTTACTCATACCAAACCTTTAAGTATTAAATAAAAGAAAAATAATGTATTAAAAATATGGTTTTAAATTCATACCATTATATCATCTTGTTAATGATTTGACCTTTTTTAAAGACTACTCTTTTTGTCTCATATTAGTTGTTACATTTTCATTTTTAGAGTCAAATTTTTAAAATTTTTAAAATTTTGACCAAAAATTTTAATTATATCATAACAAATAATATATTCAAGTAGGATCTTGTTGAATACATCTCGATATAAATTTTTATAACATTAAATTTTCATAATTTGTTGACTTACGAATTTAGAGAAAAAAATATTTTTAAGTTGTGTCTAAGAAACTGTGAAAAGTCAAATATAGCAAATAAAATGGGATGAAAGTAGTATTTTATAACAAATATTAGTGTAAAGTACAAGTGGTGTTTGTCAAAAGATACAATTGTTAACTTTTATGTAGTTTTTTTAATAGCTTTTGCAAACTTCTCTTAAATAGAATTAATATTTTTTTTTTCATTTGTAAATCTTCTAGTAACTCAACAACTATTCTGTCGAGCACTAGCATTGACAAACTACAACAACAGTTACAGATTGAATGTTATATTTATCGAATAAATAATACATTCAAACCTCTCATTTTTACCAAATGGTCATTAGAGAGGATTTACAAAAAGGTCCATTCATGAATAATGACTCATGAGGTTGAGCTAAGATTCTATTATACTCTTTAATTTTATTTATTACTCCTTGATATATTCAAAAAAATTTAAATAATTATTTTTGAAAATAAAAGAGAGAATTAAATAATCAATCCACATTAAAAAAAATATTTAAGTATTGGATCTTTATTTAGAGAAGTATAAGAATTCCTAACCAATAAATCTATAATATGGAATATATATTATTTAATTTATTGTAATATTTAACTATTTTGTAAATCTAAACTTCATTTTTTTTTATTCTAATCTATTGGCTATGGGCTTTGGCCCACCTTTGTATTATTTTCCATCAAACCCTCACTTCTTCCCTTTTCACACTTGATTTTGTAATATAAATGTTGTGATTAAGTAAACAACTCATATCACAAAAAAAAAAAAAAAAAAAACTTATTCTTCGCTCTCGATTGAAGAATTAGGGTTTATTCGAGAATATAGTGTCTAACCATTTAGGGGTAATTAGCGCGATATATATCAGAATATCACTTCATTTAGATCTACCATTTTCCTTCACCAACAAACAATTGAAGGATAATTTGTTTCAGGTATGGAACTTCCTATCAGAATAACATGCCCTTTTTCATGATTTTGCAATTAATTTTTTCATGGTTTTGGGTTAATTATACCTTAAATTTGTATATAAATTAAAGATCAACCTTTTACCTAAATTAAATATTAAATCTAATACATACATGTGTGATGTCTTCAAGTTCATAGCTTCAAGGAGAATCGGGGCGTATAAGGCAGAGAGGGGTGAAATAAATGAACACTATGTGTCACTTATGGATCAGCGTTGGTAAAAGGTCAACCCATGAAAGTCTGGGAAGGATCACTCTTTTGTCACCGGTGATTTCTCCGAGGAGTCACATTGTTTTTTATAAGGTAAATATAAAACTTACAAAAGTCTAGTTTATAAGGCTATTTTTTAATTTTTTGTGCATATTGTCAAATTTATTATCATATGTTTGAATTGACCGTGAATACAAAATTTACTTTAACTATATTCCAAAAATATTTTGATTCTTGTTAATTAATATGATTCATAAAATCGACCTTTTTTGGATTTGAAAATAGTTTCTTCAACTCATAAAATACGTATTTGAGCAGTCAAAAAATGGTTATTATCTATTCATTAAAACAACTAATAAAATTAGGGAGTGCTTGTTCTTATATTATGAATCATATTTCTTATCCAAAACTTTTATTATTTTGCTATTTTTTTCTTCTAACTCACTTAATCAATGAAATTGTCTCTCGCCTTTTGCTTATTTGTCAAACTTTGGATAAAGTTGTCGTTGTCCACTTATAAATTTATCTTACATGATCTGACGCCGATCCTTTCTTGTTGGGAGGGGCCAGGTTTTCATCCCATACGAAGTCAAATTCTGATGATCGATCAAACTAATTATGATCGTTTGGTATAAAGGATATAAATAAGAGGGATTAAAATATAAGATAAGCTTAGGAGGAATTCTTGATCATTTGGGATAATCATCATACATTAACTTAAATTTAATATTATCAACTGAAAAGTTCTAATAAATATTTACTGTTTATATAGTTGTACAATTATATTACAATTTATTTTGTATTGCAAAATTATTGGATTTTTTATTTTAATGTGAGAATCTTGGAATTGTTATCCACCAAAATTAAACTATAATATATTTTAGGTTAAAACAAAACAACTTTCTTTTGTTATAAAATCAAAATATAATGCCTCTGGCCCACTTTTGTATATTTTTTCATTAAATCCTCGATTATTTCCTTTTTATGTCCAACTTAATTCCTTAAAAAATTATGATTAAGTGAAAACATCACATTTCACAAAAATTGATTATTTCTTCCCTTAATTGGGAAATTGAGATTCATTAGAGAATATAGGGTCTACCCATTTGGAAGTAATTCGCCACACTATAAATTTCTCTTCGTCTAAATCAATAAATTTCTCTTAACACCTAGGAAATAGTATGCCGAATTCCTTCTAACTTCATGCCTTTTGTCCATGATTTAACAATTGATTTTTCTATTAAGACTTGAGGTTTAATTATAGTTCAAGTTTGTTTGTATATTAAAGACCTATTAATCACTTGAATTATAATTGAATTTATTAATGTGCAGTTGTCATAGCTTCAAGTTGCATATTTTTCAAGGTGGGGAAGCAAAAAAATTTGGAAAAGACGGAATAAAAGTACGAACAAGTGTGTGTCGTCGTAGAGATTGATCTTTCTTCATCAGTGCTTAATAAGGTAATTTCTCCTATCATTTTTTATAAGTTTTTTTTTTATTTTTTGAAAAAAGTCCAAATATACATTGTTATTTTTGAGTTTTAGTTCATATATATGATCTAGTGTTTGATTTGCTAGTGAATCCAATATTAATTTTTAGGATACTCCAAGGTAATTAGATGGTGAAAACTAACAACCAATAGTCTCAAGGGGACAAATAGTCAAGAAATGTCCCATGTAGATAAAGACAAGTGATGTAATCATTTGGCAACTACTTTAATTGCTAGTAATTTTCAATGAGTCTCCCTAGACACATATTTATTTTATGGTATTTCTTTTTAAGGATCTTGGGTGGACGATCTGCATTCTTAGGGGTTGGAGGTATAAGTCACTACTGAATTTAGGAAGTTACCTTCTTCCATTTAAAAAGCTTCAAGTCTGTGTGAAAATAATGTATATTGTTACACTACTGACCTTCAAAATGTGCCTAAAAGACAAGTTAGATATATCGCAACGCCCCGAAGACGAATATTTCAAGGCACATCACAGGCAACACTAACATGACATGGGAAAGTGACCCCAGTCATGAGCTAGAGGATCCATAGTATTACACATGAGATGACACATTCTAACAATAAATCCAATGCTTAAAGCATACTACATAGGCATGAACTCACTTGAAAAATGGATGTGTGGGACACAAAACTTACCTCGTCATCCACTTGACGTCATTGAGGTTAACACACTCATTACATCTAAACGTTCCAAAGACCAGATGGGCATTGTGGGGGAGGGGGATTATACAGCTTGAAAGATCCCCCCTTTTGAATCAGCTAAACTAAATCAAACGCAATGACCAGAGCAGTAACAAAATCACATCATATACTTATATAAGCTACCACAAGCCTGCAACAATTATGTGTAAACCATGCAAGATGAAGGCATCAAAGTGTCTTCAACAGGTGGACCCTTTTTTAGGATCCCTTCACCCTCATCTTCTAGGTTCCCCTGGGGACAACAAAAACATATAGCAGTCTAACAAGCCAAGCCTAGAACCAGGCATCTACACAACATCAACGAGATTATTACGGATAGCGTTGTGGCATTGGACTTGCTTTTGAACCCATCCGAAGGCCCGAGAGAATTGCATATCTTAATTAGAGACTTCAGAGAGGAAGCCAGTAACCAAACCTTCTTTTCTTTTCGTGTTTTAAATTTCTAGAATATTTGTTAATGCAGAGCCAGAATATGCCTCGAGTTTTTTTCCTTTCTTCTGGGTTGCCAAAAAAAAAAAAAAAAAAACAAGATTATTACATACGCCATAAAGAACTTGAGGAAAAAGAAATAGGTGAGGGGAGGAGGTTAGACACTTACACTTGCACCATAGTGCTGAAAATGTAGCCAAGAAAAAGAGAGACGATGAAAGTTCAAGAACTAGGCATTTCTAGCATTACCTGAATACCTGCATGTAGGATCTCACATGTTCAGTGCATGAATTCCAATTAGGTAACTTACTTTTTCTGCCAAGGAACTTAAGTATCCACGCATGCCAAAAAAATATGAAAACAGCATAGCAGCAATGACAGTGTTTTGAGGGATGCTTCAAACACACTCAAGGATACACACAGAGAGAGATGTATCAATGCACAGTAAACCCATTTTCCAGGATGGGAAAAATTGATTAAGAAAAAAAAAAGACAAGGTAATACTTAAAGCTGCTAAGAGAAGGAAGTGGAGAGACAAACAAATCAACAATGGATATTTAGACTAATATTTTTCAACTTTCATAGTTTTTACTTACAATTCTCTAACCTCTGGAAATACTTTTCCTATATTGTGCTCTAGATAATAATAAGACGACAGCCGAAGGATTCCAATCAAATGTTTCTAGCAACATCTCAAGGAGTGTATTCTATTATCTAGCACGCTCCTTTCATAGCTAAACTAAAAGGTTATATGAGGGAATCAAGAAAAAAAATCTGTACAATGGCATCAAAAATTTCATGCACCCCAATACCTGCACAAACAGCAGGGTTTCTGACTTTTAGACCCACAGATACTGCCTTGATTAAAATTTAAAAAAAAAAAAAAAAAAAACCCTAGAGAGCTGAAAAGCCTGGCGTAACTCAGAGAAAGAACAAGTTTCATACATCCCTCTGATTCAGCTCAAAGCACGTTAGAGGGCTTCTGTATCTACAAATTCCAGTCATCATGAGTATAAAACCAGATCATTCCAACAACCATCAGGTCCATCCACAGAATAGTGAGTTCTTGGATCAGATAAGGTTTCACCCAGTCATTTGAGTATCACTAATTTGCTCCCCACAAGAAACTTTAACTGCCTCAGCAGTCATAATAGCAGCCACTGCCTTGTGCATAGCTATATCTGCTCTACAAAGCATTCTCTGAGCATTTTCCCTCTTCATCTTAGCCACAGTGACAGCATGTCGAGCAGCACTTGTTGCATCACGCAATCTAAACTCATCAAGCTCCGATGGGTCCAGCTGCTCATATCTACGTCTTTGAGAACCATCTAACTGATAATGCATTTGACTAGGCCACTCAGAGGAACCCCATAGAGGAAATGCGTTTCTCTTCCCCAGAGTTCTCGGGCTGTAGGAAGCAAATGGCTGCTGATCATTGGAGGATGGTATGAAGCACAACTTCTTGGACTTGTTTCTGTAGAGTTTCGGATAATGATTCCTCTCATACCCATCACTACTCAATGAAAAGTACCTCAAAGCCCCAGAATCCCTGGGGGAGAACACCCTTGTTGATCCCTGAAGGACGGGAGAAGTGTCAGATGTCCCTTGATTATAGGCAGCGTAGACAGCTCTGTCATCCCCCAAAGAAAACCCATTTAACCTCCGTCCAACTGAAAATATTCACATAAAAAAGATCAGTTTCAAAGCCTATTAGTTAGATCATGGAGAGGGAAAAAAGACTAGATGATACCTAGAGAATGATAAGCATCAGAATCTCCAGGGATTCCATTGCTCAGGGCATTAACTGGTAGTCTCTTCTGAGATCTCTGTTTTGACCCTCTATTGGGCAATTCCAAGCCTCGCGGTTTCAAACAGAAAGCAAACATTGGAGGTTTCTCAGTGGTCAAGGGTTTTTCCTGACCCCCAGTGGCAAGGGCCAGGTTACTCTTTGCCATCACTTGCTCCCACTCTTTTACTTGCTGCTGATACTTTTCCCATAGTGGAGGCTGCATGAAAGAAAGACAACTCTATCAAAAGTTTAAAGAAGACAATATAGTATAATATGGATTAAAGCAAGTATCCTAGCTCAATAAGTAAAAAACTCAGCAGTATCTTAGCCAAACATAACCAATTAGACATGAAGCATAGCACAGGACAAAAAGTGGCTTTAGATTATTGATCCCTATTTCCTTATCCCTAAAACTTTGTAATCCAATAACGTTGGAACAGGTAACTAGAAGCACTCAGACACCAACACTGCTGAAAAGGTTCCTACTTGTTTGTCGTTGCCATCACATTTACCTATACCAGTATGAACTAGACCTCCATCATGAAGGTTAATTTGTCACACCAAACTATTAAGAGGAATCAATCATTCATTTCAAATACATCAAGAGGCCATTCAGCAGTAAACATACAGCCAAGTGGAAATTACCTGTAGATGCCGGACCAAAGGGATTCCCTTTCTCTGTCGTTTCTCCCTCCAGTGCTCATAAATGAATTTAATTGCTTTGAAAGGCCCAACATCAGAAGTAGCCTCCTCCAATTCATCCAAACTGAAGTGATCACATTGTTTGGCATATGCAAATTTCTCAAGCAAATCAATTGTCTTCTCAAACATCTCATCAGAGACATCCCCACAACCATTTTCATTAAACTCTAAGCCTCTTTGTTGGATGAGCCATCGCTCATCATCACTGTCCATGTCATATAAAACATGGGATGGATCTAGAGCAATGTCGATATCAGTTGCCACCTGCCGATAGTATTTAGGGGAAGGCCGTACATATGGTACTTCTAGCACATTATCATCATTTTCTTCAACCAAACGAACGCCGGGAATGGGAATATTTTTTACAGAAGCAGCACGAAAATTCCTATTAAAGCATTCTCCATGCATCTCCCTAAAAATTGTCCACTGATACCGATCAGGGAATTCCAAAGTCCAATCCTTTCCTCCTTTCCACATCATAGCATGAGTGAAGCGGTTTGTTGTTCCGGGTTGAACAAACTGATGCGCTTTGTAAGAATATCTTGTGTCCCCTGAATTTTTTACACAAAGCCTCCATTCATTGTGATCATAGAGCTCAAGCACAATCCTTGCCCCATATTCTCTCCACCCCCGGTCCCCCACACAAACCAACAGATTTGCCTCACAAGACAGCAGATCCATATTTTTTTGAGTAGTCCCAAAAGCTTCAGCTATTTTCTTCTCACTAGCTCTTCTGATTCGTTTGTTAGAAAAACCTTTTGATTGTTGAAATTTGTTTTTATTACAATCCTGTACTCCAGAAGGCAGAGAATACGAAACCTGAGTTCGTGGTTTCTTAGGGCCATTGCCAAAGCCACAGCGAAGAAAATCTTGTTTCCCATCAATACAACCCGGAGAGAGACTGGTAGAAGCTGAAGAACAGGAATGGCTAATTCGGCTTTTGTCCCACATACTTTGAGATGCAAAGGAGTTTGGACTGCATATTCCATCATTGGTATCCAAGGCAGAAATAACAGAGTTCTGAATATTTTGCACATCAGCATCAATATTCATTTCGACAGGAACAGATGTTTGAATGTCAACAGTTACACCATTCAAACAACCACCTTTCAACTTGTTGTCACTTGAACAAAGGTGATTATCGGTATCAAAAGGTCGTGCAGATAAAAGACTCTTCTCAATCTCAATTAGCTGAGCTTTCCCATTTTCCAGCTGACGCATGCTATCAGCCTCATTTTCAAGAGATTTTTGAGAGGTGTACGAAGGCTTCACAGTCATTTCTTCAGCAAGATCTACAGAGAGGTCATTAACCCTAAGATCAACCTTTGGAAAAGAATCCAACTCAGAACTGCCATTTGGCAAGATCAGTGAATCACCACCCACTGAAGGTGAGGAGAGCCTAAAGTTGTCATCAACAGGACACCTGTCAGCACCAACTAATTTCACCTCAACGTCTGGATGATCCATCAAATATATAGGATCTTGCTCCGTGAAGCTGGAGGAAGGAATACTGTGTTCCATAAGTAGCCTCAAATGCAGACTAAGAAAGAATGAAGGTGCAGCAGCAAGCGGAAGAGAAAATGGAGGAAGTTTTCCATGTTTTTCATCACTATCAAAAGCTAGTCGACCCAACTTGACACAAGCTGACTGCCTAGAAGGATAGCTAGTTCCACGCTGCTGCGATCTTTTCTTTAGGTTCTGATAAGATAACAAGATCCACATTAGGATAGGCACCAGTAAGATAAGCAGGCATAGACTAGTCTATCAAACAACAAGACTTACAGTTCTTGAACTGAGACAATTACAGTTTAAGGAGAGGGAAAGGGTAAATAGCAATTACAAAGAAAGATGATGATAAAGTAAGCATAATCCCACGACTTGTGGAATTGTGCAGGAAAAATAATAACCCATAGAGTAAAACATCTGACTAATATATATATGTACACATACATAAAAAGCTCAATCTAATCACACTTGAATTGCGAAAAAAATTGAAATTTTTTGGCATTTGCTACCAATCAATTCAATTCTTGCTTTGCCATTATAAATAACATAGAAAGAAGACAAAAAAAACTATTATTTGGAGTAAACTATTAGCCATAATGCAAACCCTATGCATGAAGCTCTCCTCTACTCCATGGTCACCTCAACCAATCATTGACCACCACATCCTTCCCCTTTCAACCAAACCCCAGAACCACCCACCATCAGACCCTTTGGCCGCCACCCCACCAGTGACCCAACCACCACAAAACCTGCCTAATCTCTTTGGAATCCATCCAACCAACCAAACCACCCACGGAAAAATATCTCAATCCATACAACCACAAACACACACACACCACTTCCGAAAAAACCCACTCCCACCCGCCCCTCCCCCCATAATCCATTCCCAACCACAAACAGCCAACCGAACCACTAACTCACTAAGTAAATCCACCCACCACCCAAGAAAAAACTAGATCTAAGAGAAATTTAAAAAAATCTGGTGGGGTGGTACATATAGAGTTATGGAGTGGGCAGGTGGGTGCAGGTAGGGTCATGGAGGTTATGCAGGTAGGGTTGTGATGGTGGTTTAATGGAAGAGTAGCGAAGGATAGTGGTTTTATTTGTTCCACTTTCTCCTCAAGAAGTAAACAAGTAAAAATTCGATATCTTTATGTCCATCCCTTTACCACCTATAGATTAGATTGCCAAACAACACATGGAAGTAGGAATGAAAATGGGAATCGGTAATTGGGATTCACTTCATAAGAAAATCTCATTCCCTTACTAAGTGGGAATAAGTTGAGGTTGCATTAACAACTTCACAAAAGTACCCTTTTGCTCCTTAATACTCCTCATAGTAGACCGTGTGTCCCCTTCAATCTCATCCTCACAACTAGAGCGGTTCAAATGGGAGGGGCCCCATTAAGAGCCCTTGATCGGCCCGTTTATAAAAGAGTAATGTTTTAACAGGTTTTTAAAAGGCCAAGTTGGATCAATAATAGGTCTTTAAAGGATCAAGTCGGATCAATAATGAGTCAATACTCAACAGTTTTCAAGGCTTTTAAACACTATAATGAAAGCTTCCCACTTGCATGTCAATAGTACACTGCCAAAAATCATATGTGAAACACGCAAACTATCAACCTCCATAGATATAACTATAATATCTTTGGACCGGTCCAGCCATATTGCATCTTTTTTGTCCGGACCAAAGTGTTTTGTATGTGATCAATCTCAACCAGACCTAATGGACTAGTCTACTCACAACCATTAAGGGTGTATACAAATCACAACACTCACTTTTAGACTGTAAAGTAACTTCCCAAAATTCAACTTCACACCTCAAACAAATATATCCTCTTATGACTCCCTATAGATCCAAAGTACGATCAAATACTTCAAGGAAAAAAATAGCATGATCAGTGCCCCTTGTTTCTTTTCGTAAGTAAGAAATACAAAAAAGCCAAGTGTTAATCCCAAAAATAGGGGGTCAACTACATGAACCAAAAATCTACCTCACGTGATCATCCACAAAAAAGTTCCTCCTCCATTCTCCCCTAATTAGAGCCACCTATTATTCCAAAGCCATTTTCTCTACATCTTTCCTAACTCCCTCCATTCAAGATATCATCGGTCTTCCTTGACCAGTGTATATTACCCCAACCCTCTACCTTCCTCACATGAGCATCTATTGTTAGTTGCCTTTGCCAAGTAAGAAATGGAAAAAAAATCATATCACAAAAAGGCGAGCAAGTGGGGGAAAGAAAAAAGGTGAGAAAGGGGTAAAATGTAGATCATGAGAGAGAAACCGTGGCAGCTATTAATGAACAATGTAATCAGCCGAAGGTGAGGAGAGGAATAGTCGTGATTAGAGTTGCAATGTGGTCCTCTCTACTAGAGCAAGATCAATTTGGTCCTCTACTAGAACAAGATCAATTACCAGGTTTTATCATCCCCCCCCCCCCCCCCCCCCCCCCCCCCTTCTCTCTCTATTCTTCTGTCACCCCTAATATTCCTACTCCCATTGAACCAAAAAGTCAATTAGATGGTTTTCCTCCTCTTTAATTCCCATTTCCACCTATTAAAGGTGCATTTGGTCAAGACCAATTGCCAGTTTTCTCACAAACCCCCCTTCCCAACTTCTCTTCCTCTGTAAATATAGAAATCAAAGTTCCCAATGTTCAGTCCCAACCTCAACCCCTTATACATTCCTATTCACATAAAACAAAGATGTCATAGGGAGTACATTTCACATGAACACAAACAGAGCCAAGAAACAAAAATCTAAAGACATTAAGATAAAACATTAAAACATAAAATAATAGAAGTAGAGAATTTCTTAAAATTAATCCCATGAATTGGAACAAAACTCAAAGAAAGACCAAAAGCCAGTAATAGCGAACATTGCTCCATACCAATCTGTTTCATTATTCCCATTCCACACCCACACACCACAAAATGTAACTTACAGAAAAATGGGTAGATCATCTGTATCTATTATTTGATATAGTATAAACTGATCAATATTAAATAATACTCCATCCAGCAAAGCTTAAACATCATTGAGATAAATACTAACAGAAAATACACATCTATATAATAAGAATTCTGCTACATTCACAATTTGCCATTAATACACTAATTCAACACTGTTATCCATGGTATTTGTAAGTGCTTTAAATTTAATATGGCCAAAGATGGAAAACACGATGATATAACTAATGAAAACTATGTAATTGGCACAGACTAGAGGCCCCAGACAAAACACATACCAAATATATAATTACAGAGAAAAAGTATATAATCAAGTGGGAAGATCAAATAAGTTTTTACCATCACCGAAGAGGGCTCCCGGGAGATGTTGGTCAATTTCCACTGATTAGAGCCATTAAGCAACTTAATGTTATCAAAAGTGCATTCAGACAGTGGCAGTTGCTTGGTGAGTATACACTGCTGCTTCAGCTTTCTGTCAAGGAACAACCACTTGGAATTTCCTATCTCACTAAAGTTGTAGAATGTGAATACGAGCTGCTTTTCAATATACTGCAAGTCAAAAAACCGGAACCGGACTGAGGTCACAGGAAGCTGCTGATCGTCACGCCTTTCTTTCTGCTCAGATTGACAAAATATAGACAAGACCAAGAAAACAAATGAGACTGCCTGTTTCATGCAACCTTCAAACAAGAGAAACCACAGACCAACAGCATTGTCAACAAAAAGTATCTCCAAAGAGACCATAGGCGATGTAGAGATCAAAGTGCCATGTTGAAGCAAGAACATGGAGCACTGCCATCCAACGATATTGTTTATCAAACCCGGCAAAGGGAAGCTCAAATCACAACTAAAATCCTTTAAACTTGTGACTGGAGGAATAAGTTTCAGAAACCCAAAACAATCAGTGTCCCAAATGAGCTCTTCATCACCCAAAATATTGGCAGGGTACACACATTCACCAATTGACAGCGACATTTCAGCACTGAAGTCATATACTTGAGGCTTCTCTGGCAATTGGCACAAGCTCCCTTCAAGGAAACTAGATGATGGTTGTTCTTTTCTATTCAACCGCTTCCTAAAATAAACTATTGGAGTTTTATCATCATTCGAGAGGTCTGCAATCAGCTTTCCCTCCCTCAAAGAACCCCCTGGGAGCGCAGATCGTAGAACAATATCATCAGCATCACGCCCAGAACACCCCACTTCCAGACTTTCCTGTGGCACAATTTTCCCTTCAGAAATGGAAGATGATTGAGATTTTGCTGATCCAAGTGAAGTTCTCTTTTTCTTCCTTATTCCGCTTGGGGGTAATTTGTGATGATTAGATCGAGCCAACCATGAAATAATAGGCTCAGACTCCATATAGCTGCTATTACTATTCTCCTTAGTATCAGCAGTATCACCAGGTTTCACCTTTCTTGAATTAGCGGTTAATCTTTTCCTCCCCCCCTTTCCAGGCACCTCACTTGGCAGTAGTAAGAGCTTGAACCTCTCATTTTGAAGGTCAATCCATTCTTCATCACGATCATCATATTTAACATGATGAAGGTTTCTCTCTTGATCAAAAGCAGTGACATGACCAAAATACCAACTCTGGTCCAGTGGCCAGAATACCTTGATCCTTCGATTAAGTACCCAATGAGATTCCAAATCCTTGAATAAAACTTCATAAAAATGACGTCGTTTCCTTGAACAGTTTTCCTTCTGCTGCTCCTTTGGTTGTAGAACTCCGGCTTCAGCATCACTAGATGTGATATCTAACTCATCTCCAGAGTTAGGATATGTAGTAGAGAAATCCCTACTGGAAGAGATCAACCCTGATGGCCCATTTGAAGAAGGCAATTTAGAGCTCTTACCTCCAATGGAGAACCCCGTGCAGCTTGGATCAAATCGAGATGAAAGCATTCTTGCAGCATTCGCTTCGAGATTCTCTTCGTCGTCCAAAGAGTCATCACCAATCCTACTTGCCTCATCCAATGAGGGCTTAGCTTCCACTGTCAACCCAGAACTTCTGACTCCAGAATCATTCTTCTTCTGATTTCTTCTAGCTTTCTTTGTCACTGAATTGCCGTTACCTAGAGAGGACTGACCATCATCTCTCTTAATATTCTGAAGCAAGTCAGGACTACTAGTCCTATCACCTTTACAATCACGAGAACTCTTTTTTCTTTTCACCTTCTCTATAACACTACTGTTAGTACCACCCTCATATTCACCATTCTGAGCCAATTTCCCATTTGCAACGCCATTTTGTAATAAGCCACCATCTAAATTAACCTCACCTCCTCCTTCAGCCAAACTAACTTCACTGTTTGATCCTCCCTCCTGCTTCACTGCAAAACCAACCTCGACCTTTTTCCTCCTAACCAAACCCCGAGGACGCCTAGGTACATTAACACCACCACTCAAACTAAGTACAATCCCACCAAAACCAACACCATACCCTTCCACTCTAGACCCCTCCTGTGACTCCGGCTTCACATTCACAGAATCCTTCGCACTCTTCCCTACATCCCCGGCACTCTTCTTATTCTTCTTCCCCCCAGACGACAAACTACTCAACAAAACCTCCTTCTTACATATTTTCCTTCCCTCATTGTGATCACCAGCATCAAGTTTCCGCTTCAAAACATTCCCACCACCCCTCTCGTTCCCGGTACCGTGCTTTTTAACAGCGGCAACCCAGGGCCGCTGATTATATATCCTTTGGGCTTCCAATGACATGGGTTTCTCAACATTTTCGGTACCATTAACCTCTTCTACTCTATCTTCCATTAACATGCAATCATGTCCGTACCTCATTAATCAGATCTGAAACCACATATTTTCACCCAAATTTACAAATGCAATACTTCAATCAATCAATTAATCAACAAATCAAACAAACTCACAACATTTAAAATTCACATGAAATAAGTAAAAATTACAAAAATAAAAAATATTGAAATCCAACCCTCATTTTGACGCAAATCAAGCTAGAAACACAAATTAAAGCTGCATGCGTAGATTAAACAGCAAAAATTGACATGAAAATCATACCTTAAAAAACATGAATTCATGTCACCAAACCAGCGCGGAAAAACTTTGGTTGTTGTTTAATTAGGGTCTGAATCGGGAAAAATTTTCAGATTTTCCCCAATTTGATTTTTAACGAATTGCACAAAAATTAGGGATTTTTTTCCAGAGCTAGGGTTTCGTTAAAGTGTCACGGAGGAGAGAGAGAAAAGAGGGAGTTAGATTTGTAAAAATGAAAAATTAAAAAAAAAATGACGAAAATAGAAGAAAATAAAAAAGATATAAATCCCTGAGATTTATTGCTGATTTAATTGGGTTTTTTTGGTATGAAACTTGATTGATTGATATGATACGATATGAACCGTTCATTATAAATCAAGACGGCTGGAGTGGGACGGAAATTAACGGCTAGGATTGAGAAATGAAGTGGGGACACGGTTTTTTAGTAGTTATCTGAATTTTTTTGGTATTTTAGAATTTTTATTTTTTGGGAATTTTTTCTTTTTCGAGTAGAATGATTTTGGCCCTCAATATAAAGAGAAATTACTGGGTATGCCCCTTAGCTGACCAAATAGAAAGAGCGCCGGAGTGGGATTTGAGTGACACGTGGATTTTTGGAGTATTTTAATCGCGCTTTTTCCAGTGGTGTGATGACGTGGGTGAGTCAGGTGACTGCGTGGAGATTTGTCCACGTGTATGTTTAGTTGTTAGACTTGATTCACCTGCCAGATGTCCCCTTTACAGGTTCTCTTGCGTACAGACATAGCAAAGCCACTAATTTACTCAAATAAGCTTGACATAGTACGTACTTTCACAGATTAAACCAAATAAAATAGTTAAGATATTATTTAACATTTACTATTTTCGTTTTTTTTCCTTTTTATTTGAAATTAGGGAAAAATTAATATAATATTAAATATTACTAAAATTCTATAAAATAATTTAAATTAATCTAAAAATAATAATAAATTTTTAAAAAAAATATTCAAGTGGGTTAATCATTACATAAATAATAAAATTTTTAAAGTACATGACATTAAACAATTAAAAATTCAATCAATTAGCTATATATCACATGGATAGTAATTCCAATAAAAAAAAATTATCCAATTACAATATTAAAATAAAATAGAATGATTATATATGATAACAACATTTTAAAATTTTCGGACAGAAAAAATGGGAAGAATAAAAAATAAGGGAAGGAGTATATAATAGAGTACTATAAATATATTATCATTGTACCATTTCAAAACTTTATAAATGTGATTAGATTATGAGGATTCGTGTTATCTAAGCTACGAAGTTCCCTTTCGGCCTTTCCTACGTAATTAATTACGACAAAATTCTCTTACAAAATAAAAACCTACTTACTATACGTCTATACATACTCCGTATAAACAAACTTTTTAATGTAATTAACATGCATTACAACCATACGATTTAAAAAAAAAAAAGAAACTACTACAGAGCGAGTCATCTATATTCTAATAATGTAAGAAGACATATATATACTTATAATTTGTTAAAATACTACCCAAAAAAATAATCTATTCAAAACAGAGAGAGATAAACCAATATATATATATATATATATATATATATATATATATATATATATATATATATATATATATATATATATATATATATATATATATATATATATATATATATACACGTCTATACATCAAAAATCCATCTAATAATCAATTAATCACCCCTCTCTGTCTTTAATACTGGACAATTTATTTATTTATATATATATATATATATATATATATATATATATATATATATATATATATATATATATCATAAGAGTGGTGATTAATTAAGACAAAAAACCATTAATTAGCGGTTTATTTATGAAGGTGTATGTGGTTGGACTTACATAGCTTTCGATAATCCTTTTAGCTCTTCAAATCAGATTGAAGCTTCACTCGCAATGGTCTTTTGGACTTCTATTCTTCTAACTATGCTCGAGACCATACATTTACACTCACTCGTATAGTCGTATGGTCTTGTTAGCATATTAAAACAAACTACTTTCATGATATTTATAAGGTTGGATCTGGGATTAAAAAGTTTATGATATGAACATAATCATTTGTGTAATGAATATTGATAACCAATCAAATATGTATTTATACCATAAACTTTGATTACGTTCGATAATATTTGATTACGCAAATGATTATGTTCACATTGTAAAATTTTTACCCCAAATGTAATCTTATTATCAATAATTCAGTCATGCTAATTTGGAAATTATCAAATAAAATGATTAGTTCCATATTAATATTCTACCTACCTTTCCACCGTCCTCATTATCTTACGTACATTCTAGCTCTATATGCACACAACGCGTGCATTAATATAGTGATAACAATAGTAATATATGAAACTATATACATATAAAGGTACTTCAAAAAGTTTTATTTGCAAGAAAAGAGACGTGTCCATGTCTATCCTATTTTTGTGATTTTGAGAGCTGATCAGGTTTTGTTCATACTTAATTGATTGTGTTTATTTCAATATTAGATTAAGATGTTAATTTACATTGTTATTATTTGATTATCTCTATCGTGGTCGAAGTCGAACTTTTATTGATTTGAATATTTTAATTAAATATATGGAATTATCCAGACAAGTAGATAGAATGAAGTGTTTAAAAGTTAGGGTGTTTTGTATAATATTTATAGATTGCACAAATCTTCTAGAATAGGTACGATTTCATAATAGGGAAATATAGGTATTAAAAAAAAAAGTTTATGATACTTCGTAAGTTATTTTTTGTCTTATATATTTATTTGATTTAATTTGGATAGAATTTGTCTTACATAGTTTTATTAGATCTTGCTAGTGAGAATACCGAACTCTATGTTATTTTTAGTATTTTTTAGATCTAGATTATTAATCAATTTACCTTTTTAGACTCTTGTTTGCCAACACATGATTGTAGGAATGATTAAATTTTTTTAACAGGGATGCGACAACTTCATCATTTATTTCTTATCCTATAAGAATCGCTTGAATAGCCACATGTACTCTTTCACCACCCAATGAATGGTACAACATAATATAAGCAACACTGCAGTTACGATTTTTCCTAAAACATACAATCTGCTAGCATATACTCCCTCTCTCCCTTAAAAATTGCTCTATTTTTATTTTTCGAGTCAAAGTTTGAAAACTTTGACCACAAATACTTATCTTGTTATAAGAAATAATATATTCAATTGAGATCTTGCTGTATGCATCTCAATGTAAATTTTTAGAATATCAAGTTTTCATAATTTTTTGCCTTACGGATTTTGAAATAAAAACATTTAATTTCGTGTCTATGAGACCGCGAAAAGTCAAATAGGTCAATTTTTAAGGAATAGAGGATATTTTATTTTTTATTCATTTTCCTAAAATAAGTAGCTACGATGTTTTTAATTCGGTTACAAGGCAACTTTGTAAAATTATCAAAATACATGTATTGCCATCAAAATAATTTATAGGATAACTCTACTATACCAAATGAAACATAAACAACTATACGAAGTATGATCTCTTCGTTGAAAAATTGATTATGAAGATATCCTTAATACAAAATACCAAATTTATAAATAGCTCTTGGAATTTGTTGACATAAATACTCTTATTCCTTCCTTAAACATAAAGATATCTTTTAAATTATTACCAAATACCTTTTTCAGAATATTTGTATCAATTCATTAGAAAATTTCAAAAGCATATTGAGGTTTCCTATCGAGTACAATATATATAAACAAGTTTAAATTACTCCGCCAATAATTAAATTATCTATTCACAAATATTTATGTAAATGATATGGAGACATACAATATCAAGAACAAATATTTGGTGTATCCATATGTAAAATAGAGATTTCGTACCATGCATGTAAACTACCTTATCATAAAAAATAAAAATAAAAACACATATAAATTTGTTTGCAAAAGTTAAACAACTTCGACTACTCCATTGTTAATATAATTCTCTATCCACAACTATTATGCCAAGTTATCTATTTAAATCGAGACGCATATTATTTCTCTAAATTAAATAAGTAGATGTATACCAATACAAGATACAAAATAGAGATAATCCAATATACTAATCTAGAACCAACTAGAAGTAAATAGAAACAATATCCAAACTCCTTACATTATTGTTGGCTTAGTCAAATAAAAATCTTGTCCATATTCATTAGGACATATATATATGTGTGTGTTTTAAGTCGTGTAATATCTCTTATTAATATTGATATTAATAAATTTTCAACATTCAAATTGGAGAATTAATATATATTCGTAGTACAGAATATAAACAAATATTTAATATTCTTTACATTTGTACGAAGACATCCTAATTATTAGATAATTACATAAACATTAAACTTAGTCATGTACTCCATCGGTTGCCTTGCCCTCTTTTTATAATCTCACACCACTCATCTCATTCTCATCCGCCACCTATTCACCCTCGATTTCCCCCCTATTTTTTACAAACCCTAATATCTCAAAACACACACCTTCATTCAGCCGAGTCCCCCGATTCTATCGTATCAATCCCACCTTCCTCAAATCTTAAATGGTACAATTTTCCCCAAAATCCACAATCGACGAGCCCTAATTTCCGATTATCAAATCCCCTTTTTGTTTTCATTGACGGAATTCGTCGAATTTTCCGTTCTATTTTGTAAAAAAAAAAAATAGGCGTTTTTTTTTTCTTTGAAACCTTTTTTAAATTTACGAAAGTTCGATCCAATTCCATCAAATTTGACTTCTATAATTGAATATTATTTCTGGGGTTGTGTTGTTTTTTTTCGAAAGATTCACTCTTGTTGTAGATCTTCATATTCGAAAAACCCGGAATTTAATCTCACTTGAAATCATATATTCCAATTTTTCATACATAATTGTTCAAATAGCTTGAAAAAAGTATTGGGTGTTGTGTAATTTGTCCTGAGAGTTGAAGAAGAGAGAATATGGTGGGTGGAGGAAGCAGAAAGAACGAGGGTTCGATTACCATCAACAACTCGAATGTTTTTGCAGCGCTCGATACGCTCAGGAAGAAGAAGAACAAGGATAAGAGCAAGAGTAGCAGCAGTAGCAGTAAGAGCTCTTCCAAGGCTCCCTTGAAGGAGGAGGAGCCTCCAGTGTTCTGGCAACCTGCCCCTTTGAATGTTAAGTCATGGGCCGATGTCGATGACGATGATGACGATGATTACTTCACCACTACGGCTCCTCCGTCGGTTTGGGGTGGCCCCGCTTCGGAGCCCGGCCATGAGGCGAATGCAGTTGCAGAGGTTTGGTCTTGTCAATTTTGGTTGGATTACTATATTTTCCAATTCGTTTTTTTGGATTGATTAATATGTTGCTTGCTGAATGAATTTTTTAGGTGATTGTGGGGTGGGTTTACTTTTCGCTATCTGTTTTTATTACGTATTGATTATATTTATATTATGAAATGATTTCTGATAAGATGATACCAAAATTTATGTGTTTTCGTTATATCAGTATCTTGTGTTGGTGGAATCAGTGTGATATGTAATTAGTCAAATTGTTTGTAGACCAACTCTATTTTGGGAGTAATTTGGCTCCATTTGGTGCATTTTTTTAAATTTTTTTAATGATAACATTTCCAAGGTACGACTTTATAAAAATGATTCACTAGCCGTGGTTGTAATATTTAGACTTTGGTCTGGATAAGTGGATCACCTTTGGAAAAAATGGAGGTAGGATTGGTTTTTGTTGATTGCTAGGAACAAGTGAATGGTCTGAAGGCCCCTAGTGAAAGGAAAAAAGTTGACCCAGAACATATTTTGTGCCGTGTGCTAGGCTGTTGATGTAAATGTGCCAATCCATAACTTAATACACTGTGGCATAGTGCTATGCAACATTATGGAGATTTCTTTGCTCTTGCAAAATACTATCTGTAGCTTTGAGCGCATTTGGTTAGGTAACTGGCAAGTGGGGAGATTAATTTTGGTAACTGGGAGCTATGGCATGCACTTTCGTCTATTGAGAGAGACGATGATTCAGGAGTTTTATGTTACCTATTTGCTGTTAGTTTTATCTATTGATGTCATGGGTACCTTTGTAAAGATTTTAGTGTTTGGTGGTCACTTGAGAATTTTGACTTGGTGGTTTAGTTTTGTGGTTGAAAGATATTGTTATTTGCAAAAAGAATAGATTCGTTGTGTTTTCAGTTTTCATCCATTTTGTTTTAGCGAAATACTAATTATTTAGGTGCTAGTTCTCATGTTGGGATATTGTGGACATTGGCCGATGGTTGATGTTAGAGTTTATTATATCCTTGTTATACCTAAATAATCTCTTCCATGTAAGTATAGTTTTGCACAATGTAACCTGTTGGTTCCAACGTGCATTGATTTCATGGTGAATATAGAGTTGTGAAACGGTCTTTGGAAAGGTGGCCCATATTTATTTTGAAATATTAGAACTATGGAGGTTCACTTCCCATTCTTGTAGACATACCTATTTGATTGTGGTTTTGCTTTATGCCTTTATGTAAATTTTGTGTGTTTCTTTATTACTTTTTTGTTGCATGTAAAGTTTCTGAAGTGTATTGTGTATGGTTGCAATTTTTTTTTATCAAGTTGATTTTTTTTGCTTTAATCATTTTATTGTTCGCATTTGTTTGTTATTTTGCTGCTTGTTTTGTTCATAAATTGAATATCAGTGTTTCTTGAAGCTGATGCTTTCTTTTCTAATATCAGGAGAGTGAAAGTGAAGATGATATGCTAGATTTGGGTGACGAGGAGATTGATGAAGAGCATGAACATGAGACAGATGCTCCTGTACACCCAGAGCCTGTTGTTAAGAAAGGTCCTGAAGCTCCTGCTTCAAAGGAAACTGAGAGGCAGCTTTCAAAGAAGGAAAGAAAGAAAAAGGAGCTTGAGGAGCTGGAAGCCCTTCTTGCTGATTTTGGAGTTCAGAGCTCCAATGGTCAAGGTATGTGGGCAGTAGTTCCATTGAACTTAAGAGGAGTAAAGAGAGATGAAAACACAGGAAACCAAATAAATGTGCTTACGTTCCGTATCCAAGTTACTTGATCTGCTTTTTGATTTCCGGAATATGGAGTAACTAGGTCTTTGAGTGATCATTAAAGAGGGTGAATATTGTAAACTGTATGGCATAAACTGAGAGTGGTTATTACCAATGGTGACTTGTTATATCGTGGGTGATTCTGTGGTGGCCAATATTTTTCTTGAATATATTTGGTCTTACATACATTAATCAGTGCTTTAATCTTCACATTTGGCAATGTTTGTGTGCTGTGTTTTCCCCTGGGTTATTAAATAAACTCTCTGCTTCTTGCATGTAGATTCTACACAAGAGAAGAAAGCAGAAGAGCAAAAGAAAGAAGGGGATTCAGAGAATGGGGAGAAGAAGGATAATGGTGCATCAGAACCTAAAAGTGCAAAGAAGAAGAAGAAGAAGGACAAAGCTACCAAGGAAGCACAAGATCAGACTAACAGCTCGGAGGCTGTTCAGCCTAATGAATCAGCTGGAATTGAACAACCTGATGAGGATGGTGCTTCTCTTGATGTCAAAGAGCGCCTAAAGAAAGTGGCTGCTCTAAGGAAGAAGAAATCAAGTAAAGAGATGACTCCAGTGAAAGCGGCTGCATCAGAGGCTGCTGCGAGGAGTGCAAGGCTTGCTGCTGCAAAGAAGAAAGAGAAGAACCATTACAACCAGCAACCTGTGCGGTAATGGATGACTGTTCTTTTTGTACACTGATGGAGTTCCCTTTGATCGTTCATTGCTGGTGCACAAATAAACTCTTGGGGGGATCCGCTCTTCTTTTGGATAGATGTTCTTTTGCTTTGGACAGCCTTGGTTATGTAGTAGGGAAAATTGTTCCATTTTTGGCTTCTGGGGTCTTTACTATACTGCTAGTTACAATATGATACCATTTTCGAACCAGTTTCTTATGGAAATTTTCTTTAAAATGCTCTACTTTAATCTGGTTGAGCAGAGGGGCGGGTAATGTACATTGGAAGCCATTTTGCGAATGCTTTGTGTTTCATTTATTGACCGGAATAGTTTTGATATGTAATGATTTTCTTTTTCTTTGCATCCTTTAGTACATACCCAGTATTAGTGACGCAGAAAAAGAAAAGTAAAAGCTCTGTGTGGTTAGAAAAATGAAATTTTGATGATGGATCCCTTGCAAATTGCAATTCAAGATGAAGGTTCTAGAATATAGGCCTTCTAGCTTTTCTATGATGTGAATGTGATCATGACATTGCGTCTCTTCCTTCGAAGAGGTGCCTTGGTGAATTTTTCTTGTTCATCATTGGTTCTTGGTGGAATTGCAGGACCCACTTCTCCTAAGCTGTTCTCGTTTGAAGAGAGAATATGCCTTGAGGCTTGAAGCTACTGTATTTTGGATGCTTCTCTTTGTTTAACGAAAATCATCTGTGATACCGAGTATTTAAGTTGCAAGTTTTGCGAGCGTAGTCTTTCTTTGATACTGAGTATTGAAGTTGCAAGTTTCGCGAGTGTAATCCTTACCCCTTTATCTCCTTTCCTTGACTTACCATAGTAGTCAACTGGTAGGAATGTAGGATAGTTGTTTGTAAAGGGTAGAGCATTGATGAGAATTAGTAGGTCAAACCAAAATGAGATAAAGAAAAGAGAGAAAATGTGCAAATAATGTGCATTGGCATAAAAGCTAGAAGAGGGTTCGTTTATCCGAGTGAGATAGAAAAGACCGAAAAGTAGTACTAAGATTTTTTTTTTAAATATTAAATAAATTCATAAAAATTATTAGTCCTTTTATCTCATTTTAATTGCTATATTTTCATTTATTATTATACTAAACCCATAATGTTTCCCTAATAACTTAACATATAAATGTTTAACATTACTTTTGTAACACTCCGATAATTCCCATTTTCCGAAAACCAAACCTTTAGAAACTACCAGTGTGCTACCGCTATTCAAACGTTAAGGCTATAAAACAGATTTTTACAACGGAAAACCAAAAGACTTTTTAAAATAACATTAATCGTAAATCAACTCCTAATATAACATACTGGAACCTCTACGACCCTTACTGCAATGTACCTAATAACGTTCACCCTAATCCATATCCAACAGTTTAAAACAAAATCAAACAAACATAATTTATTCTGAAATCTAAATTAAAATAACATTCCTCTCAAATCCGCCCATGCATGAATGCTCGTTTAGATACCTGTTAATAATCTGCTTCCCAATAATACAAATGTAAGTATTGGATCATCACAGTGTCATTTATAGGCAAAAGCCATGACCAAAAACACATAAGGCACGTAATTAGTTAGCTGAGTACATACAAATTACAAAGTATAACATTTGAACTAATAATTAAATAAGAATAATTATAAAATATACGAATGTATCACGCAACATTTTACTCAACTGACACGATAAATTGATTAATGACTTGGATTAAGCAATAAACTAGGTTGTCTCCCCCATGTCATGATTAGGACATCAAATCATTAAATAACTCATGCACTCCCGTCGGAGAGCATCAAAATACAGTATAAAAATTCAAATGGTAAATGGGTGTGATTCCGTCACCATAGCTAGATGAGATCTCAACTAATCCCAATTTTAAGTTTAAAACTTTATAAAAGAGAGACCCATAGATCACACGGCCTCCAATAAAAGCCACAGATAATACCCCGTGAACTCCAACCCTTGATTGTCAATACTCTAGACGTGCACTAGCCCAGAGTTTTATTGCTTATCCTCTTTCTCTTTACGTGATTTAGTGTTTAAACTTAATCTACACAATCACCGCAGCACACACATATAAACATTACGGTTATACAATCAATCTCTGTTATACTGTAATTTCTAAGCTTTTAATTCGAATATCAACTATTAAAGTTGTTGATCCAAGTCAATTACCCTCATCATTAAGACTTATAAAATACACCTTTACTCCAATCATACTATCAGTAATAAAGGAGTAATAATAAACAACCTCATGGATTAATTAACAATTAATACTAATTTAAAAAATCACGATTTCTCACAAATAATACCAAAACATGCCCCTAATATAAAGAACATGAATTCTTTCAAATGGATAACCTAACCAAACAATCTCATTCAAAGGGTTCCCTAAACATGATATTAAGTTTATATTTCACCCTAAATCATGCTCCTAATTAAAAGTAACGTTTTTCGTAATTTGTATGTACTTGGAGTAGAATACACGGGTGCCCACTTTTCCTACTATCAAGCACTTTCTACAAAGTGTGCTCCTATACCAAATAATATAATCTAAATCAATATACCAACAATAAAATTTACAACCATCGTATTAAATTTTTGAAGACTCTAATCCACTGAAATGTGTACTCCCTTGATTTCAAATGCATAAAAACACGGCATGAAAATGTGGTTGCAGATGCTCTCAGTAGAAAATCGAGTACACTGAAATGTGTACTCCCTTAATTTCCAGTATCATGAAGGAAAAACAAATGTGGTTGCTGATGCTCTTAGTAGAAAATCGAGTCATAGTATCAATGCCTTGGTGGTGGCCGATGAGTTGTGTGAAGAGATGAAAAAGTTGAGTCTTGAAGTTATGAACCATGGGGAATCAGAGAACCTCTTGAATGCTTTATCCCTAGAACCATTTATTTTTGAAGAAATTAAGGAAATGCAAGATAAAGACGAATCCTTAAAGAAGATTAGAGATAAGGTGATTACTAGAGTAGAATCGAATTTTCAAATTCATGAAGATGGTAGTTTCATTATTAAAGGGAGATGGTTTTTGTTGCATAGTTGTGAAGAAGTCAAAAGAAAGATCATGGATGAGAGCATAATACTCCTTATTTAGTGTACCCTGGGGGCGATAAGTTGTATAAAAATTTGAAGCAGATATATTGGTGGCCGAATATGAAAAGAGAGATAGCTGAATATGTGTCTAGGTATCTGACATGTCAGAAGGTGAAAATAGATCATAAAAGACCCATGGGGAAGATGCACCCTCTAGAAATACTAAGATAGAAATGGGATTCAATTTTCATGGACTTTGTGACTGGTTTGCCAAAGACTAGAACGAGAAATGACACAATTTGGGTGATTGTGGATAGACTCACCAAATCAGCTGTATTCATAGCAATTAAGGTGACTTGGAAGAAAAAGCAACTAGCTAAAGCATATGTGAAAAATGTAGCCCGTTTGCATGGAGTTCCTAAGGATATAGTGTCAGACAGAGATTCGAGGTTCTTGTCTAAGTTTTGGCAAAAGGTGCAAGATAACCTAGGGACTACCTTGAAAATGAGTACAGCTTTCCACCCGGCAACTGATGGACAGACAAAGAGGACGAATCAGACTATTGAAGATATGTTAAGAGCTTATGCGATAGATTTTCAGGGTACTTGTGAAGATCAATTGGATTTGATAGAATTCTCATAAAATAACAGTTATCATGCTAGTATTGGGATGGCACAGTTTGAAGCACTCTATGGAAGGAAATGTAGAAGCCTGGTGTGTTGGAATGATATTGGAGAACGCATGACTTTGGGGACTGAATATATAGAAGACATGGTGAGTAAAGTCAAAGTGATTCAGTCAAGGATCAAAACAGCACAGAATAGGCAAAAGAGCTATGCCGACTCAAAAAGAAGGGAAGATGAATTCAATGTAGGCAATAAAGTCTTTTTGAAAGTCTCACCTACTAAAGGCGTAATGAGATTTGGTAAGAAAGGAAAGCTTAGTGCCAAATATGTGGGGCCATATGAAATTCTACAACGTGTAGGAAACGTTGCCTATAAGCTGGCCTTACCGATGGAGTTTGAGAAAATGCACGATGTCTTTCATATTTCTCAGCTGAAGAAATACGTGCCAAATGAAACCCACATTCTGCAACCGGAGGCTATTCAATTGGACGAGTCCTTAACCTATGAAGAAAGACCAGTCAAGATCTTGGATCATAAAGTGCGGGGTACCTGAAATAAAGACATACAAATGGTAAAAGTCCTGTGGTCTAATCATGAGTATGAAGAAGCTACCTGGGAGACTGAAGATGTGATGAAACATAAATATCCCAAATTATTCGAGTAGGTGAGTTACGGGGTCATAACTCTTTTCTTTTAAGAGGGTAGAATGCGTATAATTTCACGTTTTTATTCTATTTATTGTGTTTTACAATATTTTGGGAGCAAATCAGTGGAATTCGTAAAATATTTATGGTAATTATAAGAGATTTACAGCAATCTTTTCAAAATCCTTTAGTGTTGGGGCTAAGTTTCGGGGATGAAACTTCTTTTAAGAGGGTTAGATTGTAATCCCCCGAAATTCTACAAATTATTTATTTATTTATTTTCCTAAGTAACCCACTAAGCCTAACCTACCAAAACTCTATCATACTCAAACTCTATTGATGTGATTCTTGATCCGAAAACCAAGTTATCACAAAGATATGTTCTAAGCTTCGTCCTATACAGATAAATCACCAAGAACTAGGCTAGAACTGAGTTTAATTAATTAAGAGTCTACCTAATTAATCAAACCAATGAATGTTTTAACTAAAACACCCAAAACAGCAACTAACTCGCAAGTTAGCCAAAGAAATATTTAGGTATCCAACCAAAATATCACTCGAAAATAAATGTGTTTGTTATTGATCAAATTCGTGAATGAATGAATGTTTTCAAACCGTGAATTACATGGAGTATTTATAGCAATCCTTTCCTAAAAATAATAGAACTCTAACTAGAATAAAACTCCTTCTTTTCCTAAACATATTAGAGTTCTAGCTTGAGTAAAACTCCTACTTTTCCTAAACATATTAAAGTTCTAGCTTGAGTAAAACTCTTTCACTTTGCCTTGATCTCCAAGCAGCCGCCACTTATAATTCAATCTTGAGTAGGAATCCCTCTTGAAATAGGAAACTTAACCTTGGGTAGGAATCCATCTTGAAATAGGAAACTTAACCTTGGGCGCCAAGTAACGTTACACGGTTTTCTAACTAACTTAATTAACTAACTCACACGTACAAAAATAATCAAGAACATAAAGAAAATAAAGAAACCTAAGGTCTAAACCAAGAAAAACCCTTTCAAGTGAAAGGTAAAAACTTGTAGACAAAAATCTAAGAAAGCTTTTAAAGAACCTTAAAGAACTATCAAGAAGCTTCAAGAACTCCCAAGAACGCCACCATACAAAGCGTGGCTTTGTCTTGATGCCCCCGATAGTAAGTTGGACCTATTGAAGAAGCTTCCAAGTATAGATTCATGCTTTCTTGACTTTCTTGGAATAATTCTTCAACATGCTCGTCATTCACATTGATGCTCGCATCATATCATACCCAAACCCAATAACCATACTACCGAAATAAATAACCTAAACCTACCCTCACTCTCTCCACACTTTACAAAACACCTTAAAACAAAAAAAAATAAAAAACAAAACCCCACCCTTGTAGAACACCCCGTAGCATTCCCCACCCTACAAATTTGCAAACAATACAAACAAAAGAAAAGAAACCCACCTCATAAAAAAAAAACCCCACCCCGTGATCCCTGGCAGAAAACCCCACCCCCGTAGAAAACCCTCTCCTCCCCTGCCTCCTTGCTGCCGCCTACTGTCCTGCCCCAGCTAGCCCTTGTCGTCGCCTCCGTGCCGCTATCAGCCAGGGTGAGCAGACCCCCCCCCCCCCCCCCCCCCCCCCCCCCCCCCCCCCCCCTCTTCTTTCTCCTCTTCTCTTTGTCTCCCTTGATTTCATGTACTATGTGTTATGAAATTTATGAAATGGTGTTGTCTTTGATTGTTCGGGTTGTAAATTATTGTTGTAAATTTATGATGTTGATTTCGTCATATGTCATACTTTTTAATTATCATTTATGCCATTATAGAATGCATTAGAGGAGATATAATTCTCTTCCCCATTAGATGTTTTAGATTTTTTGACTAGTAGTAATGATGGTATCTAGGGTGGGGTGATTTATTAATCCTTTCCTCTTTGCTTTCCCTTAATTATTATGTATTATGTGTTATTAGATAATGAAATGGTACTTATCTTTGATGGTTGGGTAGTGATTTGTTATTTTTAAATTATGATTTGATTCTGTTACACTTGGTGATTTTGTGAATGTTTGTATAGTTGATGCATAGGTCTCATATTTAAGGAAAGTAGGTTGATGCTACTTGGACTTTGTAGAAACGTGAGATTCCACTAAGGTATTTGCTGTTTAGTATGGGCATTCTATATTGCTATGTTTCGGCACAACATTCCTAGGACCAAATTTAAGTGCCCTTATCTGTTTGAGATGTCAAATGCATGTCTTTTATGGAAACGTCAAGGCAAAGCAGGATGTGGGGTTAACTGAGGAGCATTGTAAGGATCATAAGCCTAACGAGAGCAATTAGAAATATTTGGAGGGTTATTATTATGGGAGAATTATTTTGTGGCTTGGTTCTTTAGCACTACCGTGATTTTGTAGCAAGGTACCTTTAATAAGCTAGTCTTGCATGAGATTATAGGCATGTCGATTGGAATTTCCATTTATTAGAATTGGGCCGTGACCCCTACACTTGATGTCTACCAAATGAAAATGTTAAGCTACACTATTTTACGTCTTCTCTTGGAAAGTTGATCAACATGTCATAGTGTTAAGAATGATTATTGGATTTGAGTGGGCATATGCCAAGTTCTCATGTTTTGTGGCGTAAATGATTTTGATGTTGGCCCTACTGGATTAATGTTGGTGTTGATTGTCTAGCATAATGGGGTATTGATAAGTAATTAGATGTCATGTTTTCATGCATTTGAAATCAAGGGAGTACACATTTCAGTGGCTTGGAGTCTTTAGAAATTTAATACGATGGTTGTAAATTTGATTGTTGGTATATTGATTTAGATTATATTATTTGGTATAGGAGCACACTTTGTAGAAGGTGCTTGATAGTAGAAAAAGTGGTCACCCGTGTATTCTACTCCAGGTACGTACAAATTATGAAAAACGTTACTTTTAATTAGGAGCATGATTTAGGGTGATACATAAACTTAGTATCATGTTTAGGGAACCCTTTGAATGAGATTGTTTGGTTAGGTTATCCATTTGAAAGAATTTATGTTCTTTATATTAGGGGCATGTTTTGGTATTATTTGTGAGAAATCGTAATTTATTAAATTAGTATTAATTATTAATTAATCCATGAGGTTGTTTATTATTACTCCTTTATTACTGATAGTATGATTGGAGTAAAGGTGTATTTTATAAGTCTTAATGATGAGGGTAATTGACTTGGATCAACAACTTTAACAGTTAATATTCGAATTAAAAGCTTAGAAATTACAGTATAACAGAGATTGATTGTATAACCGTAATGTTTATATGTGTGTGCTGCGGTGATTGTGTAGATTAAGTTTAAACACTAAATCACGTAAAGAGAAAGAGGATAAGCAATAAAACTCTGGGCTAGTGCACGTCTAGAGTATTGACAATCAAGGGTTGGAGTTCACGGGGTATTATCTGTGGCTTTTATTGGAGGCCGTGTGATCTATGGGTCTCTCTTTTATAAAGTTTTAAACTTAAAATTGGGATTAGTTGAGATCTCATCTAGCTATGGTGACGGAGTCACACCCATTTACCATTTGAATTTTTATACTGTATTTTGATGCTCTCCGACGGGAGTGCATGAGTTATTTAATGATTTGATGTCCTAATCATGACATGGGGGAGACAACCTAGTTTATTGCTTAATCCAAGTCATTAATCAATTTATCGTGTCAGTTGAGTAAAATGTTGCGTGATACATTCGTATATTTTATAATTATTCTTATTTAATTATTAGTTCAACTGTTATACTTTGTAATTTGTATGTACTCAGCTAACTAATTACGTGCCTTATGTGTTTTTGGTCATGGCTTTTGCCTATAAATGACACTGTGATAATCCAATACTTACATTTGTATTATTGGGAAGCAGATTATTAACAGGTATCTAAACGAGCATTCATGTATAGGCGGATTTGAGAGGAATGTTATTTTAATTTAGATTTCAGAATAAATTATGTTTGTTTGATTTGGTTTTAAACTGTTGGATATGGATTAGAGGTGAACGTTATTTGGTACATTGCAGTAAAGGTCGTAGAGGTTCCAGTTTGTTATATTAGGAGTTGATTTACGATTAATGTTATTTTAAAAGTCTTTTGGATTTCCGCTGTAAAACTCTATTTTATAGAGTTAACGTTTGAACAATTAGCGGTAGCACACCGGTAGTTTCCTACAGATTTGATTTTCGAAAATGGGAATTATCGGGGTGTTACATTCATATAACCATCTGTTTCAAAAATCCTAAGTTTTAAGATTAAAAATTCTATAATCTATTGAGGTTCAATTACAAGACAATATCCTATCTACATCCACCATAATCCAATACAATAAAATTACTTTTGGACATAACAAGAAAAAATAAGCTACAACATAGAAATCATACGATAAAACCAAAATTATATGATGATCCACCTTATATCACATGTCTTTTGTTAAGATTATAGACATTATTATTCGCTATAATATATATGATGATGATTACACAGCCAGCCTCAGATCCCAACTATATACATTGATTCTAAACATATTCTTTTGAAATACAAAATCTATTTCTTGAATTCATACACATCATACATAAATCAAGAAAACAAGAGGGAAGGAGAAGGAAGAGGGAGGGGGAAGACGGGCTGCGGTCTGCTCACCGGCAGCGTGGCAGGGGCGATCACGGCTGGCTGGGGCAGTGGCGACAGCAAGGACCGGCTGTCAGCAAGAGGGAGGGTAGCCGCGGGGTGGGGGTTTCTGCAGGGGGGAGGGTTTTTTTCCCTTTCTTTGTTTTGTGAGGGCTCTACAGGGTGGGGGTTGTTATATATATATATATATATATATATATATATATATTGTAAAATTTTGAGTAGGATATAATTTTAGTAGTTTAGGCTTAAGAAAATAAATAAATAATAACAAAAATAATTTGTAGAATTTTGGGATTAACTCATCTTCTTTGTTACTGGTACTGTGTAGTCGGTAACTAAATACGGACTTACGGAGTACAATGGTCAGTACTACGTATGTCACACGTCAGTGAAAGTTTGCAATTACCAACATACCCTGTTGTCAAAACCGCACAAATTAGTGAAATACCATAGGTTCGGATCTAAACCTCACCTTCGGTTTCGGAATCAATGAATTATAGAAATTTCTCCATATTTTTGGGTTTCTGATTACTGAATTTAGAATGAATGGTATTTACGTGAAGAAAACAAAAGCATAATTCGTCGCTTACTCGAACAACCAAATTAAGCGACCTGGGAATCCTTGGTTTGTTGATTTTCTCTCTTATCATTCGTTACTATGTACACATTTCTCTACTACTTGTTTCGTAGATATTCATTCAAACATTCATTCGTTTTACCTGTTTTTTTTTTTTTTTTTTTTTTTTTGCAGATCAAAGGGCATAATTTTACCCGCTAAACCCCTAATTTCTCAGAATTTTTGGGTTTTTTAGGGTATGATTTTATTATTGAAGCAAGTATGCTTTGCCTGAAGTGGGTTTTTGCTTTTGTAGAGTCAAAAGTAGAAATTCGACATTTTTAAGGGCATAGTTTGATGATACAAAACATGGGTGTATTCTGTTTTTGAGCTTAATAGGAAATTTTTGCAATAATTTGGATTTGAAGGGGAATGAATATTTTGTAATTTTGGGGTTTGATTTGAGTTTTGTTGGGAATTGGGCAATAATTTGGATTTATAGGGGATAATTAGGGAGGACCGGAGGATTGGTAGGGTTTTGATCAAATGAGTGGGAGGTGGTATTTAAAAGGGAGTAAGGATGAGCATTAAGCTACATTCTCCCTTTATCGGGACGCCCGTTTGTAGTTCTTTTGATGGAGGAAAGGGTAGTTGTAAGCTTTTGTATTTGAGGCGAAGATGGGAGCTTGAGAGAAGAAGCTCTCCGAAATGTAGGAGTTTGAAAAAGAATCATTGGGGACCAAATGGTATTTGGTTTCCCAAAATATTATATGGGAAAATTGTTAAGTTTCTGAATGAGGACCTTGAGTCGAGAAATTTGTTAAGGGTGAATTATGTGAAAGAGCGTTTAACTCAAGGGAAAGAGCTTGTCAAATCTCTATCACCATTGTGGCATGAAGGGTTGCTACTCTTTCGGTGCTCTATTTTTGCGGCGGTGATATCTGGAGTGTGTTTGTTGTTGTGGTATGGCCGTGCTAAGGCGAAGGAATATGTTGAGTTGAATCTACTACCTTCTGTTTCTTCAGCATTAAGTGAGTACATCCAACGTGACATTGATTTTGGTAATGTTCGAAGGATTTCTCCTTTGAGCATTACGTTGGAGTCTACTTCTTTTGGGCCCCATTCAGAAGAATTCTCATGCGGCGAGGTTCCGACAATAAAGGTCCGGATTCATCCTATTTCTAGCTTGAGGAGGGGAAAGGTTGTGATTGATGCAGTTTTGTCTCACCCCACATTGTTAGTTGCACAAAAGAAGGATTTTACGTGGTTGGGTATACCCTATACTGATGGTAGTTTGCAGAAGCATGCTTCAACTGAAGAAGGAATTGATTCTCGTACGAGGATTAGGAGGGCTGCAAGAGAAGAAGCAGGTGCTCACTGGGATAGAGAAAGAGATGAAGGAGCTAAACAAGCTGCAGAGACGGGATACATTTTTTCTAGTCATTGCTCTAATTCTGCAGAAGTTTATGCTAAGGCCAGTAATAAGGATTTAACAGACTTAATGAGCGAAAAGTCAAACTTTTGTGGGGATGAAGGGATGCATAGGAGGGATCATCATTCCATGGATACAGGTGTTCCATATGATGTGAAGCATGATGATTTGGAGAAGTCTTTTGGGGTAAAGGCTTCTAGATCAAGGCTCAATCCCCTTTCTCAAATCATAGTTGGTCCAACATTGCCTAAGTTTAAAAGGAAAACAAATGGGAAAGATCTTTCTGTGTCTGCTGCTGCTGCTAAAAGAAGAATTCTCGAGCGCAGTGCTGCTGCAGCTGTTCTGTACTTTGAAAGGCTTGAACTTGAGGACCTTACTCAGTCTCTAAGACCAGGTGAAGGATACACTTCTGTAGCAAATACTCATGATTTCACAAGGCTAGACACTATTCGCACTGAGGTTGTTGATGTCAAAAGTGAGGAAGATGTTGATTATGGGATGCCTGAAGCATCGACTCACAGCACTATAAACTCATATTTAGGAGATCACTCTGATGCTCCACAATTATCCTTTCCATTAGACCAAAAGATTGGAAATATGGCTAGGGCTGATTCATCTAGTCCTGTAGTGGGTGATACTGAACTGACCAGTGACACAGCACCATGTGTTGCTGATGTTAATGTCTCTGGAAAGGAGGATGCTACTGATCTGAGTTTTAGAGGTTCAGAAAGTGTTAATGTTATGAACATAGATGAAAGTCCTTCAGATGGATCAGACAGGATTCAAGACCAAAGTTTTGAATCCGTCAGAGGCACATCTTCTGATCAAGAGTATCCAGCATCAGTTGATCAAGCCGCTGTGTGTCAAGAACCCTCACCTGTGGGCAACAATCTGCAACCTGCATGGCCTTTAAATTTCAAATCAAGCTCATCCTTATCCCCAGGAAGCATCAGAGATAAATTTTCTTATCTTGTGTCAAGTCCATTCCAAAAGTTGAAGAATAGCATGGCTCATGAAAAGGGTTCTGTCTCTGAATTAGTTGAAGAAGTGGATGATATCGGGATTGAAAGGATTGACAAGACACTACCAGTTATCCTTGATTCTGTTTCTTTCAAAGGAGGAACTCTGATGCTGCTTGGATATGGGGATGCGGAACCCAGGTGCAACCCTTTTTATTGTGATGCTCCATTTGATGGTTGATTTATTTTTAGAATATTATATATTGGCTAAGATATTGTTGGTTAATTCCTGATTGACTGTATAGTTTGATTTACTCTGGGCTTTTATTTCATAACCATTTTTGTGACCTATATTTCTGTGTCAAGCTTGTTATTGGAATATGTTTCAAATTGTTTCTTGTTGTGCAATCCTCTTGAGAGTTCCTTTGAAATAGTATTTTTTTCTTGCAGTGTGTTGGAGTACACATTGGTGTTTGAATTATCATGTTGTTGACCTAGTATCTGGGTTTAACTAGTTAGATTCTATGACTTAAAGAAGTAATTAATCCGTGAAAGGGAGATTTAAGTAAGACTAATGTTCCATCGCTACCTAATACCGTCCTCCCTGTTAGGATATGGAGATATATCTGCTGGAGCAAAGAAGTTAGAGGTAAGGTAGAGAAAGGTGCACAGATGCACTCAAACCTGAAGGCAAAAGAAAAAATTCAAGGACCTCCAGGAATCTTTCCAGGATGCTATTGCCATGGCTTTCCTGACAATTTTATCCTTGAATTCTGACAGATCTATTTTAAATAGTTTTTTTTTGGTTTTGAAATGATCAATTTGTTTTCTGTAGGCTCTGGCTTTATTGGGTTCTTTGAGAAGACCTCCTTTCTATTGCTTCACACTAGCTTATTGTAGTTCTGATAAAAATTCTGGAAAAGAATAAACTAGTTTGGATTTGTGTGGTTCACAGCCTTCCCTTTCCTTTTTGATCAGTAGGAGGTATATGGGGTAATATGATGATATAATATACTGATATAATAGGGGGAGGGAGATTTGGATGGGGGTTCTGGTGTACCACTACTTCAATCTGAATGACCAAGTCCTTATTGCTATGGGGGTAATATGCTATGACATCTCTTTGAGGAGCCTGGATCCACCGCTAATGTTGCCAATCCTTCCCATATAATTATTAAGCTATTTTGGCTATGGCATATGCAACCCTTTGAATGAGTCAATGCCTTTTTCTGTAGATATATGGTTGGGAGTCTTTTTAAATAAGGTTAAACCTGTTATCTAGTTTTTGATTCTGCCGTTTCTGACAAGAACATGCCTCTTTTTCGTTTCTATTGTCAATGTGCAGTCTGCCTTAATTGAATTTCGTGGATTTATTTGTTTGTTTTGTCATTGACCTCTGCTGCATTTGCCCAAAAGAAGTTTCTTGATGTACTAGGGATATGATCTCTGTTATAACTAATGATTGATGGCTTATACCCCCCCCCCCCCCCCCCCCCCCCCCCCCCCCCCAATCCCAATATCTTTTCAATTAGAATTACTCATGTTAAATATCTTTTTGTGGTGAGACTATTGGAGAGACCTTTTTCTTGTCTTCCTTCTTTTTGGAATATATAGTTGTTATATAAGCCTCTGTTTTCCTTCTGCATAGGGAAATGGAGAATGTTGATGGGCGTGTAAAGTTCCAAAACCACTATAGTAGAGTCTATGTGCAACTTAGTGGAAATTGTATGATGTGGCGATCAGAGAGATCAGTCGATGATGGTGGCTGGTTATCAACGGATGTTTTTGTTGATATAATCGAGCAAAAGTGGCATGCCAATCTTAAAGTGAATAATCTTTTTGTTCCGGTAAGGTATATGCTTACTTTTAGGTGAAGTCTTGGAATTAGCGTTGTATTATTGAATGCATAAAATGTATATGTATTGAATGTTTTTGAATGTACTTTATTATATTGTTTTGCAGCTTTTTGAAAGGATCCTAGAAATTCCAATTGCATGGTCAAAAGGAAGAGCAAGTGGTGAGGTGCTTATCTGCCTTTTAATTACATAAGTTGCATGTGCTCTAATTGTATTACTGATGGTGGACCATCTTGTGTGTCATGACATATCTTACGTAAGGATAATGTCATGACATACTACCAATCTGATAAATCAAACATATTCTATAAACCATTCAGATTGGAATGTATAAGTTTTATTGGCTATCAAGTTCTTGACATAGACATTGTAAGGTATACTTGTTTATCATCTAAAAGGTATTAGCGGTACTAGACCTTGAAAAACTTAATACCTAAAATCTCTGATCTTAATGACCTGAAGTCCTAAACTATACCAAAATTTTACCATGAATGAGATAATGTTGTCACCATGTTTTAAATCAAATGAAATTATTCTGACCCCTGACCTGATATGGTGGGTAATATGACTAATGTTGATTGAGTTTGCATATAAACTAGCTGACTTTACACCCAAATATGATGATCAGGATATCCGAATAAAGTCAAAAGTGAACTAAATATTTCATCTATTGAATATTACATGAACTGAATAATTTGAACAATAAATATGCTTGTCTGAGTGACCTGTTTGCTAGGTCTGAGTAGTTCCTACATTTTTTATTTTTCTATCAAAATTAACTCGGTCTTAATCTTATTCTCAATCTTAAACTCACTGTCCCAAACAAAAATGTTGGTTATAACATTTTACAAAATACAATCAATCATTATCTATTAAATAATTTTATCCAAAAGTAGTTGTTGGATTTTTCTCTGGAAGCAGCTGTTGGACATATTGAAAGTCCTATCTCAAGTCATAGCCTAATTAGGTCAGGTGGGGATTGTATAAAAAAAACTTTTCGAGGTTTGATATTCTTATGCTCTAATATTGTCATTTGTAAAAAGAAAAATTGAATTATTTGCAGTAGTTATAAGTGGAAGGCTTATCCTTTCAAATTTTGTACATAATCCTACGTGATCTGATGGGTTATAAGTCTCAATCAGAGCATAATTGGTCATATGACTCATTTTTAATTGGGAAAAATGGCGTTTGATATTTGATATTTATGTATTAATAAAATCTCAATCAAATATGTGAGTTTTCCTGACTGCAACAACGGTATTATGTGATCCTTTTTCTTTCAATCATGTTGGATGTAGGTGGGAAATAGTTGCATCCCTTCATATGAATCAATCTTCTTTTGCAGGTCCATGTTTGCATGTCAAGTGGAGAATCTTTTCCTAACCTACATGGTCAGCTAGATGTCACTGGGTTGTCATTTCAGATATTGGATGCTCCATCTTGGTTTTCAGTATGTCCTTGTGTTCATTTTAGCTTGATTTTTTTCATCCAGTTTTGTTAATGTTCTTTCCCAGGATAGGTCGGAGTGTACCTCATCAATGTTATTTTCCTGATGGTGTTACGAAATAATCACAGCTTTTTTCAATGATATTTCCCAGGATATGTCAGCAAGTTTATGCTTTCGTGGTCAACGTATATTTTTGCACAATGCAAATGGTTGGTTCGGAAGTGTTCCTTTGGAAGCTTCTGGAGATTTTGGCATTAATCCTGAGGAAGGAGAGTTCCATTTAATGTGCCAGGTATTGTTCTAGTAATCATGGAGTGCTGTACACTGGCTAGTTTCAGATGTTTTGAGTGTGTGTTAGTTAATAATAGTATAAGTGGTACTAGGTGGGAGGGTAAAGTACGAGTTTCAGTCTTTAAGAATGTGTATTCAACCTGCTTCAAGTTGAGATGTGTATTGAGTAACTAAATCTGTGCCTTGGTTTACAGCATATCATCTTGTTCTCTATTATGATATTATCTTACAGCTTATTCAAACTAATTCTGATTGTTGTCGTCTATTTGGCCAGGTTCCTTGTGTTGAAGTAAATGCTCTTATGAAAACTTTCAAGATGAAGCCTTTATTATTCCCAGTAAGTAGATTGTCTCTTAGCAAGGTTGTGTCTGTTGGTTCTGAGCGGTTTGTTCGTCCTATGGAGCGATGGTTATGGTGTTGTCAAATCAAACTTTGCTTCATGTCTCTTATGCTAGGTTAGGTGGATAGTTTCTCTTGGTTTTGGCAGATATTATCATATGTAAACCATGCCAGACTGAGCTTTGATGAATTAATCTGCCTTCTGTTGAAAATTGTTCATCAATGGAACATTAAACCTTCTAAAACCCTTCATAGTCTATCATAAAAAACATTAACACTTGCTTTTCCTTTTCTCCATTCATCACATCAATCCTTTTTCTCTGTGCATTACAACATTTTTTTTTTCTATTTATCCACCATCAAATTTTTTATTCACATTTATATAAATATTTGCAAATTTGCAAATGTGGAAATTTTTGAGGGGGTGGAGGGAGTAATATTTTTGCTTCAGAATTTGATTGGTCTTCAGAATTATGGATTTTTTATGAGATATTTGTAGATTTTTTTTTGGTTTCAGGGAGGAGTGGGAAAGATGGGGGTACTAAGCTGCCAAAACTGGAGCAAATGATTCTTGAGGACTTGAATATAGGAGCAAATATACCACTCTACCAATAGAACAAAGTAGCAATCTGGTTCCAGTTTTGGTTGGGAAGCAAGTACTTGCTTTTCTGTGAAAGAACTCTTCTTAGTATTTGGGTTTCTGTTGCAAAAGGAACTAAACGATTCTTAATCCTAGTCTTTAATTATGATTTTCTTGACTAATCAGAGGAGATATTGTAATAAATGATACCTTGTTAGTGTTCTGCTATCTTCTTCACTTCTGGAATGATGTGATGTTTAGTACATGCTCCAAAACTTAAACCAATTATTTCTTTGATTTCTGAGCTCAGACATGCACCCCTATATCTTTTCTATATTCTGGGATGTTTGGTCCTGGTTTTATTTGCTAGAAAAATTTCCTGCCTGCGATCTGTAGCTTCAATAAAGAAAAATATACAATATTATAATTGATTTGGTGCAGGGTAGCAATTTAACAGTGACAACATATGAACTGACATATAGATGAACTGACATATAGATGACTGAATTATCAAGCATGTAATTAGTTGCTAATTTCTGTTGGCTCACATTATTTGCAATCTTTTGTTTTTCACGGATCTTCAAGTTTAGATTAGGTAATTACTGTGTCTTGTTTCAGTTGGCTGGATTTGTGACGGCCATCTTCAACTGTCAAGGCCCACTGGACGCTCCTGTATTTGTCGGAAGTGGAATGGCTACGAGAAAGATGGGTCCATCAGCTTTTGATGTTCCGACATCATCTGCATCTGAAGCAGTTGCAAAAAGCAAAGACGCTGGTGCTGTGGCTGCAATTGACCACATTCCATTTTCTTATTTATCAGCTAATTTTACCTTTAACACTGATAACTGTGTAAGTGAATCTGGAAAATAGTGTTTGACATACTTTGAATTGCTGGGTGCATCAATATGATTTATTTGTTTGTTATTTTTTTGGCAACTCTTTGGATACCTGCATTCTTGATGAATTCCTTGCTATGTTTTTCTTTGGCTGAGATGCCCTTTTATGTGATCACTTTACCTGTAGTCCGGAAATCTTAAATATTTTTGGTCAATTATACTCTTGTATTTGACTAAGTGTATCACATTAGGATTGGAAAACTGTGTTGTTTAAAGTTGTTTCTTTGGGGGTAAATATATTAATTTTTAAGGCCATCAGACATGCATAAGCCTTTTACCCTGTAACATAACAAAAATGCATGTATCTTTTACCTGGTTTGATTCAAGTAGGGAACTATATTTTATGGTGTTTTTTTTAACTTTCTAAGATGTTCGTCTAGTATTGTCATAACTAATTGTTCATAGATGAGTACAAGTTTATTAAGGTTTGTCCATTTTGGGAAGCTGATACCCTCTAACTAGGGTAGATATCGTCTCTTGAATGTGAACTGGTATATTAACCAATTTCATATATGTAGTTAGTCATGTTTCCCTTGTTTAGTCATTCTTTCAGTCTATTCATTAGAATATAAATGAAATCAAATGACTGTGAATTTATATGTACAGGTTGCAGATTTATATGGGATCCGAGCGAGCCTTGTGGATGGTGGTGAAATTCGAGGCGCAGGGAATGCTTGGGTTTGCCCAGAGGTAAAGTAATGTTTTGTGATTATATATGATAATCCAACAATGGCTGCAATTCTTCTGATTATTACAACAAAACTTTTTGCCATTGGTAAATTTTTTCAGCTTTGCAATGCAATGGATCTGTATCATTTATACATCTTTTTCTTTTACTTTCTTAGAGTAGTAAGTCAATTGCCTTTTCCATCAAGAGTCTGATGTAAAATGGGAAAGGCTCTAAGCATATGCTGGGGTGTTGCTAATGTCTGACCTCGGCATGAACCCATTTCGTTTCTTGCTAGGCAGTGTGATATTTCAATTATCAAACTATTACTGCTAGCAAAAGTCTTCCTTGAGACAAGTAGAAGATGTGATTGAATTGACGGTTTTAGTTGATATGGTGTGACTCTTTCGCTTGGCCTATTGACTGCAAGTGGACGAGTGACTTTTGAGGTATGAAGTTACTTTAACTAGAATTAAGGCATGACTTGACATTTCTTATTGTTTACACCCCTCATTGGTATATTTCAATCACCAAATTTAATACTATTAGCAAAAGTCTATATGAAATGTAGAACGTTGCTGAGTTGACGGTTTTATGTGATATGGCATGACTCTTATGGTTGGCCTATTGACTATGGACGAGTGACTTTTAATAAGAACTAAGTTATGAAGTTACATTTACCAGAATTATGGTATGAGTTGAGCTGTCTTATTGTATCTATGCTCCTCGTAAGATCTTGCCTTATAATCCTTTCCAAATCTTTGTGAAGGTTTTGACTTTTTTTTTTCCCTTGTGGCACTTGGTTATATCTATGTTTGAAATTAGTTTGGTTTGACCTCGTAGAGTAAAATATTCTGGTAGTTTGTAAGAGGAGATTGGAGGATGAGAGGCTTGCTAAAGCATAAAAGCTACTTACATCTGGTTTTTTGGCAGTGTTCATGGAAGGAGAAGAACCATGTATTTTGAGGGGAGTTGGGGAAAGCCTTGTCATGCCAGATGTGTGAGTTCTAACTTTTTGAATATATTGTACAGTTGGAGGCAAACATTTAGACACTTCTTTATTTTTGTAGATGAGATATGTATGATTCTATAAATTGAGGACTTGGTATTTGTCTAGCCTTTTGTATTTAATAAGAAGCACTCCCCTTCTTTGGTATCTTGTAGAAACTACAAATTTTTTTTTGCGTGCAAAATTTTATCATTATTAAACAATATCTAATTTTGTGTGTTCCTCCTTTCCCCTCCTACAAACTCAATATCTCTCTTAGTCATTGGCTTCATAATTGTTGCCTTATTGAATTCCATTCTTCAAGCAACACCATGTTAATAAAATCCATAATCTAAATATTCTAAACTAATCAATTATTCTCTATTGGAGTACTTGATGCCGGTTTCAACTTCTCATGATATTTCTTTGTCATCAATATCACTGATTCGGGCTATCTTGACTAAAAGATTCGTTGGTTTGGCTTCTATGTGTAATATTTTTTTAAGGTGCTTGTCCCTCTATTCTCTTAACACTTTCTCATGGAAGCATTTCTATTTCTACCATGGCTTGAAAGATCAAAACTTTGCACTAGTTTCTGTTTGAAGTTCAGTTAGAGGCCTGACTGGTCTTATTGATTCATTTGTTTTGATCTTTTCAGTGATTGAGTAGTTTGGATGGCTGGTAAGTTTGCCATCCATGTGGTGTAGCTTAATTGAAATCTGTTCAGGTTGTTATGTCATAATTTAAAGTTGGTCAATGAACAATGATTATTAGATAACAATTGGAAAACTGAGAAAAGAGGATAAAAAACTAGAAAAATAAACTAGAGAGGGAAGTAGGGTGAACGAAGGGAAAGAAAAGAGAAAATTAAGATATTAAGAAGAAGAAAGGTGAAGTTGTGGTGTGTTCTGGAATTTGAATTATACGAAGAAAAGTTAATAAGTTATGATGGTTAAAAAATTCGAGTTTAAGTGTGCTGGAGGGAGATGTGTTATCCATGTTCCGTGTGCCTTTGTTTACGGGAAGTTTATAATGTTTTTAAAGTGTAAGCTGTATGTAAATGTCATTTTTAGTATTGTTACTATAACAAGGCATGCGTATCCCACAAAGATGAGGCTGGTTATATGAACCAAGATTTTATTTCACTTGACTCCCTTCTCCATTCCCTCCTATAGAGAGCTACATTTTCTTGTAAACCCATTTATTCCATATATTTTTTAACTGTCTCCATTCAAGTCATGTTTGGTCTCCTTCGACCGTGTTTATGGTCTCCGTTATTCCAATTCTCCACCTTCTACACTGGTGCATCTATTGCTCGCTCAGTGTCTCACATGCCTAAATCATCATAATTGATTCTCTTTTATCTTATTATCAATATTCGCTACTTTAATTTTCTTACGGATATCTTCATTTCTAATTTTGTCCCTACAAGGTGTTCCTACATATCCACTTTAACATATGCTTATCTCCTACACTCATTTTTTTTAACATACTCCTTGAAATCTAATTCTCCGACCCATACAATAATGCTATTCTAATTTCTATCCTATAGAATTTTCCTTTTAACCTTAAGATTACATTGTTATCACAATAGTTCATTTTTTACTCCATTTTGAGCCACCTAGATTTTATTTTACGAGTGGCATTTTCATCTTTCCTTCCAAGAACTAATCCAAGTATTTAATACATTTATCTCCATTACTTTAATTTTCTATCCTATACACTTCATATACTATGTTTTATTCTTATTAATTCTAAAACCTTTAGATTTCAACATTTATCTCCATTACTCTAATTTAGCATCCATCCAACAATGTCGTACAAAAAGCAAATCTTTGGTCGTGAAAAGGAAGTGGCTTAGGGAAGATCTTGTTACTTCGTCCAGGACATTTGTATTAACCTTGTTACTTCGTTTTGTGAAAAGGAAGGGGCTTAGAGCAAATCTTTGGTGTAACCGAACTGTGATAAGGAAGTCCTTTATCGCTCTTTTACAACTACTAACATTTGTTGTAATATCTTGATACATATCCTCAACTAGGTTGATGGAATTAGTATGACTTTCTTTGTCATTGCTTACCAAAGTACTTCTATTGATACCTTGTTATACACTTTCTCAAAATCAATGCACATCTATAAATATTTTTTTCCTTGCACAATAATGTTTCCATCATTTTCCTAATAAGGTGGATAACATCTGTGCTAGATCGACCTAGTATAAACTTATACTGATTTTTCAAAATGCTAGCACATTTCTCAAACCTCAAGTACTCTCTCACTTAATTTCTTAGTGTAACTAATAAGCTTTATTTCGGGATAATTTGACCATTTTGAGAATCTCATTTGTTCTTACAAATAGGCACCAAGGTGCTTTTCCTTCGATCTTTGTGGCATCTTGTTTAAGAGATTCATTAACCTCTTAATACCAACCTTGCGTGGGTATCTTCAAATCTCGATAGGAATACTATCTGGCTAACAACCTTCCTTAATTTCATCATCTTCCATGCATCTTCTACTTTTGCATTTTTTGTTCTCCTTGTATACTCCTAGATAATTTCATTATTCTTATAGTATTGTCACCCATTCAACTCGTCAAATACACCCTTAATCTAATTTCATTATCCATAGTAGTACTATCACCTATATAACTTTATACCTCCCTTTGATCTTGTCATTTTGGACAAGAATTTTTTGTTTTTTTTTTATCTATCACTTTTAGCTGTACAAAGGTCCTTAGCCTATGTTTTTAATCCTCTTGGATATCCTATATGTCTCCTTTACCCCTCCTTATATCTTGTCGTAAACATCCTTGTACCCCTTGTCTTTAGCCTCTAGAATAACTTCTCTTCTAACAATTTCTGTATCTCTTATATTTTCCCATGTCAAGTAACATTATCTCTTCTTTTTTACTACTATTTTAATGTCCTCATTCCACCATATTGTGTCCTTGTGCATTGGTGGTTTCTTGCTTAACTCTCCGAGTACCTCATTTGCTACTCTACAAATACATTCTTTCATGTTTAGCCAAGTAGAGTTAGGGTCCTTTTTAAAAGCTCAATTGGCTTCTTTAGCCAATCTTTCTACCGCAACTTTGACGTTAAGGGACTATACTGTCTCTTGGAATCTCCTTGTAATCCAAAGAATTACTCTTATCCATCCTCCCTGCCAACATATAGTCTATTTGGGTTGCATTTGTTCCACTTTGAAAAGTCAGCATTTTTTGATCAAGTGTTAGCTTGAAACAAGTCATAAGATGTGCAAAGTCTAGGGTGGTTTCTTCATCGTCAATTCTTACTCAATAGTCGAAACCTCCATGAACATTTTCATAGGCATAATAACATATCCCTTTATGACCAATTAAGTCTTATCCGATAAAACATTTTTGTGTTTGGGGATACTTTGTTCCACCTGATCTAGCTCCCCCTAAAATTGACGGTAAACAACTTCTTGTACTTGAGTTTGTATGCACTTACGATGGAGGAAATGATCTTCGCCTTTATAATTTTATCCCCTTTTCTATATTCCTCTTCAATCATCTACAATAAATCCAACTCCTTTTCTATTTTGTACTTGCCACTTTTAATGCTAGGGTTTAATAACTTTAGCAATTTCTCCAACCAACTTTGTCTCTTGAAGACACAAAATGTTAGTACTCCTTTTCAGTACATCTACTAGCCCAACTTTCTATTAGCGACCTATATTCCTAATCCTAGATGAGATACAAAGTTTAGTCCCCACAATCCTTTTCCTAACTCCTTTGCCTAGAACCTAAGTCCTCTTATTCATTTCTCTCCACACTTGGGAAATGGGGCGCATTCTATCAGGACGATAACCTAGCAACCCTTGTATACTTATCGCTACATGGGAATCATCATATCCTATGTCTCATATCCCATATCCCATATCCCTGAGTAGGGAATTCCCCTTTGGAAAAATCATTTTGGATCATAGTCATGGATGCGACAAAGTTTTACGCTGCCCATCCCTCCTTCATCCGGGCTTGGGACCAACATCGAGTATAAAATTCATTGCCGGGGTTTTGTTTTAGCTTCTCCACTATCTTTTAAATTTGGATTCTTTACTTTTTGCTAATGTTTTAGAGCTTTAATGAATGTAAGAGCTGCTTGTTTTATTGGCTATGTTCTGTAGAAGTTGTACAGATTGGTGATTTGTTATGGATAGAGTTATTTGCCTTGCTTTACTTTTGCTTCCACCCTAAGGGAGTTTATTTAGACATATCCTTCAATGTTTAGTGTGGTTGAAACATCATTTTCTTGGGTTGGTTCTTTAGAGGATTGCTGATACCTTCTCTTTTGCTCCACCTCTTTACCCTCTGCTAATTGAATTTTTTCCTTCATCTGAAATAATCTATCTTGGCTTCAAGAATTTTTTGTTTGTTACCGGACAGAATTTTTAGGTTTGTGGCAATTAAAGGTAAAGTGGTGACCTTCCTTTGTTTTGATGTTTTCAGGTTTCAGCATTAATCATCCTAATGTAGTTATATTATGGTGGTTAAGATTAGAAAAAGAAAATTTCTATTTTTTCCCCTTGGAAACTAAAGTTCTTTCCATCATTGCAAATTTTCTCGTTCCTTTTTGTAATTTTATTTTTAAAAATCAACAGGCTGAGGTTGATGAGACAGCATTAGATGTGAATTTCTCTGGAAGTTTATCCATCAACAAGATTCTGCATAGATATTTACCTGGTTTTCTAGATCTGCTACCTATGAAATTGGGGGAACTGAAGGGCGAGACTAAGGTTTCTGGATCCCTCCTAAAGCCGTAAGACTTTTATTCCCAGATTTTATTTTTACAATTAATGTGGTTTTACTGGTTTAGCAGATGTTTCTGTGGATTTGCTTATATTCTGTCATATTGCACATGTACTTATGTGTCGTCCTTTCTAATTGTAGGAGATTTGATGTGAAATGGAACGCACCAAAAGCTGAGGGTTCTTTTGTTGATGCACGGGGAGATGTCATAATCTGCCATGATTATATCGCTGTTAATTCTTCGTCAGTTGCTTTTGATTTGTATACGAAAGTGCTGGTGCATTACCCAGAAGAAGACTGGTTAGACAAAGAAGGCTATGGTACAAAGACTGCAAAAGTGTTTATCATGGAAGGACTTGAATTAGACTTACGCATGCGTGGCTTTGAGTTTTTCAGTATGATCTCATCTTATCCATTTGATGCTCCAAGACCTGTGAATCTTAAAGCTACTGGAAGAATCAAGTTCCAAGGACAGGTTACCACTACAAATATTTCTGAACAATCTGCTGCTGATGGACGAAATAGTAGTGATAATTATATGGATAGTCTCGTAGGTGATGTTTCTATCTCTGGCCTGAAGCTCAACCAGTTGATGGTGGCTCCTCAATTGGCTGGACTTATGAGCTTTTCACGTGAACGTATCAAGGTAAGCTTAGGTGGTGCTTTAAATATGATCATCTGCTGGTAGGGATGTGATCAACTCTTAAGGATTAATTTGAAGTTATTAGGTTTCTGGTGGTACAAATTGTCAAATTTATGCTCAATCACTAGCTATCTGTCCCAAGTAGCAACCTTATGCTTCTTTAGTCAGGTGTCCTATATTCATCAATTGAGACATGAGAACTATTTTGAGTTAGTCTTATTTATATGAACCTCTCACTCTTCTAAAATATTGTTGCACATGGCAGTTTTCCAGGGTGCTCATATTTAGTCACCTATAGATCTATTCTGACTATTTGCTGGTCTTTGAATTCAGCTGGATGCTACTGGTAGACCAGATGAAAGTCTTTCGCTGGAGATCATAGGTTTATTCCATCACACAGTTGAAGAAGCACAAGAAAGAATGTTATCATTTTCTCTACAAAAAGGTCAACTGAAAGCTAATATTTACTATCAACCAGCAGTTTCAGCTAACTTAGAGGTATATCCTCTCATGCCTTTTGCTTCTGTTCCCTTTCTCCTTTTGGGTGTTTTTTTTTTCTGACTTTTTATAAAAATTTAAGCAATAAACATACATACGTGATTATGTGTAGATTCGTCACTTGCCACTTGATGAATTAGAGCTTGCTTCACTCAGAGGAACAATGCAGAGGGTAAGTTACTTCATTGCCATTTAACTTGATTGATCAGTCATTCTTCCTTGTTACTGTTAACATTTAAAGTAGTTAGTTCTCCCAACTTTACAAGCTGTGAAGGTGCTCATAAGAGTCTTCTACTTGCTTTTCAATTTTTCCTATTCATTGCGTCCTGCGTTGCATAAGCATGAGCAATTTTTGTTCAATCAAATAAAATGAGCAGGGATAAGTTAGGGTTAGTACTAGTGCTTTGCATTAGGTTTGTCTGAAGTGGTTGACTTAGGCTATATTGCGTTTCTATCTACCTGGTGTGAAATTAAAACCAGCCCTGTCATATTTTACTGACCACTTCTTTAAACTTATGGTTTGGGTTAGGGGTAACTTATGCTTAAAATTGAAGCATGGGAGCTTGAGGTTTTGTCTATTATTTGTCTTTCTCTTTGGTTGGAAACTAGAATCTTGTCAAATTTCCATGAACACTCTCCTATCACATGCAAATGTTTAATATTTGTGTGATTAAAAACATACACCCCATGAAAAAGAGCGTAATAATCGATTTCCCTATTATTTTTCGAGTTTCATTGTATACCAACATTTTATACAGACTTTGATGGAGAAAATAAAATTCAAAAATATCATTAGCTTTTGAAGCCCACCAATGGAATAAAGAAGGAAATGAATTGATCCCACACTAACATGCAATGAAGAGTTTCGGGATCGTTTGTGAAAAGTTTGTTTTGAGCTCAAAAAAAGAGTTCAAATATTGTATGAGCTGAATTTGAGCTCTAATATACATATGCCTTGTAGGTTCACAAGCAATTCGTTTAATTATATGTAAAAATTTAAATTTATTGATTGTAAAAGATTTGTAAACGATTTATCAAAATACTTTGCTAGTTTTATAAACAATTATTTAACAATAAACTTTGATACAATTTGTAAAATTTTCATTAGCTCAAAAATTCAGTTCAAATTTTCAATAAGCTGAGTTCAAACTCAAACCTGAACTCCAAATTCATTATCTGAGCCAAGCTCGAGCTCACATATAAAGTTTGACTTGAACTTGAATTGGAGCTCAATGGAGAAACTGTTAAGAGGATCCGAGCCATGTCAAGGTTCGGTTCGGCTCGTGGCCAGCCTGTTCACATAGTTTTATCCTGCCATACGTCATTGGTAGTTGTATTTTACTATTTTAGATGTGGAAGCCTGACAGCCCTGGTTTGCATTCTGCTACTTCCATCTTCTTTAGCTTGAGTTTTGGAGGAGGAATATTATCTTGTGGACGGGTACTTCTTGTACTGCTTATTGTAGGGGACCTGGGTTTTCTGTGATTCTGTTTTGAGCCTAGTTCACTAAAAGTATGTTCTCTGGAGGTGAATGGGCCAATTTGGGCAGACTAATGTTTCTTACTGGAGTTTTTACATGTATCCTTGCTTTCATTCTCTTGTTTAGGTATTGAAGATGAAAACCAGGTACAATTTACTTTCTGTGAAGAGAGTTGGGAGGGAGATCACGTTTTCTTATTTGATTCTGTTGATGTCCATGGGTATCTTCTATGATTTTCCCGTTTAAGATTTCCAGTGAATTGATAAACAATAGTTTTATGGAAAAAAAAAAATCTGTAGAGAAGACTCTTTGATTAGGAAGTTGGGGAAGCATCTTAGTTTGTTGGGTTTCTTGAAGTTTTTTCTTTAATGACCCTGGTTAACTGATTTGGATGGCTGTTATATTTGGCATCTTTCATGTTCCTCTATTGTCTATGAACTGTCTAACATCAACTTATTCGGAAATCAAACCTAATTTGCAGTACGCTTTGTACGTGAAACGGGCATGTTATACAATTCGCTACCTAGTTATGATAAATTAGTCCAAATGGGTTTTGTTGTTCCGATTCAATGTGCCAATTCGTACATTTCGAATTCATAGTTCAGGGTAGAAATCAGTGAATTAGGTATTAACATATGGTGATAAAAAGGTCAATTAGATCTATTTGCTTTTTTTTTTTGTATGGTAGGTTGGGGGAGGGAGGGGCTCCTTGATGTTTAGAAACATGATGGAGAGACTGAATAACTTGTCACTAATTTGTGAAAGATTGCCTGAGATGAAAGGAGAATAGTGGTTTCTGTAGCTATGTTTCAAAAACATTTTCTGGTGATTATGTTTGTGTTTGGAGCAGGACTACAGGAGATCCCCTTTTGTTTTGGGTTTTAAGGTTGATAATTTCATTCTGAAACTTACACTCCCTCCATCCCAGAATAATCACAAATTGCAACACTTTCCTTTTTCTTCCATTTGTGACTAATTGTAACACTTCCACTTGTTGTAAGGAGCCAAGGACGCACTCATTTTTTTAATTATCTCTTCTCTCTCAGATCTTGCTTGCATTAATTTTCTATAGTTTATCTCTACCACTTGCACTAATTTTTTTTAAATTGTTTCTCTATCACAATTACAATTAAACGTATCCCCACTTCATATTAAATTAAATTTTCCCATGTACAATCCAATTGCTCCTTTAACTGTGCAATTATTGTGTAGTGAAGTGAGTATGTAGAGTAAATGTTTGTTGAGCAGTTGAGTTCCTTTTGTACCTTCTGTCATTGTTGTGGGCCTTGTGGTTTGTTTTAATTGATGTATATGATTTGGCATGTACCTTTCTGATTAGCTTGATGCCATTACTTTCTCAAAATTTGTTAGTAAGAACCCCTGCATTCCATCTTTCAGATTTGGTTTTATTGATCTTTGGTGTGGTTACTGGATTATATTATCATTGCTTCACTTTGTTTATTTCCCTTCATTGTCAATTTGATATTCTATATAATTCTACTTATGATAGTTTTATTTCTTTACAAGACAATAAAAGGATTGAATTTTTTTAGTATTATCAGATTCTTTTCATAATTAAGATTATCTCTCTCTCCTTTTTTTTTTTTTTTGCCTATGCAATATTTTATTTTAATAATACAAGGGAATTTGAACAAACAATTCACATTACTTTCTTATAATGCATTATATTGCCCACAAAATCAAGACAGCATTTGCAGCTTAGTGTGAAGCCTTTTCTTTAAGTTATGCAAAGTTTTCTCAAGTTAAAATGTTTTTGTGAAGAAGTTTTGGTCTTAAAATTTGTCATGATTCTGTCTTCTTATTGTGGTTATTTAAGCATAGTGTCTGCCTTGTTATTTCCCTCAGGCAGAAGTTCAACTTAATTTTCAAAAGAGGAGGGGCTTTGGAATTCTTTCAGTGTTGCGGCCAAAATTCAGCGGAGTGTTAGGTGAAGCCCTGGATGTTGCTGTCAGATGGAGTGGAGATGTCGTGAGTTCTTAAACTTATTTTAATCTCAAATTCCTAACTTGCAAACATTGCATGATGAAATAATAGTTATGTTTGATGTTCTTATGACTTTTTCCCCCTTTGCATTTTCTTTTGGATGATGCTTGGATAAATATAAATAAAGATCTTCAGTATTAAAAGTCACACAAGTACAAAATGTTTAAACAGACATATTAACAGGATATTTAAATATAAAGAAAGTTCCTCAGTATTAAGGTAACACAAGTACCAAATGTTTAAACAGGCATATTAAAAGAATATTTAAATATAGAGAAAGTCCCTCAGTATAAAGGTAACATAAGTACCAAATGTTTAAACAGACATATTAAAGGATGTTTAAATATAAAGTTCTTCATTACTTAAGGATTTTGTAAAAGAATATTTGCACCCTTTGTGGATCAATGAGCTGCTGTCTATCCAATTACCCTCCAGACTGTATTGAATATACCAAATAGGCAAATTGTTAACGTCATTGTCATTATCATAAAGGATAGGCTGAGTTTGGTATAAATGGAGTTTTTTTTAAAGATACTAGTTTCATTCATTGAAAAAGGACTTTAATGTCAAACTGTAAGAGAATGAATAGGTGCTTCTCAAATGCCATGAATTCTAATCTCAGATACATACATTCCCACAAAATCTTGCTAAACATGAGTCCATTTTGAGCCCAATCAAACTATTGGAAAAATTTCGTTTCCTTTTTACTATGTCATGCCCCATCCATAGAAAAAAATCGCGAATGTGGTCGCAATCACTGTAATGGTCGCTTTATAGCGTATGCTACTAATAACGGATAAATAGAGCGGATAATGGCCAATGTGGTGTGAATTTTTACAAGAAATTCTCATTAATGGGTGTTAAACTCATTTACATTTTTTGAGTTATAAGGTTATTCTCTCCAATATAATATATACATGTTAGTCTTTATACGAGTGGGTTATATATATTGTGAACTAATAGTTACTTAGAATATCATGTTTTATAAAATATATAATAGATACATGAGATATTTTGGTGAGTTTTGACAAAAGAACGGGTGTAATGGGTTATATAACATTTTAAGACTGTGAGTTACCGTTACGTAATGGACGATGCAGGGAGAAGGCTGTGACTTTTGTCGCGGTGTTACATAACGGATTTTGCGGAACGGCACATCCAAAATCCATTACAAATAGGCCGAGTTTTAATTCCATGGCCCCATCAATGCACATGTCATACCATCGCTTTTGTATTAATAGTTAAAAATATGGATTTTTTTTCCTAGTACTTTCTCCTTCTCTCTTCGATGCATGGGACACATCTTTCTAGTATTCTACCTCCCCAACTCCCCCCCCCCCCCCCAAATTTTTTTTAATTGCTTGTATTACTGCTGAACAGTTCTATGACACTATCAGTATAAGGGCCAGATGAATGTACATTTAAATGAAGGAAAAGTGAAAGGATTTGAAGCCATTGTGTGGAAGATTATTATGCAGTGAAGGGGGTGAACATAGGACACATATGGTCCTTGTTCTAATTCCCTGTTTCACTACCTTGAACTCTATTTAATTATCTGTTTTTGCTGGTTGATTCAAGATTACTGTCGAGAAAACTGTGTTGGAACAATGCTACAGCCGGTACGAGCTACAAGGTGAATATGTGTTACCTGGCACACGAGACCGAAAGTCCAGACCTGAGCAAACAGGAGACTTCTTCAGCAGGGCCATGACCGGGCATTTGGGGAGTGTTATTTCATCAATGGGTCGATGGAGAGTGAGACTTGAAGTTCCTCAAGCTGAAGCTGCTGAAATGCTTCCGCTTGCCAGGCTTCTTTCCCGGAGTAACGACCCAGCTGTTCGCTCTAGATCAAAGGTTATATCTATACCTTAACCTATTGCAAAGTTAGAACATGATTTTTGCCATAATTGAGCTATTACTATAGCTTTGAGCATTCAATATCTGGGTGAAGCTTTTTGGTGCATGGTGCATTGTGAATTGAGTCAAAAGACTCATTACTCTTTTGCTCCGATTACGATGTTTTAATTATATGCTATGTTAAATTATCTTGCTGCATTATCATTGCGGTTTATATCGCGGTTAAATTGGAAACAACCTCCTTGTTTTCTTGAGGAAAGTTGCATGCCGTGGTCTTTAGTTTTAGCAGGCTTTGGGATTATGTTGATATTGAAAATCTAGGTAGATTTTGATAAACTTTTTTTAGCACTGGGATATATTTAATTCCTTTTGTTACTTTGAACTTGAAGTTAACTAAAATTATGGAAAAGAATTAAGCTCTATCTTATGCTTAGTCTAGGAAAAGAACTGATAGACACTGGTAAACTTGATTGAGATAATTATTGTAAGTGATGTGAAATATAAGTTTTGTTTTCCTTACAGGGGCAGCTTATCTCTCATTGGATTTCTTTTAATTCCTTTTTGTGAGATCTTGTCCTCTGTGCTGCTATCTTTTCTACTTCCTGTTAATTCATTGACATGCAAAATACTATTAATAATGTAGGGGTAGTCTCTTGATGCTGTATGAGAGGTCCAAGAATCCTTTGATTTCTCATATACTAAGTATTGTCTTAATGCTTGGTAGGGGTGTGGCATGCCTAAAATTTGGATACAATGGTTTTCTTTTCGTGAAACTCTATGTTGATCTTTTATTGCTTAGAGTTTGGCTACATACACTTGAACATTTCAAAATCCTGCCATTGGCATGTTCCTTACTGGTATTTGTCATATATTTTTTCTTGCTTCCACTTGTCACAAGATGTAGCTTAGGCTGGATCGTTTAATTAGGATGTGGATAACTTCACTGTAGTACTTGTGTTTATAATAACTTGATTAATGATCATATTGATAATACACTTGACAAGTTACCCTTGAGAAGTAGATCTATAATGAATCTCTGGACCTTAGATACTTGCCCTGCCTTTGAAACGATCTAGTATAAGCAAGCTTATTGTAAGACCCTGTACAACAATGTTTCACAATCAATATATTTGCTAAAGTTTACCTGACTATATTTTATATCTGGTATCCTGTAAAGTTTTGTATCTAATGAATATGATCCTTTCCACTTGAGGATTCAACGTAAAAGCTCGTCTGTTTCCAGCTGATATGGAGCCTGGAAGAATCATTGTTGCCTTTTTGTTTATTAAGTTTGCAATGACTTAAATCAGAAAGACTCATTAAGTAAAAAATACTCATTACGTTTTGGATCACTAGACAATTGGAAAGAACATTCTATTCTTGTAGGGATAAGAATGAATACTTCCATACCCCTTACACTGTAGTGGGATTGAGGTAATGTTGTCTTTGGTCCAAAAAGACATCTTTCTGCAATATTATGGTGAGGTTGCATACAATGAGACTCCTACTAGCCATATGAAGGATTCTTGTGGACTACACCACTAGGGTAATGGAATTTATTGATGTAGTAGTGGGTGGAATCCTTTGAACATCTTGTGATGTCTGCCTTATTTGATGATACAGCAGAATTTAGCTTTCTAGTTACTTTGTACAGTAATATCTGTTTGCATCTCTATTTTGTTGTATGTAATCACCTTAAGTTTTACCTTCTAACTGTAAGTATCACATGTAGATTTTCCCCTTATATCCATTGCATTATTTATTAATACCCATGTATTTGTCGTGTGCTTTGCAACACTTTGTTGTTTCTGAACGTATGCTTCGTAAGTAGGCGCTTCTTCAAATCCAAGTCCAAAAACTTGCAGTGTGTTTCAATCCTGTAAATGCACTGATATGGACAAACTAATATCCTCTTTCAATTATATCTGCAGGATCTATTTATGAAAAGTTTGCAATCGGTGGGTCTAAGTGCAGGAAGTCTCCAAGAACTGCTTGAGGTTAGTCTGTTTTAAAAAATGTAGCTTCTGTTTAGAATTGAAACTAGTTGCTAATAGAAACTAAGTAGTGCATGTTTTTATTTATAAAACTAATTGATGAACATGGTTGAGGAGCATCTCAGTTTGGTGCAAATGTGAACAAGTGCAATTTTATGTCAATTATATGTAGATGAACAATGTTTCTCCTCAAAATCCTCAATAACATGTTCATATATTCTATTGCTAATTTTTTTTTTCTTTGTTTAATTTGTTTCACTAACAGACTTAAAGCTGGTCCTATTTGAATTTTCAGGTCATAAGAAGGCACTACACTCCTTCTGATGAAGTTATAGCTGAAGATCTAAGTTTACCAGGTTTATCTGAACTCAAAGGCCATTGGCATGGATCTCTTGATGCAAGTGGTGGTGGTAATGGTGATACAGTGGTAGGGTATCTCTGAACATTTTCATTTTGTTTCTTGAAATGTCATGTACTGGTTGTCTCACGCTCCTTGTCCATGAAATTCAGTGAGTATTGATATGCAATTCTTAGGGTGAAACTATTGTTTTTCTGTTGTGATGTTAATCTAGATAAAAGAACCTTAATTCACACAAAGTTAGGGAAAAACTAGAAAACAAACCTCTTAAAGTAAAGCACCGAAGACTTGAAGTCTAGGTCAAACAATTCTTGAATTGATTAAAGCCAAATGCACCCTCAATCCTTGAATTATCCTCTATGCACGTGAGCTTAAAGCCTAAGCACCAACTCACAAGTTTGTTTTACACGACAAAGAAAGAACACTCTTAAGCTTTTATTGCTTGTTAGATTCGAACTTGGGGGAGCGCATCATATTTATACCCTAAGCCTTGAGTGTCTTAATACTCTTAATCCTATTATACTTAGGAGTACTAGTCCTGATTGAACTAGACATTGTATAATTGGCTCACCATTTACCAACTCGTCCTTTCACACTACTAGGATTCTAACATTGCCACCTATGCAATCCTAGTAGACTTATAATTCTATCATATTTAAAAGATAAAATTACAACTCAACTAACTTCACTCATAAGCATATTCAAACTTTATTTAAACTATGACTTTATTTTCAACATCCACGCAAGCTGGCATGTATTCCTTCATGCTACGTCATCCTTGCCAAGTCATCATGCATGCCACTTCACTTGTCAAGTCAAACCAACATGTAAGAGACCATTGACCATTATCCTTAATATTTTAACTATTTAGCTGAATTTTTCAATCTTCCAGAAAGTCTTCAAGATCAAAACTTTAAACTAAGACACCTTCATTAATGCTCTTTTCCATGGCTTCTTCACATAATATGATGGATAGGACTCTATATACAATCATTCCCCATATTCACCAAAACGGTCCATACATTCACGTGTGCTAATTGTTGCATGTCACCATATTCCCCTTGGATGGACCTAGAAGATTTGTATCTCCATAAGCTAGCAACTCTCCCATGGTTGCATCCTTCTTTGATGCTTCAATCAACCCTTCGAAGTTGACATCTTCAATCGTATCTCGTTGGTAACGAGAAATATTTTTATTTGTCATTATTCATTGACTATTGACTCTGTCATACTGAGTTCTCATCTTTTAAAACCTGTTTTTTCTTTTCTTATCTTGCTTTTGACGCCTAGAACATTGAGAGCCATATTTATTCAGAAAAAATATAATGCTTACCTTTTACAATTAGTGTAAAGTTTGTCATGTGAAGAGGAAGTAGAAGAGAAATATGCATTTGCATATCTGTACAAGTCCTGAGAATGTTTTTGATTCTCAGCTTTCCTATTCTTTGAAAAATATTTTCACTTGTGGGTCTGTAAACTCTTTCACACAAAGAAAACAATCGCAGATGTAGTTGCAAACGCAAAAACTATTGCAGGTGCTGTTGCAAACACAGTAACTATTGCAGATGTAGTTTGTAAGGGACGACTAGAACAGATTGCAGCCAATGTGGACTGAATTTTTTCAATAAATTTTCACATTAATTAGTTTAAGACTCATCTACATTCATTTTTAGTTTTAAAAGTATTCTTTCAACATAATATAACGTATTCAGTCTTAATATGAGTGCATTATATATTTTGTTAAGTAAGAATTACTTAAAAATATCTTGTTTTATAAATACATAATAGATAAATAAAATATTTTTGGCAAATTTTCACAAAAAGTACAGATAATGGGTCAAAGAACATTCTAACGTGGCAAATCACCCATTATGTAACGGACGATGCGGAAAGAAGGATGTGATTTTGTCACGGCGTTATGTTATGGGGTTTTCCGGAACGGCAAATCCAAAACCCGTTACAGAACGACCGAGTATTTTTTCAATGGTCTCACATCTGGATCAATTAAGAGAAAAAAGGCTTATAGTGGTTTAAAGAAAGAATGCTTATAGGTGGACCTGTAACCATTCTTGATATCCTTATTGCTTGATGGTGGTAGTGGCTATACTGTTTATTCATACCTATAAAATGGGAATAGTCCCTGTCATTAGAGTAAGAGGTATTGCATATTGATGATTGGCTATCCTAATCTGAATTCCAGGCAGAATTTGATTTCCACGGGGATGATTGGGAATGGGGAGCTTATGAAACGCAGCGTGTACTAGCAATTGGTGCATACAGCAATGATGGGGGTTTGCGTCTCGAGAAGATTTTTATCCAGAAGGATAATGCCACTATTCACGCTGATGGAACATTGTTGGGACCTAAAACAAATCTTCATTTTGCAGTTCTGAATTTTCCCGTTAGTCTAGTACCTATGCTTGTGCAGGTCATAGAATCTTCAACAACAGATGCAATTCTTTCATTAAGGCAATTTTTAGCTCCAGTGAAAGGGATTCTTCACATGGAGGGGGATCTACGAGGCAATCTCTTGAAACCAGAGTGCGATGTTCAAGTCAGGCTTCTGGATGGCGCAATTGGTGGTATTGATCTTGGTCGAGCAGAAGTAGTTGCTTCCTTAACCTCAGGAAGTCGTTTTCTCTTCAATGCCAAGTTTGAACCTATTGTTCAAAATGGTCATGTCCATGTTCAAGGAAGCATTCCTGTGACTTTTGTGAACAATGGTGTTTCAAATGAAGAAGATTCTGCTAATAATGGTGGCAGATCAATGTGGAGTGCTGATTGGGCTAAGAATAGAGGCAGAGAGTCTGGTGATGGTGATGCAGAAAAAAAAGTTTCAAGGGATAGAATTGAAGATGTTTGGGATATACAGTTGGCTGAAAGTTTGAGGGGACTGAACTGGAACTTATTAGATGCAGGAGAAGTCAGAGTAGATGCTGATATAAAGGATGGGGGCATGATGTTATTAACTGCTTTGTCTCCTTATGCTGACTGGCTTCATGGTAATGCAGAAATCATGCTTCAGGTTTGTCTCTTGAATTTTTCCTCCTGTCCCTCCACTTTAGTGAGAACATTTGATACTACAAGTCAACAATGTGTAACTATTCTGTAACTTGAATATCTAATGTAAGTGATTTGTTTCGAATAACTAGGTGAGAGGTACTGTTGAACAACCAGAGCTTGATGGATCTGCAACTTTCCACCGGGCATCTGTATCTTCACCAGTTCTTCGCAAACCTATTACAAACTTAGGTGGTAGAGTTCTTGTAAAATCCAATAGGTTGTGCATCAGCTCTTTAGAAAGTAAAGTTAGCAGACGAGGAAAGCTTCTTCTCAAAGGGAACCTTCCTCTTACCACTGCTGAAGCTTCTCCTGATGATAAGATTGACCTGAAATGTGAAGACCTAGAAGTAAGGGCAAAAAATATATTAAGGTGGGCACCTGTTACCTCGTGTTTGTTCACAGTTGTGGTTTAAGTTCAGCAAAGGTCAATAATAAAGATCTCTGAGTTGTATGGTCTACTCAGTGTTATAATTAATATCCTAGAAGGGGAATCTAAACTGACTTTTCCAAGGATATAAGCTCAGTCTTCTATCTACTCTATCATTCTTCTCTGATGACTGACCTTTTATTTAACTTATAGTGGACAGGTTGACACTCAATTGCAAATAACTGGATCAATATTGCAACCTAGTATTTCCGGGAATATAAAATTGAGTCATGGAGAAGCATATCTACCACATGATAAGGGTAGCGGAGCTGCTCCTTTCAATAGACTTCCATCCAATCAAACAACACTCTCAAAGGACGCTTATAATCGGATGGTTGCTGCAAGATATGTTTCACGGTTTTTTGGTGCAGAACCTACTACCTCAACCTCTAGCTTCCTGCAACCCTCAGGTAGCAATTACCTTAATTTGATATCTTGCTGGCATGTTATGTTCTTGTTTTATTATTTGTTTCTTCTATCACGACTATCTTGCCGCTTGAAGATAGCCGAGTCTAGACTCTGTAACTGTTTTAAGGTTCTGGGAATATTTTTTTCGTTTTATAGCTTGTTAGACTCATTTTGTCATATATGTCTAGCATTGACAGGAAAACAGACTGAAGCTGGAAAGCAAACTGAATTAGTGAACAAAAAACCACAAGTTGATCTACAGTTGATCAACTTAAAGCTTGTTCTTGGACCAGAATTGAGAATAGACTACCCTTTGATACTAAATTTTGCTGTGAGTGGGGAGGTGGAGCTGAATGGTGTTGCACATCCTAAACTGATTAAACCTAAAGGAGTCCTTACATTCGAGAATGGTGCTGTTAATCTTGTTGCAACACAGGTAGAGTTTAAACCTTTTATGATAACTATCTAGCTATGGCATGCTGAGTATGCTCAAATATTCATTTGAAATTTCAGGTCAGACTTAAAAGAGAGCACTTAAATGTTGCAAAATTTGAGCCTGATAATGGTTTGGATCCGACGTTGGACCTGGCTTTGGTTGGTTCAGAGTGGCAGTTCAGGATTCATGGTCGAGCTAGCAATTGGCATGAAAAATTGGTCGTAACCTCTACACGCTCTGTTGAACAAGATGTTCTATCTCCTACTGAGGTACTGTTTGCCCATTTGATTGAACTTTTCATGGATGTAAATATGTCATGATATTTTTATTTATTCATTTTGATCCAATTGCTTGTCTTTCAAGGAGTTGATACATAAAATATTAAAATCTTATGCAGTTTTTTGTACTTGTATTTTTATTCATTGAAGGGAACAAGTAGTGGTTTCTTATTCTGCTTATAGTATTATCTAAAAACGTGATTACTTGATTTACGTCCTGGTAGCCTGATAAGCTCTTGATTCATTGACTATGGCAGTTGATAAGTTATGGCTCTGTTTCATATCTATTATTATTTGCATAACTTTCTGCTTGGATCGTGAAAGTGAAGCATGATTTATGTATGTCTTTCCTCCGCCATAAGCTGCAGCCTTTTTAAAGGCATCGAGATAGTGCTATCTGTTGATCCAGTAGTTCATCATACTGTTCAATAGATTCAGCCAATCATGTTATGGTTCTGGAGCAATTAATATGCTAGTCTTTTCAAGCTGTATGATTTCCCATCTTTTTCCATGTAAGTTATCTTCGTTGGTAACTCTGAGGTACTAAATAAGATATCCAATTTTTGACGCCTCCGTAATCTTTTCTTGCCTCCTGTAATTGGAAGTTCAGGCAGAGTCAAGTAGTGGCAACCATATGGATGACTCCAAAAATTTTCTTTATGTGATTTATATTTATACGTGAAAAAAAAAACATAGCAGGACTTGTCTTGTACGTATGAGTATTCTATTGATATATGCATCTCAATGTTTTTGGGGAAGCTTGCATCATAAGGAAAACCCTCTCTAATTCTCGTTTGTCTTTATTTTCCTAATGAGAAGAACAAGGTTCTTTTTTCATCTTTCTAATCAAAAGACACAAAAATATTTTCCTTTAATCAGAAGTTGATCCTTGGTTCTTTCTTTTCTGAAGGCTGCTAGAGTTTTTGAAAGTCAACTAGCAGAGTCAATTTTGGAAGGTGATGGCCAGCTTGCCTTGAAGAAACTTGCGACTGCTACACTTGAGAGATTAATGCCTAGAATAGAAGGGAAAGGTGAGTTTGGACATGCTAGATGGAGGCTTGTTTACTCACCACAAATCCCTAGTCTGCTCTCTGTTGATCCCTCTGTCGATCCTCTCAAGTCTCTGGCTAGCAATATATCATTTGGCACTGAAGTTGAAGTTCAACTTGGCAAACGATTACAGGTTATCCTGGCATCCACTTTACTTTCTTTGGGAGCTGTGAGGAGGGTGTGTTGGGGGATTTGAAAAACAACTTTACGTTCTTCCTAGACTCCTGCATCTTATGAAATGTTTATTTTTCCTTTCAGGCGTCAATTGTCAGACAAATGAAGGACTCAGAGATGGCAATGCAGTGGACATTGATATACCAGCTTACTAGCCGTCTTAGGGTGCTGTTACAATCTGCACCCTCCAAACGTCTTCTTTTCGAATATTCTACTACATCACAGGATTAGCTCATTGGCTTGCCTGCTTCTGCAGCTATGGTTGGTTTGCTTTCTGCTGGGAGCCATCTTCATAAATCCATTCAGAAATGCAAGATTAAAATAGGAAATTAGAATAGCGCATCAGGTAGAAATTGAATATTGTACATAGGAAGCGACCATTTTTTGTTCATAGGTCCTGCATTTGTAACTTTTTTTTTTGTTCAAATAAGAGAATCACGTGGATTAGGGTTATGAGTTAGGACAAGTGCTTAGTATTTTTACTTTGTGTTACTAATTGATTTTGTAAATATGAATATTATTCATTTGATTGGTTGTTTCAAGGCCAATACAATTTTGAAGCCAATGAAGAGTCTGTCCGAGTCTGCATTCTGAATGAGTGTCACCAAAAGGATTCCTAGATTAGCTAACCAAGGATTGAACCAATGAATAGGATCATGATTCTATAAGGTCCTCCATATGAACTAGGTTGAAATCCTCAATAACTACATCGGTTCACATAGGACTCACTATTTCATGTAAAAATATAGAAGATAAACACGTGCCTGTATGAAAAATATTTGAGTCAACTAACAAATTAGTTCTCCCCAACCTACATACAGAAACATTGAAAGCTCCTTAATAGAAATTCAACTCTTTCATGCATAGACTCTCTGACTGTTGAGCTGCAAAAAATCTTTGCAATGTTCAGAAAATAAACATTCAAATGTGTCAAAACTCCTAAGCAAAGCCAACATCATCAATGTGTCTTTACAACTCTGCCTCACGATATCCCCCAAAAAAAAGAGCTGAAACTTATCAACATGGGCCGAGGACACCAGATGACTGATAAAAGAACAATCACCAAAACCTCCAAGGATCCTTGAATGGAGGGACATAGCTATCGGTTGGGGGAAGAAGCCGAAAGGAGTTGGCTGTTTTCTTCAAGACAGGTCCCATCTGCACCAAATAGACAACATCAGTCTTTATGCATAAGAATCACACAACGAAATCTCTAGAAGACAACAGCCTCAATATCAAGGTGAGGAGGGTGGGCAGGCTAAGTATCAAATGCTGTGCTAAAGAGAAGATAACTTACAAGTTCCCACTGCTTGCTCAAAGTTGATGCATTCAGAGTGTATAAAAAGCCTGCAATTATTGCAGCACTAAGATGAGGCTCTAGCAATATGATACTGTATCAAACCCACCCTTTGCCCAGATCTGATAGTCACATATTTGATGTTCGGAAAATATAACACCATTTCTTAAGTATGATGGCTTCTGATTAAATTTCCTAATTAGCCACTACTTAAATTATGTGATAAATGAGAATAGAAACAACTTATCTGTAATAAAGAGTCTTTATAAAAAATATATTATATCAGGGTTTGGGACAAACTCTGACAATTCCAGTCTGAGGGAGCATATCACAATGGCACAGCATGAGTTTGATTTATATTTTGTACCCCTCCCTCGTCAACCCCCTTACCTTTTCTCAACAAACAAAACATAGTCTTCAATTTTTCACAATCCTATTTTCCCTCTTGGTTATATTTAAGCCAACGAGAGGAAAATTCAATACAGTCACCATGAGCTTGATTCTCTTGGAATGTCATAGTTAAATACATGATGATAAGAAATATACCATCACGCTCAGCAGTAGAAGCGACATATTGTCTGAAGTTGTTTGATTCTTGAGCCTACAGATTAGGGAGACTGGATTTAAGTCACAAAATACAATTCAAAAGATCTCCACTAAATCCAATTTGATAAAAAGAAACATACAGTTTTAGTTGGTGATTTGCGAACTAAGTATTCATAAAACCAGTATAGTTCACCATCAACCTAAGAATAGAAGGTACACAATATAAAAAATTGATACAAGGTGAAATAGTTATATGTCGCTACAGATATTTACAGTCAACTAAACCACCAAACAAGCAGAATTCGAGGGCTTACCTCGTATGATTGAGCATCAAGAATGGAGCTTTCAGCAAGTTTTTGACTTGAAGTGACTCGCTGCAGAAAACCAAAACATGTAAGGGATGCACCATTCCAACACCATAGTCATATTGCTAAAGCAGCAAACTGGCCCATTAGTATATGATATTTTGAGAAATATTTTGGTTGACGCCAACCAAATCATAATTGTTGCCTCTTCACACAAAAACAACAAAGCTAACATTAAGCAAAGGTGACATGATAAGATTTCTGAAGTCCAGAGAAAAATGAATGGTGATAAGATTGCCTGTGATTTCCCCAAATCAGAAGCTTCCCCTGATTTCAGCATCCAGGATTATTTCTCTTCAAGACATATATGTCATGATCCAACATTGTATCTCTTTGATCTGTTGGTTTGAAATTTACTTAAAAGCAGCATTGAATTTCTCATTAATGCTTATAATGCTAGTGATCAAGACCTTGATCAGGAACCGGAACCGCTATCAGTGATAAAGGCACTAGCTGTATGTATGACGCCAATACTAGACCAAGTTCAGAGATTCTGAATCATAACTATACAGCCATAGAAGTAATATAAATTTCAAACCAAAGACCGGACCCAAAGCCTAGATATGCAGTATTATTGCTTCAGAACAATTTGCTCTCAAGCTTAGCTTTTAATCATAAAACCAAAGCATTTTGATGACAAAATATAGTGAACCAGATCACTCAAAATTCCATTCCCTGTCAAGGGAAGAACAGAGAAAAAAACAAATTACCAATGCAGATTTGTCAGACAAAACTGAATCAGCAACATCTTTTGGATTCCATGTACTCTTCTCTTTGGATTTCAAGAACTCTGGATTGGGGGGGCCTATCTGAATCAATATACCAAGTCAGCTACTGTTTCATGATAATCCAGATACAAAATAGCAGGTACATGATTTATGGTAATCACCGTAACAGATATGATGATGTTGTCAATGAAGTCCACACGCTCGGACACAATACGCAGCCGGGCATTAGCTGCATCAATTCATTCCAATGTCTAATCAGCTCTTAAGAGTTATATGGCAGGTCATTGGATTTCATGACTAAATTGATCATTTGCAGGAAGGAGTAAAAGAACCAATTTTATTAGGGGGAAGCACAGTTAAGTTTGACTTACGGGACAGAGGAGCAGCTGATGAATATCTTTCAGGTTTTCTGGATTCCACCCTTAAAATAGATGAAAAGAGTCAGGTCCCTACATTTGAGGACAAAAAGAAGTGATTCGCAATAGAAGTGGTTTTGTTTATTACCAACTCTTTAATTCAATATTGGAGACCTAAGGAGTGTGATTGATGAATATCAGACTGAAAAGACAGGGATGGTAATGGAAAGAGGAAGATAGTTACCCGGATGCAGAATACAATGGATATTTTTTTACCAAAAGTCTCATTAAAAGGAGATAACTCCAAAGTGACTTAAGACTAGGTTACCAACTTGTCATAAATTATCATCATATTTGAGATCGAGAAGCAAGTGCAAGAACTCAGGGACATTTTCCCATGGATTTTGACCTAAAAGCAAGGGATTTTTGCAGAAGAGGGCCCAAAAGATTATCTATAGTTGAGATTTCGACAAATTTGCTAGTCCTACCGCCCAAAATTATCTTTGTACATGGTCTAGTTATAGCTTCATAATATATAAGCTGTACAACTTTGGCCTATGATAGCAATCAATAAAAGGATCATAATATAATCGAACAATTGGACGAGTTCATTAAACGAAAACACAAGGACAAACTTCCTGAAAATAGCCCATAATCCAAAGTACTACCAAATCCTTCTCCCAAAGCACAAACAACATATATAGAATTGTAGTTCAAGACTTCAAGTTACACAATAATAGTAACACGTTAACAATAGTACTAGGACAAAGAAAATATACCATTTAAAGGGAAGCTTTTTGGAGGGAAGTTTCATTGGATATGAGTAAGAATACGCATTCACATCATCAACAAATTCCAACATGTTCTCCTCCTCGGCACCAATTCCTGCATCATCACCCAATTAATTAGTGCTCAGCTCACCAAACTAAATCATCTCATTTCAGTTAACAAAAATCCCACTTCATAAACACCAAAATTTACATGAAAAAGGACCTAAAAACACAAATTAGGGTGCAATGAACTCACCATTACTAGGCAAAACTAAGGTGAGGGAAGTGGATAACCCAAAGAGCAGCAAATCCCTCTTGCATAACCCAATTTTTGAAGTGGGTGGTGATGAATATGCAACAAATTTTGCTTTTGATTTGCATTTTTTCGGAAAAACTGGGAAATTTATCTGGTTTCTGAAAATTAACAAGAAAACCACATAAATAAATAAATAAAACCCAGAAAAATACATTAAAAAAAATGCAATTGAAGATTGTGAAAGAGAGAGTACCTGAAGAGTAGGAGGTAGTGGGGAAATTGGGAGGGAGAGTTACATATGGGCGGAGTATATGAAAGGGATATAGTTGCCATTGCTGAAGGTTGAAGCTTCTTCACTCTATCTCCTCTCCCGCGCCAAGGGAGGTTGATAAACAGATAGAGTCTTGAGTCTTCTCACTTGGAATATGATTTTGCCCTTCAATTAAAACTTTTGAGCCTCCTAATAGTGATAACAAGTCTATCCTCAATCATGTTACTCTTGCTATTTTTCCCCCTATTTTGCCATGCCTTGATAGCTGGATTTAACTAATGTAAGTTATTGTGTTTGATGTGGTTAATGTCGATAATTATAGTAAAGTCAAATCACATTACAATTATTGTAAGTCTTTTAAATATCATGAAAAATGACTTTGTTTTAAATATTATATGTAATATAGTTATGTAACTAACTACATTTATTCGGGTAGTAAAAATGTCTAGCTCAATTATTTCAATCCTTTACGAGTTCCTAGACTAGCTTTATCAATTAAGATTTATTTGATTTGATAAAAAATGGCCTGATAGGACAACTAATGCTAATGTCAATTATAAATGTGATTTGATAGAGATTTTTAAATAATAATTATTTCATAATTTAGACCAATGATCAATTATATACTCCCTACAAATCTTAACAAATAATTTTCTGAAGGATTTTCAAGTTTGAACATGTAATTGATACTATAGTATACTTAGTCAATGAATTCATCGAAGTTGCAAGACAACTTCAAGTAGGTAGCTCAACATCAAAAATCCACATTGTACCTAGAAAAAATAGAGTATACAACATTTTTTTTAAAATTTTTTTTTAGCAAAGAGTATACAACATTAGTGCCTTGTTTTAATGTTTTTGATTGAAAGTCAAACAAGAAACCACAAAATCACTTGACTCATCTTATGTTAGAAATACCTAATTTTTAATACAGATCAATAAGAATTTACAAATGATAATCTCACCCGTGATATTTATAGAAACCTCTTATATGGATGCATAACACTTTAAAAAATTATGTTTAAATATAAACAAACAAACTATTTATGGTAACTTGTTCTCATAATCCACTAAAAAGTAACCAAATTGCATAAGAATTACTATTTTAACGATTCATACAAAAAATATTCAGAAATAAGAAAAAAAAAAGTTCCTTATATTTAGCATAAAGAAAAAAAAAGGCATCCATATATTTAGCGTAAAAAAATCCCGTCACGTATTAATCAATCAATCTAAATAAGTCTGACAACGAGTCAACTTAATGCCATCTCACCCAAAATTTTGAGCACTAAGCTTTTTTTTTTTTTCCTTTTAAAAAAAAATTATGATTGAGCATTGAGGTTGTTGCCAAATGCCAATAATTGTTAGATTATGCTAAATTATGGGATTGATGGAGGTGAAAATGAGGCACGTGACGGTTACAATTCCATTATTCGCATAATCTAACCCCCTTATAAATTTGCAGGATTACCATTCCACCTTCTTTAATACGCTTACTCTCTCTCTCTCCCTCCCCTTCGTAGACCTCCTCCTCACCTCTCCAACTCCGATCATCGTCGCTCGCTCCTTTTATAGGGTTCCTCCCTCTCCTTTTATTCAATCAGTGAGTGCTCCTATCATCACCATTCGATTTAATTATTCGAATCGTCCCTGTTTCGATCGTCGATTCTTTCTTTTTTATTTTTTATTTTGCAATTTCTGATTGAATCATGATGGTTTTTTATGTTATTTATTTTGACTTCACGAATGATATTGTGTTGTTTGATAGTCATTTCTGATTTTCATCGCTTTTGATTGTTGATAGTTGTTGTTGACGCTCATCAAATGATTCATTCATTGTTTGCAATTTTGTAGCTACGTTAACGTGTTATGGTATCTTGTTAAGTTTAGGAATTGATTACCAACTACAGCTGGGTTGTTCTTTGTTTACAGTTCGCCTCCATTTACTGAGGCTATGTATAATGTTATATGCAATTTGATGATTTATTTGTATTATATAGTGATATTTTTGGGTTGAAACATTATTATAAAATGAAATCAATGCAGGTTTCTGTAGAAATTTATAGCTTGAGCTTTGGGTTTGGGTTGAAACATTGTTAGTCATCAGCCGTTGACTTGACAGTACGAATACGTATTGTAATTTGTTGATAGTGACCAAATTTGGTTGCTTTTTCTGCAGAATTTTCCGGGCATAATGAATTCAAGAACATCTTCGACTTTGAACCCAAACGCAGCTTCATATGTACCCATCTCCAGGAGAGAGGTATATGAGCATAATGCCTCCAACAACGTTCCTGGGAAATCTGTTGATTTGTCGTATGACCCTTCTGCTTCTGCTGACTTCAAGCCGAAGATTCAACAACTTGATGCTGTTGATAGCGTAACCTCTGAAAATTCGCAGGATTTAGCAGACTGCAAGTTCATGGATGAACACTCTGAAATGGACCTTGCTTATCTCCAGATGTTGTTTCCCGGTGTTTCTGATCAGTCTGTTGCTGATGTCTATAATGTCAACAGTGGTGACTTGGATGCTGCTGTTGACATGCTCACACACTTGGAGGTTTGTCTTGTGTTTGCCGCCCCCGACTGTTTACAGCTCTCTGTTACTTCATCAGTTACATCCTATTCATAACTTTTTTTGAATGCAGTCTGCTGACAATATGCCGGATTCTTTGAATACTCAACACCCGGAGGAGCCTGTTTCTTCGAGTGAGTGCTCATCTGTGAAGGCTGTAAATGTGACAGGTGAATCCAACAGCTCTAACGGCTCTGCTCGGCCATCTGACTTAGGTGTTGCTACCTGATCAATCTCTCTGCAATCAGTTGTCAACAGCTCAACTTAGTGTTACATTCATATCTGTGAATAGAGGAGTGAGTAAATGTGTGATAAATGGGATACTGGGAGAACACTGCACCCCCCTTATGTTGTTAGCTGTATAGTTTTACTACTTACTTCAAACAAGAACTTCATTGTTCTTTAGGAGAGTCATTGGTTGTTGGTTTTATTGTTCAATTAGCTGTTTGTCTGAACAAATGCAGCAAACTCTTGAACTTAGGTCGATTTTCGCTTGCCGTTGAGGATGGTGATCTTTCTCTATGGTGTGGATTCTGCTGATCCACAATAGTTGTTAGAGATTACATCTTGTCAAGTATTTGAAATTTAACATTTTAGGATAAATTTGTGATCTCATTTCGGGACAATCGAGTTTCATGATGTATCAAGTGTTTCTTGTTCTATTGATTTTGGAAATCAGTGGGAATTCGATTTTGCAAAACAGTTGTTTGATGTTTGCTATGGCTAAAGCTAGCAATTGTGCATTCAACTCAGCTCTTGGCTACATTGTACAATTGTTAGAATGTGGACTCGCTTGTACTTAGCTCTATGTGCATACTTTTTTGTCCAAATAAACAAACAAATAAATCAAGAGAACAATGTGCTAACATATAGGTAAACAATAAAAAGATTTTAACATAACAATTAGTGAACAAATCAATGACGCAAGACAATGTCTCAAAGCTTCAATTAAAGAACAATAAAAACTTTTAGAAGAACGATTCACCAAAAACCAAAGAACTATAAGAGCAAATTAGAATAATAGTTAAAAAATTTTAAATACCAATTTATGAAAGCCAAAAGAACAATAAGAACAAATTAAAACTATAAAAAAAAAAATGAAAAGAACAAGCCTTAGGAAAAAAAAAAAACAATAAGAGATTTAGATCAAAGAACAATAAGAACATAAAAGTGTGAAATCAAAATGGACGCTATGAAAAATCAAAATTTATTCAATTTTTAAAACAATTGCATCATATTCAATGAAACTAAGTTTTTTTAAAAAAAAAATCATAAATCACTCCATTGATGGTTTAGAACTTCTCTCTCTTGAATATACCAAATCTCAAAGTATTTTTCTCCAAATATTCCAAATGTTAGAGTTTCTCTCTCTAAAATCTATTTTAGAATTGTAGACTTTCTCTCACTAGAAATTATGAAATGAAAAACAAAATCATTGAATAGGGAAGGATTAAAAGAAGTTAAAAAGGAGGACAAAAGAAGGAAAGAAGTAGACAAGCTTATTACATGTATACACATGTATATACTAATTCTTTTATTTTTATAATTTGGTCAAATCCCATATTAGGGCTTGCTCTCTTCCTTTTTTGCTTGACAATGGAAGAATCTTGATGTCCAAAACCACCTTGTGAACATTGAACATGACTCTTCTATAAACAAATGAAGGTTGAGATGATATAGTATAGTAGAAACATTCTTCTATGTTCAGTATAAGAGGATAATACTCTATTGAATAGTTTTGTGTAGGAATACTTATCATGTAAACCTCAATACAAAGGGATTACGTTGTCCTGACTTATTCAACAACAAAAATGATATGAACTAGTGAAAAGATTGTTTGTATATAGCATAACAGGAACAACCAAACAATCCTTCCTATTATGAAAGTATTAAAAAGCCTAAGATTAATTGAGGATAGAGCAAAGAGTTATGTAACTATTATCTAATTTTTTTAGTATTTGTGGAGGTAGTTGAGGTAGCACTTGTATTTGTGGAGGTTGTTGAGGTAAGATTTATTGTTATTTATGATTCGATAAAGTACCCTCTACTAAGTGTTTGATACATTATAATTAGATTCATAAGAAACATAGTAGAACACCTTAATATAATTACTTTGGGTCTTATAGGGTCGTATTAGATCCTAAGAGTAGTTAAAACTATCTACTTTGGAGACCTAATATAAGGTATTGAATTATTTTAAACCTTCTCCTATAACTATATGAAGCCTCAAGTACTTAAATTTTTAAAATATTTCAAAAATAATATATAATATTTAAAATTCAATCATTTTAGGCAATTTTGAATCCGGTGAGATCTTGGTATTATTATCATGGGTTATGTATGGGGTCATATAAGACTCTAGGAGGGGTTAAAACCATCTATTTTGACTTTAAATATTTGAATTAATTTTCAAAACTTATACAATTGGGCCAAAGTTGGTTTTTGGTCCTTTAGAAATTGAATATAAGGTAATGAGTAGTTCCAAAACTATAAGTGTCCAAACCTTTCTAAGTTTGGAATTTTTTAAAAAACAATAACTTTCATCGTTTTAGACAAGTGCAAAACAGGTAATTAAGCTTCTTGATAAATTTTATTTCCATGAGTCTTATAGGGTCAATAAGGCCCTATAAGTTATTGGAACCATCTACTTTGACTCAAAATTAACCCTCAATTTAACCGATTTAAAAACCATATAAATGGGTCACAAACTCATATTTAGGATCTTTGAAGACCAAATAAAATGTTTTAGTTGGTTCCAAGCCTCCCTCACATGACTCTAAAAATATTTGTACCTTTAATCAAATTTTAGAAGATTTTTGAAGAAACCTAGAAAGAAAAATAAGTATAATAACTTTTAAAATTTGATAATATTGGACTTGGTGAGAGAATATATTGATATGCTTATCATGAGTCTTATAGGATCATATAAGACCATATAAACTATTCGAATAATCTACATTGACTCCAAACATCAATTTCAACGGATTTCATAAATATTAGGATTGAGTCATAAACTTGTTTTTAGGGTCTTTGAAAACCGAATTATAAGTTATTAAATGCTACCAAAACCTCTTCATATATGACCTTAGAAATTATTTTGTACCCTTATTAAAATAGCCCAAAAACAACGTATAACTTTCAAAATTAAGTTATTTTTGACAATTTTAGATTTAGTGAGATACCATTTTAATACGCTAAAGTGAGTTTACAAAAGCATGCATGTTAAACCCTAGAGGTGATTGAAATCATCAACTTTGACTGTAAATATATTTCAATAGATTTTCATAATAATTTAATTGGGTCTCGAATTCATTTTTGGGGTCGTTTGAAACCAAATATAAGGTATTGAATGATTCCAAACTTTTTTCATATTACTCTCAAATATTTGTACTTTTATTTGATATTGAAAATATCTCAAAATTAGTTTTTATAAACCCTTGAAATTTTGGTTATTTTATATAATTAAAATCCGTTGAAAGAACATTTTGACATACTTACCATAGTAATGTATAAGGTAAAAAAAAAAAAGCTTTAGTCCTTGGAGTACTTTGTGTCTCCCATGGTGTGTTAGAGGGTAAAATATCAAAGACGTGTTTGTGGAATAAAGATACGTAATATATATATATATATATATATATATATATATATATATATATATATATATATATATATATATATATATATATATATATATATATATATATATATAAAAGTTGTATGGGCACTCATAAAAAAAAGATAGATTGTGGTGTAGGTGGATTAATAGTTATTGCACGAAAGGTTCATCTTGATGAAGTGCTGCTATCCATTTCTACTTCTGGGTCCCTGAAAAGATTTTTGAGTCCTAAAAGATATTGATGATTTAAGAATGTATAGGTTTAATCTTTATTTGACTAACTTAGGTTTTGGTCTTGTGTTCTGAACATATAACTTTCCATTTTGGTATAAAATTTAATTTAATTGCCAAAAAAATGTATTTTAAACATCCATTTCAACCAATTTTCAAAACTTCTATAACTGGATCCTAAGTTTGTCTTTGTTTAGAACCTTTAAAGTCTAAAAATAAGTTGTTGAATTGTTTTAAGCCTCCTCATATAACCCTAAATAGCATAATGTACCCTTAATTTCATTTTCAGAATTTTAGAAAATATATCAAAAATATTATAAAATAATTTTTAAATCATTTCATTTTTGGACAATTATACATTTATAACATTAGTTGTAAAAGTTATTTGTAGTCTTGTTTTAAGATATGAAATATGACATATTAGTTTTTAAAAATATATATGACGTGCATGTTGGTTTAATTTTTGTTTGATAATTATAATTAACAAAAGTAATAATTAATTTATTTTCCTATTTGACACTCCTTATACTCTGAATATTTAAAATTAAGATCTTAGTTATACTATGTATTCAAGAAAAGTTCCTAAGATAAAAGAAATTTAGTTGGATATTAACTTTAAAAAATCAATTTATTAGACCTACTCATAGAAGGAAATGCAAAAGGTGAGATTTCATTTATAACAACCATAAATTCTCTTTCAAAAAGTTTTATTGGTCCAAATAAATATGGTTAGAAATTGTAATATTTTCATTTCTGTTGTAAATATTGTATAGCTTTCAACTTAAAAAATAAAAAATTCGAATTATTTATAAATATATTTGTGTATGTTATTGTATGTACGTATGCATGCATGTATAGATAAGTTTATTTATCTACTTTTATTAATAGAGGACAAAATAAATAATACTCCTAAAATTCATCAAAATTAAACAGCCAACTGTACAGTTCAGACATCCCACTCCTCGTTCATATGGCTTCCAACTTGCTGTGTTTCCCACTCCATGCATCCCCTCTCCTCACCCAATAAAAAAAATGGTTAGCCGTACCTAACTTATCGCCTATATAAGGATCGGTAGCAAAATCAGCTGATTATTAGCATCCACAACTATCTATTTCCTAAGTATGGCTTCGAAATCTTTTCTTTTGCTTTGCATTGTGGCTGTTGTTTTCATGATAGCTTATGCTGGGGAAGCAGATCCAGGGATGGCTTCCCACTCCAATGATGCTGAGAAAAGTGGTGAGTTTTTACGTACTCTCTTCGTCCGGAATTAATAGTCACTACACGTTATATAATATATAGTATAGTGAGATTTAAAGAAACTAATAATGTACAACTAAATTTGGACAAAGTCAAAATATCTTAGTTTTTCTCGTAATCATAAATCAAGAAACTATATTTAATATTGTTTATTATGCTTTGGGATTATTTTTATTATAAAACTTTTCTTATTCATAACTGATATAAATTATATTAAGATATTAAGAAATTTCTCTTATGTTCTTTTATATATTTATGTTAGATATAAATTAGAAAAAATTGAGGTTCTGATAAATATGTTAGATCTCCAAGTCAATACTGTATCTTTTTCATCACTACGTTTTGCAACTTTAAGCGTGTGTGTGACTCCCCTAATGACTAATTTTGTGGCTCCGCCTATGTAGATCACGTGGCTGACAACAAGGTGAACGGCATAGAAGATGCCAAGTACGGAGGATACCAAGGTGGTGGATACCCTGGTGGTGGATACCAAGGTGGAGGATACCAAGGAGGTGGATACCCTGGTGGAGGATATCAAGGTGGTGGAAGGTACCCTGGCCGTGGTAGTTCTGGAGGATATCCTGGTAGCCGTAACAGCTGCAGATTTGGTTGCTGCGGCCGTCGTGACTACTATGGTGTCTGCCAAAGGTGCTGCCCGCCTCATGCTCTCTAGTATGTTGAAGTCAAGCTGCTGGACTAAAATTTAAGCCTGAACGAAATATTGGAACTTGATCTGGTTTTAAGTGTTCGTTTCAAATAAAGCTAGCTATATAATATTAATTATGTAGCCGAACTATATATATTTCTTTAGCTATCGTTTTTTGTATTCGTGTCTTTAATTGTCGGTATTGCCTAAAAATTTATGTACAAGAGTCGTTCCATAAATTATCTTTGTCAACCCCAATCTATATTCCATCAACAAGCTAAGTTTATTGTTTTTGTTTTGACTTGCCTCATTTCCTTGATCATGTATCTTTATTTAATGTTTATAACTTGGTAATGTTATATACAACTCTTACGGTCGTATTTAAGAATTAAGTATGATCTTCTTAAGATGGCATAAATTCGAGAATTTATGACAAAATCACACGTAGATTTAGTGTAATTAATGTTCGTAATTCCTTAAACTTTTCCCTTAAGATACATGCGTATACAGGTGACTACCTTGAACACCAGCATGACAATTACAAATCAGCAGATCTGGGCAGATGCAACAATAATATCCAAAGTAAACCATCTTTGTAACAGTGTATAGGTATCATATATATGCTTTTATAAGCCAATTTCTGTCTTCTCAAAATTCAAACATGTATTAATATAGGATGCATAAGTAGTTTTGTTGAGATCTCTTACATACAACTATACAACAATCTTGCTTAATCTCAGAAACAGAGGATTTAAGGTCTTAAGAATAGAAAAATTCAAGTATCGTTGCCCCTGAGGAATACTGTGAGCAAGTGTGTAATATTCCTTTCCGTCATATATATATATATATATATATACAGTCGATAAGCTCTACAATAGACTACGAGTCGTATTCCATACTAGTGTTTCACCAGCAATGCTTCCATCCTTTTCTTTCTCGCAGCATGTTTTAGCTTCTCCAACGCGACTAGTCCAACCTGCCGGACTCTTTCTCTTGACAAACCAATCCTGAATGCCAGAAAAAATACCATCGAAATTAGTAAATGGAAACAACAAAACGTATGAGGTGCAAGAGAAAAGAGATATTAAAAAAGGGATGAGAGTTACAAACACACGGAGATCAAAGATAACAAATACATGTTTTAATGAGTAGGTTGGTTTGGGCGTGACGCCCAACTAGAGAGAATAACTTAAGCAGTCGACATACTAGAACTGAATACTCCATATAAAAAAGATACTTAGGTACTTAGTATTCATGTTACCTATCCACTGGGATGAGGGGGAATTTACACCCCTAATACAGTAAGGCGGGTTAGAGGTAGTAGAAAAAGCGGTTTGACAAATTAAATCATAATCCATAGAACAAATAAGTTTCTCAGTAGAAATAAAAACAACACTTCGTAACCCAATATATTCTCGGTTTTCATTTCTCCTGGAGGGCGGAAAAGAAAAAAATATCTATACTTACAGAGCTTGTGATTTACCAATGCAAATTGCAAAAGATCAACATAAGTTAAAAAGAATAACTGAATAAACAGATAAAGATGGAAATATTGATTCTATTCTTTCGTTTATTGCACTGAAATGTTTATCTTTCCCATTTTTATACTGACATTAAGCTCGGGGGGGGATGTTATGTCTATTCTACCTTACCTTTTGCTAATTTCCTCCCAAGTCAGAGATTCGTCATCCAGACCGTAATAAAGACGCAAAATATCTCTCTCCCGTTCCCTGAGTGTGGTGTCTAGAAGGTTGCTTACTTCTTGCTGCAAAGAAGAATGATAGCTACGTTAATGGATGCAGAAAACAAAAGTATGGACCATCTCATCTCATAAAAAAAAAATCAGAAAGGCACAACTAAAGACCTGCAAATGTAGTATGCATTTCTATGTAAATATATCATTCTCATACAGTCCAAAACTTCAGTTAAAACTAAAGCGGACACTAGCCTAACAAGATGATAACAGATACCAATGAGATTTGAGGAATATACTTAAAGGGACCATTCAAGCAAGTTTGCTTCACAACAAATCAATAGCTAACAAGGGTTAAAGGTGACAAATTAATATTGTCCATCAATAGTAAAATATGTAACATTATGGAGTATAGAATTCCAATTAAATAACTTCATTGACCTCAATAACAGAAAATTTTGGACTTCTCTTTGAGCTCCTGAATTCCATTTAATGTCGCTGGAAGAAGATTCGATTGACACAGGTCAAAACTATTGTTAAAAAAGGAATCCAGTTTTCAAACTTTGCTCTCAATTCTAAAATTTGACTCTAATCCTTAGCTTGTATTATTCTTCTTTGAAGTAAAGATGAGGCAGACAAACAAGTCTTTTACAAACATGACGCACATTATCTGACATTCTGAGTAAATGTCAATTACCTTGAGTGCCCATTCATCTACACCATGCCACGGGTTATTCTCAAGACGATTATCCGCAATATACTGACAGACAAGGAAAACGTGTTAAGAATGAGATCAGATTAATCGTGAAAGTTAAAACTAACTTCTCCAAGGCCTTTTTCTCTCCGACTTGAAATAAAATCAGGTGTATAGAATAGGGCCTCATCAAAGAGTACGACTGCATCACTTATCTAAGTTATCTTCTATATACTTACACTATGATAAGTCTCTCCTGGGAGACCATTCAAAGAGGGGAAGGCTTCCCTGTCCAGTGACAAGACAGATCTGACAGCCTGCACCAATTATGAGTAGAGTACTCTTTTAAGTAACTATAAGAACAAAAGCAGAGAGAAAGAGAGGAAGCATAAGGCTCTCTTCTGAAAAAACCACTTTATGTGCCTCCTAAAAATTTCAATTTCTACTACTACATATTATTTTACCAACCTCTGTTGCATTCTTGACTTTTTTATGAGACAAATTCAAAGATTCAGCTATTCTCTGCAAAAAGTTCATCAAGTTAGCTGTTAGCACAATGCATAATATAAAGAATAGGCTCAAGGAATAAAAATATGTTTTGAAGTATGGACTTCTTGAACTAAGTATGAATTGGATACTTGTTAACATTAGAAAATTGAGTGATTCTTTTCAAATTGTATTCTTCCAGTTACAAACATAAGTGTTCAAAGATCAAGTACCGATAAATAAGAAAGAACAAAAAGCTTCAAAATATTTTTTGTCGCGAAAAGGAAGTAGAACTTACATCAATTGATGGAGTAATCCCTTTCTCTTCAAGTCTAATTTTTGCACTGCGAATTAAGCTTAATCTTTCATGAAGATGGGTAGGTAACCTTAGAGTTCTTGAATTTTCCACTAGAGCTCTTGAAACACCCTGCAGAAGAAGTCAAAGCTTAAAGTGAAACCGACGGAAGAACAATAAACTTAGCAAATGCTTCAGCAGAAGTGAAAGGCAAATATTGCTCCTTTGATCTACAATATTGCTTAAGATATAATGTATACTTCATTACTAGACCAAATATTTGTTTAAGATATTGATCATTCTTCTATTCTCAAGACTGGACTAGGAAAATTAGAACACACATGTAATACTTAACCTCCATCAAGTTCTATTAGGAAAGCTGATTATATTGTTTTTAGGAAAAGTAGCATTATTAGAGGTGGAGATCTACATGAGCAATCCACTTACTTGACGTATCCACCAGTAAACATATGTTGAAATTTTGAACCCTTTTGAGGAATCAAACTTCTCAATTCCACGGAGTAGTCCAATCAATCCACCCTACATTGAATAATTAATGAGTTTCACAAGACGGATAATAAAATATTGCATAAGAAAAACGCAGATCTCTAAGTCCATGAAAGAAAGTCACCTGAACAAGGTCAGCCATGTCAGCACCCATGTTCTCATACCTTTGAGCAATTGACATGACCAAGCGCACATTGCTCATAGCCAACTTTTCTCTGGCCAGTGAACACTCAATTAGTTTGGATCTTACTTCTGCACGGTTCATCCTCAGGGAATTCGCAAGTTGCTCATCAGAAGGTTCACATCCTAGTTTCTCCTTGAGTCTGAAAAAGCAGTAAACAGATCACCTCTAGGATTTCTTACAATTGAAGTGGACACTCTATGGTTGCAACTTGCTACAGCAATGACTCCTAATTGTTGATATACCATGTTTCTACTCCCTAAGTTATACCCCTACTTTTTTATGACTATACTTAATGATTTTTTAATGTATACCAAACTCATGCATGGGGATCATCAAAATTATATTTATATCAAATTAAGAAGACTCAATATGGAAATGCTTAGTTGTTTCCCAGGTTACTACATGTGAGTTGGAGCTCGTCTCAACCAGTCAAGCAATATATTGAGCACAGTTGGGAAAGATATAGCCAACAGGAAAACATACATCTAGCGAGAGGAATATCATCTACCTTGATTTATGCTCCTCTAAGGATAGACCAGCTTCGATCTTTCGTGATAAATTCACAACTTGGGCATGAGTCAGCAACACATCGCTAGTCACACCTCTCACATACCCTATAGAACGATTCTGGATAAGCTCAGGACTTACAGTAGCACCTGGAGGTTTCTCTCTCGTGCTTTCCTTCGTGGAAATCTTCTTGCCCTGACTTCTCCTCCTAGCATTTATCCTTCGCACTCGAGCTGGAGTTCCTGATGATGTGATATGTGAATCCTTAGATGTATTCTCCCTAAGCACATCATTCATGCCTGTCCATTCAAAGGATAGCTCTAACTGCTTTTCAAGCATAGACTTCTGAAGCAAAAGGAGAGCTTCCAGTGAAGTTTCAGGATCCAAAGATTCCTCTTCTAAAGGCGCAGATCTTGGAATCCATGTTTCCATAATTGGAGGAATTGTAACACCGTCTATACATTCCTTAAGAGCCTTGATTGACGATCCTCTGTTATTAAAATTAGATGCTTTTTTTGCAACAATCACATTCTTTATGGTAGCAATCTGATGGTGTTCACCCGTATAAGAGAGCTTTTCATTGTGATCAGAATAATAGAAAGAGGAACTCAGAAGCCCTTTGCCAGCACTAAGCCCAATGACAGCAGCTGTGGCCATCTTAAGCCTGAACATGCAACACCATCAGAACATGGACTGCACAACTCCAAAGCTCAAGTGACTCACTTTGTCCCAAGGGATTTCTTCTACAATCTGCCCCAGGTTCTCTAAGTTAGCCTCGTCATATTTTTCATTTTTCCTTTTTTTCTAATGTGGGGAGTGGGCTGAAGAGTGATCTAGTAAATGAAAGTACAACAAACAGCAAACAATAAACCAACAACCCATCACCACCACAATCATACAGAATCTCAGACATTAAATCACATTTGTTGACAGTACTATGAAGTATGAAATAGGATTAAAAAAATGCTAAACATTAAAAGAATTCGAGCCCGAAGGAACCCAATAGGTGAAATTTTCCTTTTCAATCGCAACTACTGAACAACTTAGCATATATCCCAGCTATGATATTCTTTACAATATAGGATACCTACTTTAGTGCATATGATCAAACTAAGGGCTCTTGAAGTGGGACACAATCACACAATGAGCAACACATTTTCATTATTTCATTTCCTCATCAATTTAATGATCATTTTACATTTTAATGGAAGATTAAACCAATTCAACCTTGACCCTAATCAAGAATTTTTTTTTAGATTTTTCGAGTTTGAAATTTTTGTTATCAAATTCCTCAACTTTCAGATGGGTTTTACCGTTATAGTATCATATGAATCATTGACACCAAACTGGCGGATTAAACAAGGAAGAAACTACTAAACATTCCACTCATATGAACATCGTATACAAGATTACGACTTTCACAGATTTAAACAAATAATAAAAAATTCAACTACAATTAGCAAAACACTAATCAAACAATACATTTCAGAACTAAACCATAAAACAGTATAAATTGTTACTACAGATATTTCATCAAACAAACAGATTGCAACTGCAGAAACAATTAAAAAGAAAGAATACAAGAAAAAACAGCAAAATCTACATGAAATTAACAAAATGTATAAGGGAAGTAAATGATCATATACATATATATGTATGATTATGATCATACAAAAATTTGTACCTGTGTTTGAGGGGGTAGTGGATTTCAGTAGACAAGAATAAGGCACACTATATCTTCAAAATCTAGAGAGAGAGAGTGGTAGAGAGATAAAGAGAGTGTAAGTAAGTAATGGTTGGTTAACGGTTTGTATGAATAGAAGAAGATTGAGATTATTTATGTATTTTTGTTGGTATTCCAATTTTTTTTTTTTTTTATGTGGTTGAGGTTATCCACGTTTGCTCGAAAATTATGGGGGTGTCAAAGCTTTGTGTAAGGATAAAATGAGTAAATGAAGTCAGATAATTCATTCAGATTTCAGGAATATTCTAGCATAGCACTATAGCCTTTTGTATGGAAAATATCACCTCATTTTAATCACTTAAAGTTAATTTATTATATTTATAATGCTCAGGTTAATGTAAAAGTCAATTAAATTGCCTCTTTTGTGGGTCAAGAATTTTCAAAAGCTATTCCAACCTTGATTATTTGTTGTAATTTAGTTAGCTGATTGTTGTATTTGACCATTAAAAATGTAGTATTATTCAATTATGTAGCTAATACAACCTACTTTGTTTGCCCTGCTAAAGAGAAAATAATAATGACACTTATCATTGAACAATACGAAAACATTAATTGATTAATATATGAGGTCAATTATATTTCGTTATTTCATAACATTATAATTTATATATAATGCAGCCCCGTGACCGTAGTTGAAAATATTGATATGACATATCAAGTTTCATATAATCTTGTCTTAATTACAAAAAGTACATTTCTTTTAGTCAAAAAGTATTTATATATATACTCCTTCAAAAAAGATAAATATTATTTATTAATTCATATAGATTACTCTATATTTTATACTCATTATAACTAAGTAACTAAGAAACTTAAGGAATGGACAAAATCATCCCTTTCGAATTGGTAAAAAAGGAGTTATGAAAATTCACCTTGGAAAGACGTCTCTAAAAATGGGGAAAAATCAGATAAAAATCAGTGGCAGACGTTGCCAAAAAGAAAACATGAGTGGCATAACCTTATTGGTTAAAGAAAAACTGGGTTCCAATTTTTGTGGCGCAGAGCCAACATTTTGCATCGATCGCCTTCTCATTCTCAGTCCCTCTCTCTCTTTCCCAGTCACTAGTAAGTCAGACAAATAAACAAATATTATAAACAGAAAGAAAATTAAGATTAAAGGAATACTTTTACATTCTTGATATAAAAAATTCTGGATTAAAATTTGCTAAAATATTGTACAAGACCCATAACATACCATGCCACACCACAGGTAAACAGTACACCCATTTTAAATCTTCTGATAAACAAAAAAACAAAATCAATTTTTCACCGAACAATTAAGTATACTCCTTCTATTTCTATTTTTAGAGTTAAAGTTTAAAAATTTTTGACCATAAATTCTAATAATATTAGATCAAATAATATGTTCAAGTAAGATATTTTTTATGCATTTCAATGTAAAAATTTTAAAATATCAAGTTTTCATAATTTTTTTTATCTTACAAATTTAGAGAAAAAAATGTATTATGTTGCATCGTAAAAACCATAAAAATAAAATATAACAAACAAATAGGAACGGAAAAAGTACTAGCTATGTGGAATACTATTTTTATACTACGTCACGTAAACTATTTTAAAAGTTGTCTACAATTTAAATTGGTAAGGGATTATAATTAAATTTCCTCTATGTTTGCATTGATATAAATTGGATAGAATTGACAAATTTGACATAACAATAACGAGTGTAGAACAATCCTTTTGCAATTTGTCACACCCATTAACCATATGAGATTAAAATAATTTGACAATTATTTTTGAACAAAAAATATAGAATAATCTTAGAACAGTGTGCTACTTATTCACAATTTTGTTTACAAAACAGTTGCTATTTCATGGAGTTTTTCTAAAGTACTACAAGTATACTAAGATTAGGTAATGAGCATTTGGAAAGCACAATGCGTTAGTTGTGTAGTTGAATATGCATAATTGCCACAGCTTCATTCTTTTGCTTATGGTGTACGAAAACTCAGATGTCAGGTACCTGAAGCAGAAATACTGACAATAGAAGTACAGCCAGGGTGGAAAAAGGAAACGCGGCAACCGAACCAGCTTCCAGCAGACATAGAATTTGTCATCGATGAGAAGCCACATGAGGTGCACGTAAGTGACAACTATGACTTGCTTATGACACATAAGGTAGCTTTGGCAGAGGCCATTGGAGAAACTATAGTCAGGATTAGCACACTGGATGGCCGAACCCTCACCATACCCGTCAGAGAAATGATCACTTCAGACTATAGTCAAGCTTGTGGTTGCCAAGGAAGGGATGGATATTCCTATAGATCGGAAGTATAGAGGAGATCTGAGAATCAAGTTTGAGGTGAAGTTCCCTACCAAATTGACTTCTGAATAGAAAAAGGAGTGGAAGGGGTTATATTAAGAGCCCTTAATCGACTCGTTTATTAAAAAATTTAATCAATTATGAGTTTAATTGGATCGTTTTTTTATAGAGTCATGTTTTAATGGGTCTTTAAAGGGTCAAGTCGGATCAATAATGAATCAATAGTTTTCAAGATTTTTAAACACTATCGGGTGATAAATGTTTTTTCCTTTGCTTGCCAATGATTTACTAACAAAAATTAGAAGTGATATAGGCAGACTATCACCTCCATAGATATAATTATACTCTCTTTGGAACGGTCTAGCCCAACTCGGTCCGTTTTGCATCTTCTTTGTCATGGTCCGGCCCATTTTACATCTTTTTTGTCCTTGACCTGCTTTGCATGTGACCTGTCCCACCCCTAACCCGACTCAATGCACAGGCCTAGTCTTAAGCATGCTTTTTGACGGCTGATCGCCTAATCATGTATTATACTATGCATTCGTCAAATGTTGATCATAGTAAGGAACTAAGGATGTACACTTGACGAGCTGAATTACTAGTATGATTCATTTACGATATATGGAGTACAATTTTTAGGCTTATGTTGACGAATCACTGTACTTTGAAAGTTACAGTTCTGACACTGTCTTCAAATTTGACTATTCTCTTCATGTCTTGAAATTTCCCCAAGAAAACTAGATTAGTTGAAATGAAAACTATTTTGTCCCGTAAAAATTCAAATTCAATGAAAACTTGCCCATTCTTCCAATTTAATGGTGCTATATAGTTCGATAGTCTAACCTAACCGAATGCGAAGTTATTCATGTTTAATAGATACTTGTATGTTGTATGAAATTATCAAATGATTCGGTTTTGTGTAATCGACTACAGATGATCTATGTCTGGCTAAACAGTTAAGAGACTTCAAAACAACAAACAAGATCGCAACTATTACTCAAAATGCCAAGTATAGACTTAGAGGACAGGCCAGAGGGCTAACGTTACTAAGTATTCACAAAGGAGCGTAAACAGTTCACTCTTTGGGGGAATGAAACTAGCTCTCTTGTTATATAACCCATTAATTTGAAGGGATTGCACAGTGTTGTTATGTTCACCTTATGCCTCAATACTAGACACGGCTATTTGTTTGACTTGTAATTTAACGAATCATGTTCAAGCTCTAAAGTTTTATTTGGAAAAATATCACTTCGGATTGAACTTTCCAACTGTAGAGTCTGACTCCTCTAACCAAAGCTACAAGTGTTCAAGAAAAAACTGCTTAGTAGTACAACCCATTACAGTGCCATAACTTACGTCTACATCTATAGACGTACAGTATGTCTACAACTAAGGCGGGGGAAAAAACCTTTATTATTTACAAGTGAAAACAAAGCTCAGAAACCTTGGTTATTAGCACCATTGTTGGGTCTCCAATCCCTGGCTAAGTGACCAGAACTAGGTGCCCCATTAAACTGTCCATTAGGTAAACTTCCTACATTACTAATGCCATAAGGGCACCACGTGCCTTGCTGTTGCACACTCATCGGTGGCTGAAGAGGTTGCATTTGCTGAGCAACAGGAGGCCAGGGAGGTCGCTGGAATGTCTGGTATGTCATATGTGGGGCCAGTGCAGGATTTTGGACGGGTTGGGGTGCCGGGGCTGGTGGTCCTGGGTGTGAAGCTTGTGGTTGCCATTCTGGGATGTCATCATCATCGTCATTCCATGGTTCTGTGGGTATTCCACTACCACCACCATTTGTACCATTTTGTCCATATTTCTGAATCAATTCTCTCATTTGGTCAACCTGCCGGACTGGGGCACGAAGAAGATTATGTTGCCTAGAACCTGTCCCACGACTCGGGGCAGGTTTCAGATTGGAGTGAGATGAGGGCAGGTTAGGCCCACCAGAGAAGTTAAACTCTGGTAAATCATCCTCCTCCCTATGACCCGGCGGGCCAAATCCAGGCGGCACATCATCTTCTTCGTCAGGTTGGGGAGGTTTATTGAGACTAGGGGGAGAGGGACCACTGCTAGGGGCTAAGCTACGATAATTTCTGTTCATATCATTAACAGCATTATGGCCCCCAGTGTGGTTTTTAGTCATTTGTTTCTGATGAGACAAGGAATTGGGCGAAATTGCAGGGGGTGTTATTTGCACTTTTCTCCATACAACAATTCCAATTAGGCCATCATCGATATTATTTAGTTTCTCAGTGTAGCTCTTAGGAAGATGATTGATTATCATATCAACTGTTTTTGAGCGAGGAGGACAAAGGTAGAGCTCCACTCCTGGAGCAGGCTCAGCAAATCCCAATCGTTCATCTGTAATGTAAGAATCAACCAACTGCAGAGAGCAAGAGAGACACGGTTAGCAACATTGAACTAAGCTGTCCCTTATGGGACAGATTTCATTACTTTTAGGGGAGTGGGGGGGGTGGCAAAAGAGGGCCATACTGCCATAGCCTGACTAACGAAAAAGGATATTAGATGAGATACCTCGAGAAGACTAGAGCGTTCACTATCCGTAGATCCTTCCTTCAGTACAAAATGGGATACCTGGCAATTAAAAGCAAACATTTTCAACAAATTCTACAAGTTAAAACAATACAATCAGGTCTTATAAACCCAGAAGACATCAACAGAACATAGATTATTAAAGGTAAAGGTGTAGCTCATAAAGATTGATGTGAAATTCTTTGGAGGGCAGTGATTAATAACTGAGATAGAATATTGTCTGCAGTATTACCACGTGCTCCTAACAAGACATTGAGAAGTGAAAGGAGGGACTACATCTCTCTGAAGTAAAAACCTAAACCCAGAAACAATCGTCTATGACAGTTTTCTTATGGCATGTTTTCCATCAAAAGCTCAGGACTAAAAGCAGTTAACATTTTTTCTTTGGAAGGCCACCCAAACTTAAGAAAGGGCGTCCAGTGAGGGAATATGAGACCAACATGGCATCAATGCAAGTGAAAGCTTAATTAATCTACAGTATAATGTAACCTCTGTTTTTCTAAGAGATTAGGCATGGAGCTCCTCCCTACAACTCTACAAGCATAAGAAAAAACACTCTTCTGCTCATCTTGCTACTTCAACAATAGATAAATTAATTCAAAAAGAGGATTCCAAGCCATAATCAGAATAATACAAAGACATGATAGCTAAGGGAAATAATGGAATGGAAACTCGGATATACCATAATTGAGCGGCTCCGGGACATAGGAAGCGCTTGCAGGAACTTATCGAATGCATCAAGCCTAACACGACCCTTGATGTCAAAGGACTCTGCCCATTCTTTAGTATTGGCTTTTTCGCCACTGAAAAAAAAAAAAACAAATGGGAGTTTAGTATAGGCAATAGCTTAAAGTACAAATTTCTTAGAACCAACTTCACATTCAAAAGAATCATGTTTGAATTAAGAAGTAACATAGAAATAACCACTGCCTCCTGAAGCACATCACAGTTCAAGCTCTCTCCAAACCCCAAAAATAGGAACCACATCAGTTTACCAGAGAGAAAGATACAGGTTCAACAAGAAACCAACCATATACAGAATTTAGACATTAGTTATGCTCAGATATCAATATGTAACCAGTAAGCTCTCTCCAAACCCCAAAAATAGGAACCACATCAGTTTACCAGAGAGAAAGATACAGGTTCAACAAGAAACCAACCATATACAGAATTTAGACATTAGTTATGCTCAGATATCAATATGTAACCAGTTAAAGACCATATTGTAATTACATGAAGACTGCTATTTTGCAGAACAGGTATACAGAGACAGAACCCAGAAGAAATCTTAGGCTAAATATTTCAGGAAATCTTTTATTTTTATATTTTAATGAGATACCAAGATATGAACTACCCAGAAGCTTGTATTGACAACTCCTATTGCTCATGTCAGAACTTGCAAATCTATCATAGTAGATGAATTAGGGTAATTAAAACATCTGCAGTTCTATACCATACTCATCACCAAAAAAAGACAAATGATAGAAAAGTTCATTAGCTTCTAAAAGAAAAGGGAAATGATTCAACAGTCAACCACAGTATCAATGGTAATAGATGTTTCCAAACAATACAACTAAGAATGAGACACCAACAATACACAAGAAGAACAGCTAAACAGAAAGAAAAGCCCACCTTTTAACTAAGGCTACAAAATTGGCCGTGGAAGAAATATTAAGCTGCAGTAGTCCTTCCCATACATATTCTTGCTTGGGAAGATGAACAGTATGGATATCCAATCCTCTATGAGTGTCGGCCAATTTCTTATTAGCATCTACAATTTTGCTTTCCACACCAACTTCCTCCATTTTTGGAGAAGCTATCTTCACAGATTGTTTTGGAGACAGTACCGGTGATCTGGATTTAAAGCCCACATCTAATCTTTCCTTATCCATTTCAAGAGTAGTTGTCTCAGAATCAACTGGTAAATTCTCAAAAGGTGGCTCATTATTGAGGGACTCCATGAATTCATCCAAGGATACAATAGGAGGAAGATCTTTCATATCATCCACCATTAGTCCTTGCATATCAGTGCCATCACTGGGAATGGTAATTTCACACTGATCGTACTGTTCTACCTTGGTTGGATCAGCTTTAGGACGACCTGCATTAGACCTATTGACCTTTGAACGTTTATGAGAAGGTACACTTATCTCAGGTGAAATATCCTCAGAAGGACCCATATCAGTCTCAAAGTCCACTTGGTATTCACCTTTGTGTGTTTTCTTCACTAATCGCCTCATATTAACATCAGAATCAGGTAGGACTTTCATCTGATCAAGTGCTTCTGCTTTCGCAATTCGCCACTCCGAAAGTTCTTTAGAAGCAAGTTCCTCTGCCGTCATTGAACACAGACGATCAGGGGGAATCTCACCAGACATTACCCTTTCTCGTAACTCAGGGTTATTACGATCTTTCAAGTTGAATAACAATGACCTTCCCTTCTCTTTATACTTCTTATTTACACCACCAAATAATTTAAAAAGTTCTGTTTCAATTTCTAAAGCAAGAGATTCAGGACATGGCATTGGTTTCTCCTTTTCATCAATAATTACATCACCATGCATTACCTCATAATTCCTGATGTTCTCAACGTCCCATGAAAGCCCATTTCCCTGTAAGAGCTCATCTTTGAAAAACAAGCCATCACCAAACAGTGTATCTTCACCAGATAAAATGGGATTAGACTGGAATTCTGTCCCCATAAAGCTCCATGTGTGAGTGTCTTCTCTGCATGTTTCTTTAGGATAGGTTCCAGCATATGATTTCTTGTCATCGCTGCATACGCCAGCAAGAATGCAGTCAGTAACAGGCTCTTGAACCTCAACAAGTTCTACATTAGCAGCTTCAGAACTTGATTCACAAACTAAAGGTTTATGTACATTTAGGCCCTCCTGAGTTTTTGCTTCAACTTCATTTCCAGTCTTCATCTTCCCATCTGAGGAACCTTCTCGCTGCTGTGAAACCAGAGCCAGAGCAGAAGCTAAAGATTCTCTGAGCTTAGCCCTAACGGAATCACACGACTCTGCCTGGCTTTTCGGAGACACTTCTGGCTGTGCATTTTTCTTTGTAACGCTTGTCTGTGATTTATTCACAGGAGATTCCAATTGCACCAACTTTTTACCAGAGGCACCAACCCTTGATAAGTTTGACATAGATTTTTTATTGGGAGCTTGTGACACTGACACATTAAGGCCCTTGGCATTTGACCCCACTGGGGCCACTCTCTTATTAGAAGTCATCTTTTGTAAGCCCCATTTATCAGGTAATGGCTCAGTTGTTGCCTTCCGTTTGTTTGGCATCAACATTTCCAACTGCCCAGAATATGGCTGCAAACCTACATTATTTGGCATATATTCAGACTTCTCATGTTGAATGCCAGATGTTGAGATTAGGTCGCTGTTTAAAGGTTTTACTGCTCCCTCTAATGTTTCTGTCATCGAAGAATCAGCTCTGCTCATAACAGAATTCAAATGGCTCATTTGACTATCTGGCAATGTTGGCAGAGATAATGGGCCTGAGACGAAAGTGTTCAACATGTTGAACGAGCACAAACACAGATCTGCAAATTCGTACTTTCACCGCATCTAACCCAAAAGTGTCACAGGAATAATGATTAGCAAGCCTGCATATACAAAAATACAAATACTTATCAGAACTACATGTGTCGGTAATTGTGTATCATTTGTTAGGAAAAATAAATAGGCTTAACATGAAGGCTGAAAAGATGAATAAAAGGAACTTGGCCTGAGGCATAAATTTGGCAGATAACAAAACCCACTCACGGTGTATTCAAAACCTACTTCTTAATAACACTATCTTAATATAATTACTAGCCATCAGTCCATCACCAATGCAGACCATGGGGAAACTGCTTAAGTGCAGAGTAGGCTTCAAATGCACCAGCGTACTTTCTCTGCTCTTTATGGTGAAAGAATGTACTGTAACACAGAAAACACGAGAAAGGGAAGGATATAGTGTATTATAAACACATGCCATGCGCTCAAGCATAAGGTTAAACAAGTAATTTCCTTGGGAAAAGAAAACCAAGAATTTGGGGTGCTTTTGTGTAGTAAAATACCATGAGACATTTGTATTGACAAAAAACAAAATTCATTGCATACCTATATCACACTATCTAGTATAAGATAATTTTTACATGAAACCATCTTACATGAAAAAGAAACATGCACCCCATTTTCACCAAGCACCTAACCCAAAGCTGTAGGACCTTCTTAAGCCTCAGTTCACCACAAGCTGTCAAAAACATTTGAAGCACCCCTAGCAATCACAATGGTTGGTTCAGTTGTTGCAACCAAACTTCATGAAGTGCAAGTTCCGAATTTGGCTATTTCATAAAGGATATTTCTCAATACTCCACAAAACTCTCTTGTTGACCTTTGACATTTAAGTTTCGGTTCACAACTCTATTGATTCAGTGGATCCCCATAGGACATTCTCATTATCCATAAAACATAACTTTTAACTCAATATGATAAACTCGTGATATCGATAAACCTAGCCTCTAGCTAACCTACCTCCCATCTAAGAGTAAATCAACTATACGAAAGATCACAAATAGAGTATCTACACACAAACTTCAGAACCTAGTCTATACCCACCAATCGTAGAAGCGCAACATCTAGAGCTCTTAGTCACAAACCGACTATGAGAACATCGCAATCAAAACTCAAATCTTATAAAAGCACCACTACCTTAACAACCCAGTTCTACATATACCAATTTCAGTAAATACCAATCACCTACCAAACATAAAAACCTTAAAAAAAACCCTAATATCAGCAAACAAAAAATCCCAAAAATTTTCACCAATTTAAGCTCATCCACATTCGAAAAACCCCGATCAAAATACCACCTCAGAAAAATCCTAATAAAAAAACCCACCACAACAAACCCCAAATTATAACACAATCGCTGACAAAACAGTTCAAATTTCAAATTAATAATACAATCATCCGGTCAAAATAAACCCTAAAAAATGAAAATACTCAATAAAAAAAGGAAAAAATGGACCCCCAAACCGACCCGAATTGAATCCAACCAGCAGAAAATCGAATAATAGATATCAATGGATTGACATGCAAAAGCGAGTAAACAGGCATGTTAAGATTAATACATACCGATTACAGAAGAAGCGAATTTCCGAAGACGCAGGTTCAGTGAAGTCGAAGGACGGGGAGAATGAAGATTTGGAGGGTCGGAGGAGAAGAGGAGGAAGGAGCTAGAACCCTAAAAAGTTGAGAGATAAGTCTAGGGTAGGATCCCAGGGATTGATAGATGATTGAGATGGGAATAGAGGTGGAGAACTAGAGATGTTAAGGTCTTGCTGTTGAAAGTTTGTCGCAGTCTACACTTAGTTTTTATTGGACATTTTCGTAATTTTACTTATTTTTTTGGTATGAAATATTTTTAAAATAATTCATAACATATACAGAGTATCTTTTATCGATAAATAATATTTTCACAGGAGAATTTGACAGTATATTTGAAATATATTGAGAATAAAAAAGTTGTTTATAAAAATACTAATAAAATTAATTTTTTTTTACAACAATAAAAACAAGTTATTTGATAGAGTTGATTGTTAATTCATCCCTTAATGATATTTTATTATTTAATTTCTTCATAATAATACTATACACCCTCATAATTACAAAGTATATTTTCTAGCTAGATAAAGCTCCTTTTATAATTTATTTACTAGAAACCCTCATAAACTAGGATTATTATAAAGTCAAGCATATAATTCATAAGTTTGGAATAAATATTTAAGTATTCTCTCTATCCCACTAAAATATTTCTTTTAATTTTATACTACTTATACATTATATTATAAATAATAATCAAATAATAGCATATTACCTTAAACTATTTACATTATTGAGTATAAAAATAATAGCCCATACTTGTCTCATTGTTAGTATTTACTTTTCAACTTTTTTTTTTTAACATGTGCTAACATTAAAAACAAATATTTGTTCATTTCCTTACTAACACAGTAATACTTACTACCTCTAGGGGGAAATGAGCCAAGGCAAGGCCACTCTTATGTTCTTATCAATTATTTTACTTAACTCAATATAAGCTGTAATACCCCATATTTTAAACATTATATTAAGAATATTTTAGTACAAAATAAATAATTTAAAAATTATTTTGGCACCAATCACAATTATGGAACTTCATTTATATATTTATTTTATAAATTTATTAAGAAAATTATTTAATTTTATAAATAAATATTTAATTCCTCAATTATTCCATTAAAATTCCAAAAAAAGCCCTCTAAAATATCCAAAGTATCCACTTTTATTCTAGAATATTCTAAAAGCTTTTAAAACATTATTCTTAACAAAAAAAATATAGTTTAATATATTTATAAAGATTATTTTTTAATTTAAAATGGATAATGTTGAAAATATGATATATTTACCAAAGAAAAAAATATATATATATTTTAAAAAAAAAATTTGACCATATCTAATAATGGTCAGCTACCATGATTAGAATTTAAAAAAAAATAATTTATTATTATATATATTTAACCCTAATTTAAAGGATAATTTTAGTTGAAAAGATAAGTTTAAATTAAAAATAATAGATTTTAAAAAATAAAAAAATAAAAATAATAAATTCTATCCTTATCCTATCCTTTTTCTATGATTTATATTTCAAAAAAAAAATTTATTATAAAATTTTATCTTTTTTAACTAATTCTAATTGGTTTGTTTTGAATTAAATAATTTTAATTGGTTAAATTATTTAATAATTTAATTATTTTATAATTAAAAGATTTTTCTGAAATTTTGAGGATAATTATCAATTTAAATTCATATTTATCTTTTAGTGTTTTAAAATTCTAAAATTCATCCTAATTTCTACTATAAATAGACCCTTAAATCTCACCTAATTCTTCACACAAAAATCATTAAACCCTTTCTCTTTCTCTCAAACTTTCTCCCTCTCTCTCAAGCCACTCTCTGCATCTCTTCGGCCATCTGGTGCCACCAACAACCACCAGCCTCCGTGAGCATCCTATTTCCCTAACTATTTAATTGTTTTAATTATTTTGCAAACTGTTTAATTCTTAAAACTATTTCTAAACATAATTAAAGTTTCAATATTATATGCATAATTATTGTGTTGCATTGTGTTGATTAGTTTATCTTAAATTGATAGGAGGATCAACTTGAAGTTTAGTAAAGAGTTGTTAGAAAGTACTAGAATTTAAGGTACGTATATGTGTTAAATCTTTTTATGTGCAATTGAATATATTATTTTGTGAATTATATTGTGCTAAAATATTTTTAAATATATGTTTATATATGGCTATGTATTTGAAATTTCGATAACAAAAAAAAGGGTGATATACATTTATCTTATTTTATTTAATATGTATCATGTTTCAAAAGGGCCGAATGGCATTTGAGATTTTATAAATTTCAATGAACTTTAATAATTAAAGCAAGGTATTTGTATTTAAGGAGTTATAAAAGGAGAGTTATTATTATTATTATATATTACCGCTTGATTTCATAATCAAGAATGGTTCATGCTTCAAAGTCCACTTGTTGGCAAATAAAAGGAAACTCCAAGGATAGATCCGTGATGGGATAACTAACTTGGGGGGTGTGCACACTTAGGATCAAGGAGGGGATATAAGAAGAGGAAATTGTTTTTATTAAGTGTTTTAATAATTTCATTTGTATTGGATTATTATAAAGAAAGGTTCGAAGTTTATTAATATATAAGAAGGCAAGTTTGAAATGAAGGAATTTAAAAGTCAAAGTATTTCTTTTATCATGTATACGTACACAATGTTTTTACATTGACACGTATTTTCCTATTTGTTTTGGTTCGCCCTACTTACCATTTATGGTGAGTAGGTTTGCAGGAATAAATATGCATGGGAGCATTACATCAAGGGGCACATACTATTTAGGAGTTTTATAATTTTTCTTAATCAAATTTTATACCTTTGGATAATCAAAATTATAATTCTTTTTAATAAATAAATTGAGTTTTTCTTCCGCTGCAATATAGTAGTTAGTTAGCACAGCCGAAGCGTGGTGACACGTGGCGGTAATACCCCTAAGTTACTAAAATTACTATCATTATTATTATTATGTTAGTAATTTGGGGGTGTTACAAAGTGGTATCAGATTTCTAGGTTATAAAAGATTAAAATTTGAAATAATAAACCTGTGAGTAGACATAGCAATGGGCATGTAGGATAGAGTTTCGCATTCTCATGCATAAAATAAAGTATATTTTCTTACAATAAATTATTTTGTTTTGGAAAGATGGAAATGTTGGTGATCAAGTGTAACACTCTCTGTCTAAGGAAGGTTTGACCGACCTGGGAGAGTGTTCCATTAAGTAATGGTTTCTGGCTAGGAAAGGCTCTCGTCAATGTCGTACGTAACTTACCTGGGAAACCATTGGCTTGATTTAACCGCATAGACATCAAGTACACTATTAAAAGTTTCAAAATTAAAATAGTTGCAAAATAAAAGAATTTCAAGCATACTTAAATACAATCAAGGATGGTCTAATAAAATGACCAATCTGGATTACTTGTTGCAAATTTAGGTTATAAACTTTCTCAAGGATAGGAGAAAGTATGTTTCCTGTGCATGAAATCAAGAAATTGTGAATTATGTGCTTAAATGTATCCAATTTTTCATATGCCTATCTATAGTCAAGTAAAGCCAAGTATTTTAGTCGAGAAGTTCGTTACATGCAAAATTTATTTGAATAAAGTGAATGTTTGTTCTAGGATTTATATGTTTCAAAGTGTTTTCAACATGATTATTTGATCATTCAGGCATTATGTCGAGTCGAATGCTTAATCGAAACTCTCGAACCACCCGAAGTGGCCTTAGGAGGACAGTCAAGCACCTAACCGCTTTAACTCAATCTCTAGCTCAAGTAATGACTAATCAACTGAATAGGCAGCCAATAAATGACACTTTTGGAGAGATTTTCAAAAGAATTTCAAGTAGTAAACCTCCAAGTTATAACGGAAAAGAAGACCCAGCTAGCCTAGAGAACTGGATTAGGGAGTTTGATAAGCTTTTTGATGCTGTACATTGTCCCGAGAATATGAAGGTAAATAGTGCAGTCCTCTACCTTAAGGAAGAAGCTGACTTATGGTGGTCTCAATCTAAGGAAAATATCGAAAGAACTCCTGATTTTGGGTGGTCAACTTTCAAAGAAGCCCTTAGGAGTAAGTTCTATCCGCCTTACCTTAAGAAACAAAAGTGCATGGAATTTACAAACCTTAGAATGGGAGGCATGACTGTTAATGAATATTATGCTAAGTTTATTGAACTTATGAGATTCGCTCCAGAGGTAGTCCCGACCGAAGCCATGAAGGCGCAGAGATTTGAACAAGGCCTAACCTTAACCTTACAAGGGAAGTTAGGAGGGGTCACTTTCGAAACCTTAGATGAGGTGTATGGGAGAGCCGCTCACTTGTATGGGATTAGGGGAAGAGAATTAGAGAACCAAATCTTAGGGGAAAAGAGAAAGGGAAATGGAAACTTCTATGGAGGTGATAAAAGAGTTAAAACCAATGGGAATTTTCAAGGGAAAAGAGAATTTAAGGGAAACCTTGGAAAGGGAAGAGAAAACCAAGGGGAGAGTGAGAAGTCTAAGAGAATTTTCCATTGCAAAAGGTGTGACAAGAATCACCCCGGGAGAGACTGCGAAGGAAACCTTGTAACCTGTCGTTTTTGTCAAAAATTGGGACATCGAGAGTATGAATGTTATAAAAAGACCTCTGGTGGTCCTAGTGTCCCTACTCAAAATGGCAAACCTCCTCAAAATGGTCAGCCTAGTTCAATCCAACTAAACGAGAATCCTAAACCTGCGTTAGGTGCAAATTACAATCCTCCTAAAGGCCGAGTATTTGTTATGAATAGTCGTGAGGCTGGATCAACTTCTGAAGTAGTAGCTGGTAATTTCTCTATCTGTAAATTGCCTGCAAAAGTTCTTTTTGATTCTGGAGCATCTCATTCATTCATTTCTAAGAGTTTAGTAGAAAGTCTAAAGTCAGAAGAATCAGAATCCATTTCTTTAGACGTGGCTTTACCGTCTGGGGAAGTTATGTGTTGTACTAAGTTGCATTCTAAAATACCTCTAGTAATTGCCGGAGTTGAATTTCCATCAGACTTAATAGAATTTGAAATGGGTGACTTAGATGTGATCTTGGGTATGGACTGGATGGGAAATTTTAAAGCTCGAATTGATTGTGAAGCTCATAAGGTATCATTGGTTGGACCTAATAAGGTCAGGGTTACTTATCGTAGAGAAGGGAAGAAAACTGGATTGAAGATCATCTCTGCCTTACAAATAAAGAAATGTGTTCAGAAGGGCTATCCTTTATACCTATGTAGTGTTCAAGAAATTCGAGAAGGAGAAGATGGAAATAAGCAAGATATTTCAGTTGTTTGTGAATTTCCGGACATTTTTCCAGAAGAGATTCCAGGAATGCCTCCAATAAGAGATGTTGAGTTCACTATAGATCTAGTGCCTGGAACAGGACCGATCTCTAAGGCCCCCTATAGGATGGCACCAGCTGAATTAAAGGAGTTGAAAGCTCAATTGGATGATTTACTAGACAAAGGCTATATCAGGCCTAGTTCGTCACCTTAGGGAGCCCCAGTGTTGTTTGTCAAGAAGAAAGATGGAAGTTTGAGGTTATGCATTGATTATAGAGAATTGAATAATGTGACTGTGAAGAATAAATACCCACTTCCGAGGATAGATGACCTATTTGATCAGTTAAAAGGGGCAGGGGTATTTTCTAAGATTGACTTGAGGCCTGGATATCACCAGTTGAGGATTGCCGAGCAAGACATCTCAAAGAGTGCGTTTAGGACTCGTTATGGACACTATGAATTTACAGTAATGCCATTTGGGTTGACTAATGCACCAGCGGTGTTCATGGATTTGATGCACCGAATTTTTAGGCCTTACTTAGATAGGTTTGTGATTGTCTTCATTGATGATATTTTGGTGTACTCAAGGGATATGAAGGATCATGAAAAACATTTAAAAACGGTCTTGACAACTTTGAGGGAAAATCAGTTATATGCGAAATTTTCTAAGTGTGAGTTCTGGATGGAAAAAGTATCCTTTTTGGGACATGTGATATCTAAGGAAGGGGTATCCGTGGATCCAGCAAAGATTCAAGCAGTAAGTGAATGGCCAACACCGAAGAGTGTATCGGATATTCGAAGTTTCTTGGGATTAGCAGGCTATTATCGGCGATTACTTTTCGAAGATATCTAGACCCATGACCAGCCTTATGAAAAAAGAGTGTAGGTTTATCTGGACTCCAGAGTGTGAAGAGGCATTTCAAACTTTAAAGGATAAGTTAACATCGGCACCAATCTTAGCCTTACCAGATGGAAGTGACCAGTATGAGGTATATAGTGACGCATCCAAGTTTGGGTTAGGTTGTGTATTGATGCAAAACAGAAGGGTGATAGCCTATGCCTCTAGGCAACTGAAACCATATGAAGTTAACTACCCGACTCATGATTTGGAGCTAGCAGCGATAGTTTTTGCCTTAAAGATTTGGAGACATTACCTTTATGGAGTAACTTGTAAGATTTATACGGATCATAAGAGTTTAAAATATATTTTCACCCAGAAGGAGTTAAACATGAGGCAAAGGAGATGGTTGGAGCTTATCAAAGATTATGATTTGGATATTCAATATCACGAAGGTAAAGCCAATGTGGTGGCAGATGCATTAAGTAGGAAGTCAAACCATTCGATGAATGCAATAATTTTGCCTGATCAGTTATGTATAGAATTCCAGAAAATGAACTTAGAGGTAGTGGAACAAGGGGGAGTACAAGAATGTATTAATTCCATGGAAATCCATCCATCCATTTATGATGAGATTCGGGAAAGCCAACTAAAAGATGAAAAATTAGAAAATATCAAAGAGAAAATCTGGGAAGGACATACCCTAAACTTTACGATTGCTGATGATGGTAGTATTAGGTTTAAAGGAAGATGGTGTGTTCCATCCAATAAAGGAGATTTAAAGAATAGATTGATGGAAGAAGCTCATAGTTCACCTTACTCTATGCATCCTGGAGGAGATAAGTTGTACAAAGACATGAAGAAGACATTTTGGTGGCCCAATATGAAGAAGGAAGTAGCCGAATTTGTTGCTAGGTGCCTTACTTGTCAGAAGGTAAAGATTGAGCATAAGCGTCCGCGGGGTAAGATTCAACCATTGGCAATTCCTTGTTGGAAATGGGATTCGATCTCTATGGATTTTGTAGGAGCTCTACCTAAAACAAGGGCCGGTAAGATACTATTTGGGTGGTTGTAGATAGACTCACTAAGACTGCCATTTTTATATCCATGAAGAGTACTTGGACAATGAACCAATTAGGAAAAGCTTATGTGAAATTCGTGGTGAAGTATCATGGGGTGCCTAAGGACATTGTGTCGGACAGAGATTCGAGATTTTTGTCCAATTTTTGGAAGAGTTTGCAGAAGGCAATGGGAACGAAGTTACTTATGAGCACAGCATTCCACCCCGCTACTGACGGTCAGACTGAAAGAACCATTCAAACCTTGGAAGATATGTTAAGGGCATGTGTGATGGAGTATCAAGGGTCATGGGAGGATTACTTAGACCTAATCGAATTTTCTTATAATAACAGTTATCATGCCAGTATTAGAATGGCACCTTTTGAGGCACTTTATGGAAGAAAGTGTAGGAGTCCAGTGTGTTGGAATGATATAAGTGAAACTGTAATACTTGGACCAGAAATGATCCAAGAAACTATTAAACACGTGAAGATGATCCAGGAAAAGATTAAAGCAGCACAAGACCGTCAAAAGAGCTATGCAGACTCCAAGAGGCGAGATGAGGAATATGAAGTTGGAGAAAAGGTTTTATTAAAAGTTTCTCCCATGAAAGGAGTGATGAGGTTTGGGAAAAAGGGAAAATTGAGTCCGAAGTACATTGGACCCTATGAGGTGTTGAAAAGAGTGGGCAAAGTGGCTTATGAGTTGGAACTGCCTAATGAACTAGAGAAAGTGCATAACGTATTTCATATATCTCAATTGAAGAAATATGTACCGGATGCAAGTCATGTGTTACGTCCCGAATCAATAGAAATGGACGAAAATTTGACTTATGAAGAAAGACCAGTTCGAATCTTGGATAGGAAGGTTAGAAGCACCAGAAACAGAGATGTAAAAATAGTGAAAGTGCTATGGTCAAATCATGAGACCGAAGAGGCAACTTGGGAGGCAGAAGATGAAATGAAGAAGAAATATCCAAACCTATTTTCTAAGGTTAGTAGTCGAGTCACGGGGACGTGATTTTCTTTTAAGGGGGGTAGAATGCGATAGAGTTTCGCGCTTTGCTATTTTCAGGACATGCAAGAGTCAATTATATTAGTTATAGGAATTAGCTTCATATGTCACATGCATTGCATTCAAAAGTTTCTTTAAAATGTTTTCAAAGTTTTGCGGACAAAACTTCTTTTAAGGGGGGTAGACTGTAATACCCCATATTTTAGACATTATATTAAGAATATTTTAGTACAAAATAAATAATTTAAAAATTATTTTGGCACCAATCACAATTATGGAACTTCATTTATATATTTATTTTATAAATTTATTAAGAAAATTATTTAATTTTATAAATAAATATTTAATTCCTCAATTATTCCATTAAAATTCCAAAAAAAAGCCCTCTAAAATATCCAAAGTATCCACTTTTATTCTAGAATATTCTAAAAGCTTTTAAAACATTATTCTTAACAAAAAAAATATAGTTTAATATATTTATAAAGATTATTTTTTAATTTAAAATGGATAATGTTGAAAATATGATATATTTACCAAAGAAAAAAAAATATATATATTTTAAAAAAAAAAATTTGACCATATCTAATAATGGTCAGCTACCATGATTAGAATTTAAAAAAAAATAATTTATTATTATATATATTTAACCCTAATTTAAAGGATAATTTTAGTTGAAAAGATAAGTTTAAATTAAAAATAATAGATTTTAAAAAAAAATAATAAATTCTATCCTTATCCTATCCTTTTTCTATGATTTATATTTCAAAAAAAAAAATTTATTATAAAATTTTATCTTTTTTAACTAATTCTAATTGGTTTGTTTTGAATTAAATAATTTTAATTGGTTAAATTATTTAATAATTTAATTATTTTATAATTAAAAGATTTTTCTGAAATTTTGAGGATAATTATCAATTTAAATTCATATTTATCTTTTAGTGTTTTAAAATTCTAAAATTCATCCTAATTTCTACTATAAATAGACCCTTAAATCTCACATAATTCTTCACACAAAAATCATTAAACCCTTTCTCTTTCTCTCAAACTTTCTCCCTCTCTCTCAAGCCACTCTCTGCATCTCTTCGGCCATCTGGTGCCACCAACAACCACCAGCCTCCGTGAGCATCTTATTTCCCTAACTATTTAATTGTTTTAATTATTTTGCAAACTGTTTAATTCTTAAAACTATTTCTAAACATAATTAAAGTTTCAATATTATATGCATAATTATTGTGTTGCATTGTGTTGATTAGTTTATTTTAAATTGATAGGAGGATCAACTTGAAGTTTAGTAAAGAGTTGTTAGAAAGTACTAGAATTTAAGGTACGTATATGTGTTAAATCTTTTTATGTGCAATTGAATATATTATTTTGTGAATTATATTGTGCTAAAATATTTTTAAATATATGTTTATATATGGCTATGTATTTGAAATTTCGATAACAAAAAAAAGGGTGATATACATTTATCTTATTTTATTTAATATGTATCATGTTTCAAAAGGGCCAAATGGCATTTGAGATTTTATAAATTTCAATGAACTTTAATAATTAAAGCAAGGTATTTGTATTTAAGGAGTTATAAAAGGAGAGTTATTATTATTATTATATATTACCGCTTGATTTCATAATCAAGAAGGGTTCATGCTTCAAAGTCCACTTGTTGGCAAATAAAAGGAAACTCCAAGGATAGATCCGTGATGGGATAACTAACTTGGGGGGTGTGCACACTTAGGATCAAGGAGGGGATATAAGAAGAGGAAATTGTTTTTATTAAGTGTTTTAATAATTCCATTTGTATTGGATTATTATAAAGAAAGGTTCGAAGTTTATTAATATATAAGAAGGCAAGTTTGAAATGAAGGAATTTAAAAGTCAAAGTATTTCTTTTATCATGTATACGTACACAATGGTTTTACATTGACACGTATTTTCCTATTTGTTTTGGTTCGCCCTACTTACCATTTATGGTGAGTAGGTTTGCAGGAATAAATATGCATGGGAGCATTACATCAAGGGGCACATACTAGTTAGGAGTTTTATAATTTTTCTTAATCAAATTTTATACCTTTGGATAATCAAAATTATAATTCTTTTTAATAAATAAATTGAGTTTTTCTTCCGCTGCAATATAGTAGTTAGTTAGCACAGCCGAAGCGTGGTGACACGTGGCGGTAATACCCCTAAGTTACTAAAATTACTATCATTATTATTATTATGTTAGTAATTTGGGGGTGTTACATAAGCAATACTCAAAATAACCATTCGAAATTTGTCATGTTAATAACCCTTCAAAATAACTCAATAACCAATCGAGCGCACAATTTCCTTTGCTCGCACCACCTAATGAGTCGTGTTAATCAAATTACACCAATTTCTGGTTCGTCACTCAATAAAGTTTGCACACATGAGAGATCGTTTATCAAAGGCACATCCTATGCGCAAGTCCGTAGTAAGCATAATGATGATTTTTGAGACAGAGGGCCAAAAGTAAGTGGGACTTCTGTGAGGTTCAATCATCTAGTTTCTTCTTCAAGTCTGTTAAAGAGAGGAAGTCTAAAAATGAAATTAGAGTCCTTAAAATTGGAGAAAATGAATGGACTTTGATCAAGCTAGTATTAAACAGGAATTTGTCAACTATTTCTAACATATTTATATGGACAATTCCACATCTCAACTCCTTGATGGCAAGAAAAATGAATGGCTTCAACCCTTACTGGGTTTAGATGATTTTTCCCTATAACATATGATGAAGCCTTTTTCTCCTAATGAAATCACATCAATTGTCTTCAGTATGAAGCCTCTAAAAGCTCTTAGACCAGATGGCATAGTGGTTCATCTAGAAAAGTTGGAGTAAATGTTAGAGTTATATCATTCCTATTGTCATGCATTTCTTCAGTTCATCCTCTATGCCAAGGCAGCAGAACATAACTTATATTGCCCTGATTCCCAAATCTTCTAGGCCGGACTCAGTTCCTCAATTCAGACCCATTGGTCTTTGCAACACTATTCACAAGATTATATCAAAGTGTCGGGTGTTGCGTCTTAAACCAATTATAGCTAGCCTGGTCAGCGATTTCCAAAATGTTTTTGTTTTAGGGAGAATAATGTCTGATAATAATATAATTTCCCATGAACTCCTCCATAGGAAAAAGAATAGAAAAAAATGCAGAAATTTCAGTGCTCTTCTAAAAATTGATCTAAATAAAGCTTATGACAGAATAAATTAGAAGTTCATAGAGAAAAAGTCCTGCAGGCCATGAAGTTCCCGCAACAATGGATTAGGTGGATTATGCATTTCATAACATTAGTCTCTTATTCCATCTTTGTCAATGTGAGCCCTCAATTTTCTTTTCTCTTCAGGCAGGTTTGAGACAGGAGATCTCTATCCCATATATTTTCATTCTTTGCATGGAAATCCTATTTAGAAGATTGATAACTCTAGAGTCCAAAAGCCTCATCTAGAGGTTGCCAATGGGTGTGAGAGTCCAAGAATTTCTCACATTTTCTTTGTTGATGATGCTTTATTCTTCTTCAAGGCTACTCCCAACTCTTGCTTGCTAATAAGGAAAATAATTGATTCCTTTTGCCAAATCTTAGGGAAAATTGTCAGCCCTGAAAAATTCTTAATTATCTATAGTCCTAATGTAATACCCCGTATTTTAAATATTTTAAAAAATTTATATGCTAAGTTATATTTAAAATTAAATGTACATTATATATTAGAATTTTAAATAAAATTATTTTAAAAAAGTTTTAGTATAATTAAATAATTTAAAAAGTATTTTGATCCAATTATAATTATGGACCTCTATTTATATATTTTTTTTATAATTTTATTAAGAAAATTATTTAATTTCATAAATAAATATTTAATTCCTCAATTATTCCATTAAATTTCCAAAAATACCCACAAAAATATCTCGAAAAATATCTAGAGTATCCATTTTTATTCTAAAATATTATAGAAGATTTTAAGATTTTATTATTAGAAAAAAAATCAGTTTAAAATATTTATAAAGATTATTTTTAATTTAAAACCGATAATATTAAGAATCGGATATATTTACTATAAAAAAATTCTATCATATCTAATCATGGCCAGCTGCCATGATTAGAATTTTTTAAAAAATAATTTAAATAATTATTATATTATTTTATCCTAATTTAAAGGATAGTTTTAGTTGAAAATATAATTTTAATTTAAAAATAATAGATTTTCAAAAAAATAAAAATAAAAATAAATTCTAACCTTATCATATCCTTTTTCTATGATTGATATTTCAAAAAAAATATATTACTATTATAAAATTTATCTTTTTTAACTAATTTTAAATGGTTTATTTTGAATTAAATGACTTTAATTGGTTAAATTATTTAATAATTAAGTTATTTTAAAAATAAAATATTTTTTCTGAAAATTTAGCGGATAATTATTATTTTAAATTTAAACTTATCTTTTAGTGTTTTTAAATCCTAAAATTTATCCTAATTTCTACTATAAATAGACTCTTAAATTTCACTTAATTCTTCACACAAAAATCATTAAACCCTTTCTACTTCTCTCAAACTTTCTCTCTCTCTCTCGAGTCACTCTCTTCATCTATTCGGCCACCTGGTGCCACCAACAACCACTAGTTATCGTGAGTCTCCTCTTTTCCCTAACTATTTTAATTTTTTAGTTCTTAAAACTATTTCTAAATTTAATTAAAGTTTTAATATTTTATGCATATTATTGTGTTGCATTATGTTGATTAGTCCATGTTAATTGATATGAATATCATCTTGAAGTTTAGTAGAAAGTTGCTAAAAAGTACTAGAATTTAAGGTACCTATATGTGTTAAATCTTTTTATGTGTAATTAAATATTTTTTTGAATTATATTGTATTAAGATATTTTTATTATGTATTTTTCTAAATAAATTATAATTGAAATTTTAGCCATGCGCCATTTTTTTAATATATGTATATATATGGTTATTTATTTTAAATTCCGATTTAAAAAAAAGGATGATATATATTTATCTTGTTTTAGTTAATATGTATCATGTTTCAAAAGGGTCGAATGACATTTGAGATTTAATACTTTTCAATGAGCTTTAATAATTAAAGCAAGATATTTGTATTTAAAGGAGTTATAAAAGGAGAGTTATTATTATTATACATTATCGCTTGATTTCATAATCAAGAAGGGTTTATGCTTCAAAGTCCACTTGTTGGCAAATAAAAGAAAACTCCAAGGATAGATTCATGATGGGATAACTCATTTGGGGGGTGTGCACACTTAGGATCAAGGAGGGGATATAAGAAGAGGAAATTATTTTATTAAGTGTTTTAATAATTCTATTTGTATTGGATTATTATAAAGGAAGATTTAAAATTTATTAATTTATAAGAAGGCAAGTTCAAAATAAAGGAATTTAAAAGTTAAAGTATTTCTTTTAGCATGTATATGTACATAGTGTTTTTACACTAACACATATTTTCCTATTTGTTTTTTGTTCGCCCAACTAATCATTTATGGTGAGTAAGTTTGCAGGAATGAATGTGCATGGGGGCATTTCATCAAGGGGCACATACTAATTAGGAGTTTTTTTAATTTTTCTTATTCAACTTTTGTACCTTTGGTTAATCAAAATTATTTTTTTAATAAATAAATCAAGTTTTACTTCTGTTGTAATATGCTAATTAGTTAGCACAACCAAAAATTTGGTGACACACTAACATGTGGTAGTAATACCCCTAAGTTACTAAAATTGTTATTAGTATGTTAGTAATTTGGGGGTGTTACACCTAACATTCCACATCGCTTCCACAAATGGTTAACCCTTGGGAGTTCTTATAAAGCAGAGAATGGGAACATACCTTGGTGTCCCTCTGAAATTCAATGGTCGATCAACTAATAAGTTAAAATTCATCTTGGACAAAGCAAGCAAGAAAATCTCCTTATGGAAATTCTTATCTCTAAATCAAGAAAGTAAACTGTATCTAATCAATGTTATCCTTATAGCCCCTACATCACATATCATCTTAGTTTAGCTAATTCCAAAAAAAGTTATCTTTCCTCTTTCTCAAATTCTGGTGGTCTACCTCGATGGAAAAACGCTCAAGGGATTTACTTGAGACTCCTAAAGAAGAGGGAGGGCTTGGGTTTAGAAATATGGAACATTTAAATATGACGTTGCTCTTTGCATGGAGAATACTGATGCAACCTTCCTCTCTTATGTCCAGAGTGATTGTTGGTAAATATAAATAGACCCCCATTCACATAGCTCTACAAGGTAAATATGCAAATTATTGCTCTTATGTCTACCATAGCATCATTACTTCAGTAGAAAGACTCAAAGAAGGCATAAGGATGAAAGTTGGTGATGGAAAAAATATTAGAATTCTGGAAGATAACTGGCTACCAAAGGGGAAAGCCAAACTAAGCAACATCTAAAGATAGACCTGTTTGGGTGAAGGACCTCATTATTGAAAACGAAGAATGTGACTCTAAGAAGATATGGAATCACTTCTAAGCAGGCACTACAAGGAGTATTCTTTCAACCCACATTTTTAAGATGGGTTCTCAAGATCATTTTATATGGTACCCAGCCAATTCGGGAGAATGGGCGCCTCTCTTACTTCAAAAGATCCTTTTAATAACAATAGATTATGGAAGAATTTTTGGAAACTTCAAGTCCTTAGGAGAATTCTACTATTTATTTGGAAGATCATACATAATGCTTTTCCAACGAAAATAGCGTTAAAAAGCATAAACATCATTCAAGACTCTCTTTGTAAATTTTGCATGGAAAAGCAAGAAACTTCTTACCATATTTTTCGGGATTACAACATGATTCAAAGAATCTGGAATGCTTGCTAGCTTGGTCTTCGAGTGAGGAAGTTTGACCCGCCTCTTTAGAAATGGATTTATAACTTCTTGCAATTGTTCTTTAAGGATAGACATAGCTCCTAGGACTTACAGGAGGAATTCATTATTATGTTATGGAGCATCTGATTACGTAGAAACAAAGTAACATATAACAACAGTTCACCTAACCCTGGTAGGATCATGGCGATCCTCGCTCTATGGAAAACTAGAAACAAAGATTCCAAATCAATGAATAGATCCACTCCTGTAATCTTAGCTGAGGTCTATCAACCATTCAAATTTGTAGGAGCTGTTTTTTGGAAATTTGGCATTCTCAATGGAAACCAGTGTAATATCATTAAAACTGATGGCGCCTAGAAGAAAAAGAAACCTACTTGTGGGACTCTTATTTGAAACTGGAATTAGGTGGGCGAGCTACCAAAATAGAGTTGTCTATTGCTTCGATGCAGCCAAGGTCTGATCGTTCTCTGTCTTCACTCTGAACTTTTGGCTATATGGAAAGCACTTTGTGGCCGTCAACTATTAGCTTGGGTTATTAGAATGGATTTCCATGTAGCGATGGAGTTTCTTCATAATCCAAAGAATAAACCAAAAGAAATTCAAACGCTTATGGAATTATATCCTTTCACTTGCTAAATCGTTTCAATTTACTTTTGTATTAATGTTAATAAAAACTTAGCTAGTAAAACTCATAATCTAGTGACTATAGATAGAAAAGGCGTTATGTAGGTTATGTTCTTCCCCTTGCCAAAAAAAGCCATAACCTCAACACGAATGGAGTGGAGCATACTCCAAAATTAATTAGCTAAGAAGCAAGAGACTGAAATATCCAAATTGTCTAGAATTATTCCACAAGTCGCCACATCCCAAAGGGTTGACCTTAGATAATACCACCCAGGTGTCTCCCATGGCACATGAAGTTTTTTTTTGTGCACGTTTATTAGCTTCGAACTACCTATATGCTGACTCCTCTAGGTTTCATCAAAACGGACTTGTAGAAACTCAACTTTATCAATCGGCATATTTCAATGTCTATTGAAAACAGGCTATGTACATATGTAAAGATCATAATGTGTAGTTATTACTTTGTTTTTATTCTTCTTGTTTGGAATAAATTTAAAAATTCCAAGCTTGATTATTTAGACCATAAATACTCTTCAAACCATAAGAATATATAATCATGTGAAATTTTGATAAATTTGTTTCAATGTACATTTTTTAAATATCAACTTTTATAATTTTGTGAATATGCAATTGAATATTTTAAAGTTTGAAATTTTCCTTAATATTTGAAAAAAGTAAAGAGGAAGAACAAAAAGCAACATAATGAATATATTAACGATGTACAAGAACACACAGAATACAAGGGGTAATCACAAAATATTACTTTGTACTACATAATAAATTTAAAAAATTCTTACATATTCTCTAGCAAACAAAAAAAAAAGAAGAAATTAGCTGTTAAAAGAGTGCATTCGAAAGATAATGTACCGTGAATGTAAAATTACTTATCTCACAAGCAATTAGTAAAGTTGCGAGGCTTACAGAATGTATAGACGGATAGTGTACAGGTCATATCATCCTAGAACAGTGAATGATGATGTAGTATGTACAAGTAGACCTGTGCATTCGGTCGAGTCAGGGTCGAGATGGGTCAAAAACAAAACGGGTCGGGTCAGGTTAAAGAAGATGCAAAATGGGTCGGGCCAAAGGAGATATATAACAGGTCGAGTCGGGTCGGGTCATCCAAAGAGAGTATAGTTTTTATCTATAGAGGGGGATAATTTACGTGTATCACCTCCAATTTTTGGTAGTGGATCATCGGCAAGTAAGTGGAAATAATTCGTTACCTGATAGTGTTTAAAACTCTTGAAAACTATAGGCCCATTATTAACCCGACTTGACCCATTAAATACCCAATAAAACATGACCCTTTAAGAGACTAACCCATTAAACCCATTATTGATTAGACTCTTTTACAAATGGATCGGTCAAGGGCCCTTAACGGCCCCCTGCCCGTTTGAGCATGTCTATGTACAAGCTCCATTAATACTTGGTTGTATCATGGGGGTAAATAAACACGTGTTGCATTATATATAAAAATGTGATTACATAGCTTTTTGTTAGATAATTTCTGTAACTTATCCCTTAAAAGACAAGGTCAAATAAAAACTTTTATTTGGATGATTTGATATATCTCCTATTTGGATACTTTTCTTATTTAATTGGATATTTTTTAACTAGTTGTATAAGATCATCTCCATTCTCCAATGAAGGGCGTAAAATAGGGCTCACATGGAAAGAGTGTTGTCAAAAATAAACTGTGTATCATATTTTTTCTCAAAATTGACAACTCTATTCAAAATTATAGCTCTGGTTAATATCATCATTCAAAAGTTGTGTTGTAAATCGAATCTCTAAAATAAAACTGATTATGGATTGGATGAAAAAATATACTAACTAAATGTTATTGAATTTCAACTAGAGGCTCACCATTAGTGATGCTAGCTATAATAAACAAAACAAAGTAAATGATATAAACATAAGATATAAAACATTTTCAGCTCTTAATTGGTCATAATCTTCAAGTTAAAATGGTTAGAAAACAGATATATACATCATAAAATAGAAAACATTTTTCTTTTATTGAATTTTAATAAATAAGACAAGAAGCATGTATACAACATTATTAATATACACGCAAGAAACACTTTATTTTTACTCCCTCCATCCCTTAATTTTTGACTATTTTTTATTTATGGAGTCAAAGTTTAAAATTTTTGACTAAAAGTTCAAATGGAATCTTGTTTGATACATTTAAATATAAGTTTTTAGAATATCAAATTTTTATAATTTTTTGCCTTATAAATTTGAATATAAAAGCGTTTACAAGTCGTGAAAGTCAAATAAAACAAACAATTAGAAACAAAGAGAGTATAAAAATAACACACTTTTATTCATCAAGTCAGGCAATAACAGTAAATTATGCTTCCAATGAGAGTAATAAGCATTTTTTTGCAAGTTTAATTTCTTACGCAAAAATTTTACAAAAGCTGACACATCACAGAGGCGTAGGGAGCGGGGCACCGCCAAGACAAGGATTTCTCGAAAATGCAAAAGCAGGAAAACTCAAGTTGTGAGAGGGAATACTTCCACTGAGTTTATTCCTCGAAACATCAAACATTTGCAAGGTATACGAATTCAACCCATTAACTTTATTGTATCACAGTAAACGTGATCTTTTGATATAACAAAAGTTACTCCTAATATAAAGTAATAAACCCCTCTTTCAATTACATAGTTATCCTCAAAGTCATTTTTTTTATGTCTTCTATCTTCTCTAAAGTTGGAGACTTGCTTACATAGTTACATTATGCCTTCGGAGCCCAACTCACGACCCACAATACATTTTACACACCACCTGCATGAACCCTCTCTCGTCCATAACCCAAAAAATTTCATAACAGAAGTTTCATCAATATTCCAACGGGATGATTCTTCTCCTAGTTTGTCCATCTTATTTAGGGTTACTATTTAATTTCGACGGCAAAGTTGTCGTAGTCATGTACGCGTCACGGAGGTTATCGGATGATATTTGAAATTCTCGATGTTACTCGATTAGTACTAATAAAAACAATATCATACTGTCATTTATTCTAATAACTATTCATCGCAAATTAAAATACCAAAAAAATTCAATCTTCATATAAATTAAGTTATTATCAAATTATATATACATATATATATATATATATATATATATATATATATATATATATATATATATATGGTACTTAAATTGAAAATGATGAGAAGACATATTGGTTCTTCATCTCCTAAATCCGACGGATGATATTTTACATATATATAGTGACCCTTTTTTAACTCATAATAATCAAATAATTTTTTTCACTTATAACGATTTTTATTTATTTTTAAAGTGACTATTTTTATTATTATAGTGACCCTTTCTTATTGTTATAATTTCCATTTTTTACATGAAATTTCTAGTGTTGGATCTTACCATTTAAAGGGTTAAAATCTTTTTTTATTCTTCTTATTTTAAGCACTTAAAATAAGAAAATTAAGAAGAGATTTTAGCCATTCAAATGGTAAGATCTAACGCTAAAAATTTCATGTAAAAAAAATGGTTACTATAATAATAAAAAATGGTCACTATAATGATAAAAGGAGTAACTATAATAATAAAAAGAGTCGTTATAAGTGAAAAAATTATTTGGTCACTATGAGCTAAAAAAGGGTCACTATGCGTATATAAAATATAATCCGTTGGATTTAAGAGATGAAGAGTCAAGATGTTTTCTCATCTTTCTCATTTTAAATACTCTTCTTATTTTAACTTTTACATGCATATATATATATATATATATATATATATATATATATATATATAAACTTAATGACGTTATAAAACAATTAACTCAAAATTTTTTTTGTTAATACTAATGTACTATTTTGAACATAAAATATATCTAGTTCTTTACAACCATATACAATATACTTATTCTTCCCCTAATTTCCTCATTTTGTTTTAGGGTTTTCTTTTTTAGATTAATCATCTTTTTAGCTATTATGACTAATTAATTATGATCCTAATTAATGGCATGACATGCAGGTTGGCGGAGAAGATGAAACAAGTGTATGTAAAACTGATGTAGCATGCACTCTTATTGCCTATTTGTTTTTCTTTTAATTTTATTATTTTTGCTGAGTTGTCATAATTTCATTAGTTGTCTGTGTGGGTGAAACATAGACTAAGCTTATGTATATGATCTTAAATTCCCTCAAATTTGATTGATCAGAGTACTTATGGATTCGAGGCGTAAACATATTTGTTCTGTTTATTTCAAAGTGCAATTATGGAATCGAGGCGTACATGTATACTTTAGTCTAATTAATGAAAAGGTTACTGGGGATGCAAATAAAGTGTGAAATACATTAAAATTTTAAAATTTTCTGTAGTAAATTTCAGCTAGTGATCATCGTAAATACATTTTCTGAGTTTCTTTTTGATTTACTTTAAAGATCATTAAAGTAAATTATTTTTTCTCTATTGTGTCTCATTAGTTATTTCGTAGTAATCCAATGATCCTAAAAAAACAAAATTAAATTAATAGAAAAGCGTTTTTACGTATCTGTATCTTGGAGTGTTGTAACCAACCTATATTTCCTTTCTTAGTTTTCTAACATTTTCGATCAGCTCTTAATTAGTCGTTACATTTAATATGGCTGGACAACATATATACATCATAAAACAGAAAACTTTTTTCTTTAATTAGTTAATTTTGATAAATAAGATAAGAAGCAGTTATGTTGATAAATAAGATATGAATCATTCATATAACATACACGCAAGAAACACTTCTATTCTTATATAAAGTTCATCAAGTTAGACAGTAAGAGTAAATATTTATTTTTTGGCAGAAAAGAGTAAATATTACTACATAGATTAATTGGCGTATTCGCTAGTTTGCTGATCACATAAATTTTTTACTAAAGCTGACTTATTACGATGGCTTACAAGGAGGGAGCGGGGCACCGCAAAGCCCAGGATTTCTAGAAAATGCAGAAGCAGGAAAACTTGAGCTGTGTGGAGGAATACTTCCACTGAGATGATTCCTCGAAACATCAAACATTTGCAAGGTATATGAATTCAGCACCTCCTCCGGTATACTCCCAGTCAACTTATTCCTTGACAATAAAATAGTGGTCAATCCAAAGGCATCCCCAAGTTCTTGTGGAATACTACCTGACAGTCTATTGCTTTCCATCTTCAACACTTTTAGGAATACAAGGCTGCCTATTGACTTCGGTATTGATCCTCCCAATGGGTTGTATGATAATACCATCGTATCGATCATCCCTAGCGCTGGCTTATGTCCTATGTCTTCGTCTATTGGACCCTTGAACTTATTCCTCGACACATCTATGTAGTTGTATAGCGTCCATCCATCCATATCAAAAAGTGTCCCCAAAGGGCCAGTGAATCTGTTCGAGTGAAGATCAAGCTTTTGCATGCTATTAAGGCGCTTGAACTCAACGGGTATGACTGAATAGAATCTGTTGTTGGATATGTTGAAGTCCATCAATCCGGTCATGTTTCCTATCCAAGGAGGCAATCTCCCTGTGAGTTGATTGCTTGATAAGTCAAGGTATACGATTGGCATGAAGGATATCCATTCTGGCAACTGCCCTGTGATCCCAGTCCCCGCTAGCTTTAGTGAATATATTTCTAACTTGGAGATTGAATTTGGTATTTTCATTAGCCTAAGATTGGGATTGTAGGACAAGTCAAGGATATGTAAATTCTGTAACTTGGAAAGTTGGGGTGGGAGTGGGCCTTTAATGTTGTTGTATGAGAGCAACAACTCTTGCAATGTGGATAAATTACATAGAGTTGATGGCAGCTTTCCTCCAATCACATTGTTCTCCAAAACAATTCTCTCAACTTGGGAAAGATTGCCGATGGCATCGGGTATTACACCAGTTAATGAATTGTTGCTTAAATCTAAAGATTTCAAAGATACAAGTCGACCTATGGAAGTTGGTATGACTCCACTCAATCTATTGTAACTTAAATCCAAAGACACTAACGAAACTAGGCTGCCAATGGACAACGGAATCGATCCTGTGAGGTTGTTTTTGCTAAGGGATAACATTTGTAACTGGGGAAATTCAAAGAGGAAGTTTGAAATACTACCAGAAATTTGATTACGTGACAAATCTACAAGGGTAAGTCGCTTAAGTTTCTCGAAACTGTTTGGAATCCTACCATAGAAAGAATTTCCACTGACATTAAGATCAGTGAGTGAGATGAGATTACCAATAGAAGACGGTATTGGCATAGCAAATTTATTTCCTTGCAATTCCAACTCGGTAAGAGACTGCAATGATTGGAAAAGACGGGCAGGTATGGTGCCAGACAACATGTTATTGCCAAGGAGAAGGTGTTGTAGCCTATGGAGGTTACTAAGTGAAGCAGGAATTGGACCTTCAAATTGGTTATTGGCTAGTGAAAGATGGGTTAACTGCGACAACTTCCCAAGTTGAGAAGGAATTTCACCAACCATCCCTCCCATATTGCTAATTTCAAGGACTTGAAGATGGGTAAGATTACCCAAGAAAGGGGAGAGTTTACCTTCCAAGTAGGTGTATTCGTATTCAGATTCATCTGCATAGCCGGTTAGGACGAGATTCACTACCCTACCAGTGACCGGAGAACAACCCAAACCAACCCAAGCCGTACAACAGTCCGTCTCAGGTACCCATGAGCGCATGAATTGCATCATATTATCGTTAACTTCGCGCTTAAACTCGAGCAACGCTTCTTCATCAACAGCATAGCAGGATTCAACAAGTACAAGAGGACTACCTAATAATAGTATCAACAAAATGATTAGAGGAAGAGATTTTTTTATCTTAATGGTTTCCATGTTTGTTTAAGTAATAAATTAACTCGTACTTGGCTACCAGCATATGTATATATATAACAACTATGCATCTCAAGCTTTATATATACTCGTATGAAATCATGCATGATTCAAGCTAGGGAAAATTTTCATGCTCCGTACTAAAAGGCTTCGAATACGAAACCATGTGCATTCTTTGCCTTGAACAATTCATCAGGTTTTACAAATATTTTTCAAAGGTTGTAAGTGTTAGATTCCGGCAACCTGCATGAATATATAGTGTTTTCAAGACAACTTGTTGAAAAGGCAACCGATGACAATGTATTGTTGTTAAACTAAATAAAATTTATTACGTAGTACTTGATAAAAGTATGTTAAACAACTGTCATAGTAAAGGATAAATTAGTTTAGAAGTATGAAGTGCAAGTATGTGTAAACAAATCTGATTAATTCTGTAGTATTTTAAACATACTGTATAAATTAAGTAATAATGTTGACTTCACATTGCATTAGTAAATGTTCACAGGGAAAATGATATAGCAGGGACTATATGCAGGTGCATCCGCTGCATTCATCAATGACTGTACTGATCGATCTGAGTATAATGGCAAGTTGCATGGCTGCATGCTTTGATTTCCCATTAAGTTAACTTCATTAAGAATAATTACAGTTATGAAAAGCCTACTTCAAACTTTGTACTGATCGATCTGCTTTTATTTAAAACCTTGTTAACATATACTTTGTATTCTAACTTTTGTATTTCGCCTCACTACTTATCAATAAAATATGTTCTCCTTCAACTTATGGACGTAGCTAATACATTGTTAATGAATTGAACCACGTAAATTATATGGGTTTGTGTGATCTTTATCTTTATTTATCATTTTTGCATTCGTTGCAACAGTCATATAGTCATTTTTTTCTAATAAATACTCATTGCAAATTGAAATGCAAAAAATTCACTCTTCATACTAATCATAATCAAACAAAACTCGAAATATATATGTTTTGTAACTTAATGACGTTACAATACAACGTAACTCAAAAAACCTTTTTTTTTTTTTGGTTCAGGCTAATGTACTATATATTTTGCAAGAAATAGATTTCATATATACTTTGATGGGGTTGATTCTTCTCCTACTTTCCCCTATTTCATGGGTTTTCTTTTTTAATTTCGACAATAAAGCCGTTGAAATCATCATTTTCGCTAATTATGATTCTAATTAATGGCATGGCATAGAGGATAGAGGAGAAGATGAAAACAGAGTGTAAAACTGATGTTGCATACATTCGTATTACATATTTGTTTTCCCTTTTATTTTGTCATTTTGCTGAATAATTGTCATAATTTCGTTAGTTATCTAGGGGTTAAACATACACTAAACCTATGTATATCATCTTAAATTTGATGAATCTAAGCACTTATGGATTCGAGGTGTACGTATATAGTTTAATATGATTATTCCAAAGTGCAATTATGTAATCAACTTTCCAGTAGGTCACCCATCCTAATACTACTCTCGTCCAAACATGCTTAATTGTGAAGTTTTGATGAGATCTAATGCATTAGTAGGGTTGCCTGTCCTAATACTACTCTTGTCCAAACATGCTTAATTGTGAAGTTTTGATGAGATCTAGTGCATTAGTAGGGTTGCAAATGAGCTAAACTAAAGTGAGTACTTGCTAGTTCTAATTAAGTTTGTTCAGAAATATTAGTACTTGATCATACTCTAACTTGAACAAGTTTTAAATTTTTTTGTTTGAACTTGGCTGATTGATAAAAAAAAATTAAAAAAAAAATTATTCGAACTTGACTTGAGCTTGCTCCTTTGTTTTTTTAAATCAAATTCGAGCTAGGGTTCAAATGGTGATAAATTGGGTCCTTAATTCAATTTTACTAGCGACAAAAACAATAAAATTATCCGTAGGCAATGCTCTCTGTATTTCTTATGAACACAAATTAGTTTTTCGATCGGAGTAGAAAATAAAAAACGATTAGAAATATTGAAGTCACAACCCTTCATTCTAGTTAAATAAGTTAAACTCGGACTTGTTTTGAGAAAACAAGTTCCCTCTTAACCAATATGACAACTAGGTGAAGAAAACAAAAATAAACTTTCCTGTAATGAAGGGCTAATATGAATAACGAAAGGCTCATTATCTATTACGTTTTATATATTCCTTTAGTTTCTTTTTATTTTTTTCATATAAAATATATAAATTTTAGAATAAAATTTTGTCCATAAGTACTCCCTAATCTTTTAAAAAAATATAATTAATTATGTAGTATCTTGATGGATTCGTTTTAATGTATATTTATCAAAAAATAAACTTTTTATAACTTTTGCAAACAAAAAATTGAAGATATTTAAAATTTGAGTTTGATTTGAAATTTAAACAAAAACAAATAGAAAAAATAAAATAAACCAAGGGAGAATAACGAAGTAAAAGATAACTTTAGAGAAAAAAAAAATTCCCACCACAAAAGTTTTTCCTCTTTTTTCAATCAATTCTATAGAGTTATCGTGAATTTTTTTTTAAAAAAAAAGCTTAATTTTCAAAATATTTGAAAAAATTAACTTTGGAGTAAACTATTTAAAAAAAAAACTTATCCCATGATTAGGTAAAAAACATGATCCGTAACAACGATTTATTTTAAGTAAAACTATTGTCATAATAGCGTTCTTTATGTGAAAATTGGGCTTTAGTTTTGGGGTGGACTTGAGCGAAATCGTTGTATGTTTGTAACAAATGATTTTACTTTACGAAAGAGAATAAATTGTGCTTCGGACAAGAATCAAAACCTCTAATTTTTCTTACATTAACCTTATTCCTTAACCAACCCAAGTTACATTTTTTATGAATATATATTCAATTAATTTCATATCAAAGCACTAAAATTCCAACTTTTCTTTTTGAAACATTTTTACAAAAAAAACATTTGAAAAAATTCACTAAGGTCATATGAACACTCATTTTGTCTCGTAAAATTGCGATCTACAAGATGCACTCAATACAAACAGTATGTTATTATCCTTTGACATTGAGGCTACCCAATATGGAAAACTCAAAAAGACCTATTTCTTAACTCGAAAGTTAGATTGGCTTAAAATTTTTTGAAACCCTTTATTTTTAACGGTACTACACAATTGTGTTGCCTCATAAGTTCCATTAATTACATATATATAAATTAAGAGATACACCCTCAACCTTGCTAAGACAATTTGGTTCTTTGAGATCTTTGTATATGCGAATCAAGAGACTTAAGAGGCGATATCGGATGAGTAGTTCCATAAAAAATAAAGGATCTCAAAAAAATTCGCTCCACCCAGACTCTCAAATTAGGAGATACACTCTTCTGAATTTTTATGACTCTCAGGATGTCCCGATATCAAAGGAGAATTAATCTATCGTCCATATTGAGCATATCATCTCATATATAGTTCGTCATTTTAAGTGACAAAAAGAGTGCTCTCATGGCTCTAATGGATTTCCCAGGTACCTTTCTCCAAAAAATACCTTTGAAAGAAAAATTGAAACTCGATAAGAAAGTAATTGAATATAATAATAATAATAATAATAATAATAATAATAATAATAATAATAGAAAATTTGGTCGAGCAAAGTCGCAGCCCATGACAATAACTTTAATTTAAGTAAAATAATTATCACGGATAGCAACTTTCCGCCCAACCCATATTTTAAACCCAATTTTCACATAAAGAAAGACATATGTTCTTGTCCTGGACAACATTTTACTCGAACTTGAGTGAAAATTATTTTTTCAAATAGTTTGCTCCTAAACTTATTTCTTGAAAATTAAAAAAAAAAAATTCAAACCTACAAACTTGACTTTTACGAAATTTTTCTTAATTGCCAAGTGCTTTTATAGTATTTTTTTTACCAATAAACTTTTGTTTATCTCCAAAATCTTCCCAATTACTACCTTTGTTTTCTAGAGTTCTACCTACTTTTCTTTTCATTTGTTTTCTAAGTTCAACCTATTTTTACTTTATTCATTTATTGCCCTTTTTCTTAGTGTATACCCCTTATACTCTATTAATTTTAGCTTTTCTTCAGAACAAACAATCGCAAGCTTAGAAAAGGGGAGTTTTCTACACTTCTAATTAACCAAAGTTGTAAATTTAAAGATAGCATATACACAATAACTAAATGGTAAACCAAACAACATAGAATAAGACCAATCATCACCAGAAAACAGAAAAGGGTGTGTATATCTTACAGCGCATCTCTATTTCAATTTTTTTTTCAGTATCTCAAGTACCAACTCGAGTTATCAACTCTTTCAGGTTCGGAAATCAACTACCAACTCTAATTAACTGAAATATACTGCTTCTACAAACTACGTTTCAGAAACAAGGCGTGTTTTGGTCAAAACACAAGCCATGTCTCCTCAACTGCTAACTACCCTACTCTCAGCTCGTCTTAGGCTGGATGTTGCTCCAGCAAGTGAACTGAGCAAGGAATCACCCACTTCATTCTTACAAAGAGGGCAAAGAGCATTAATCTTGAGCCACTTATCCACACAGTCCTTATGAAACAAATGAGAACATGGCAACTCCCGGAGTTCATCGTTGTTTGCGTATTTCGCCAAGCAAATGCAACAAACCTGTAAGATGAGAGGACAGTCAAACAATTGGATCTGGACAGTTGCCTAACCAGGCATCATAGGCAATGAGAAGTGAGAACAAAACAAGAGCAAGTTCAGGACCAATTTCTAGAGTCACTATGGGGCAATTATTAGGTTTTTGTATTATAAACCCAAAGCAAGTAATCAACCCTCCATGAATAGAAAAGATTTACTCAAGATTAACTAGATCATATAAAACATCCAAGGCCATAGTCGGCTAATAGCTGCCATTTACATGCAGAATATCTGGTTAGATCAAGGGCAAAAAAAATGCTAGAAACATGCAGATTGTTTTGAGTCCTCTCCACAAACATAGATGGATGCTATGGTTAGATCAAGGCGCAGGGATTGCTTGCACATAACCAACTCCTTGCATTAGACAAGCAATCATATGAAAGCCGTATAATAGGCTGATACATTGGCCACAAACATAGCCATGCTCCGATAAAATAAAAGCGCAAAGTTGCAATAAGCCGGTATCTAGAATCCAGTCTTGACTCTTGCATAAAGTAAACCAATTAATATTTCTGAGCAACCATTGCATAGCACTTAGTTTGCAAGGAAACTTCATGATGGTCACTTTTCCCTGCTCCTGAAACTCGTCAATTCATCATTGTGGAAAATCTATTCTTAACTTTACAAAATAATGCCTTCTAGCTTACATAATTTTATAACTTCCAGTTTCCAACTTTTCCTGGAAGTCCTGATTTGCATTTTCTCACCATGTGTAATTTCCTTTTTTGTAATATACTAGTAGCTGCTAAGCAAATAAAGCAATACGAAAAGCATCCTTTTAAAAAATTAAAGCACTTACAGCATCTTCTCCTGATATCACACGTTCCTTATCTGTTCCCGCAGCTACTACCCCAGATTCACTACCACCGTCACTGTGCCTGCTTTTCTTTAACTTAAACTTAGATGTTGGAAGAGCATTGATTGACTCTGTAGTTGCACCACGGATATGGTTCAAATCTTCTCTAAAGCCTAGCACGGAGATTATACATGGAAGACAGCAACAAATTGTAGCACAGAGTATGAATGGCATAGCATATCCTATGCAGCTGAAGATGAGGAACACTACACATAACCTGATAAGAGTTGAACTTTCTACTGATTAATGACTCAAGCAAACTGTGGCGAACTAACAAAGATCAAGCATTAGCAACCATAATCATTACCTGTACAAGTTGGGAGTTTCTGTAGAAGAAGCATGACCCCCAAAGATCCACAAATTCCCAATCACGAACCAAATTGCAAAGAAGCAATCAAGGGTAATCTTAAAATATTCAATCGAGATCTTGAGCCTGTAGCACAAGGAACATCATATTAATTTCTTATGGTCCTCTACAAAAACATTTGCAAAAAATAAGTATCAGAAAGCAACACCAAGTCATTCAGTTAGTTCTTCTAAGTGACCTTAGGAAACAGCAAATCGAAACCGAAATCGAAATCCCACTAACCACATGATGAATTCTAAAGAAAAATTTAGGGTGTCAAAGTGTAGTTATTTCACCATAATGCACATATATAAAATTAAAAAAAAAATTAACACTTCCTCAGATCTAAAATTAATAGAAATGTAAATGACTTTTGTTGTCAAACCTTGTTGACTATGAAAAGTGATTTTGATCATCATATACTAATGCTACAAAAAGACATTGCAGACATAATTTGTGAGAAAATCAAGCAAGAATTCTGATATATTGATTGTCAAAGTCCATATTGTCTTATCTATACAATCCGGGAATATAGCAGGAGTTAACAATTTGCTTTGCAAGGGGAATTCAGAATGCATCAAGCATTACACATTAGTAGTTTGCATGTATGAGTTCATTTTAGAAAAAAAATATGTCAAATAAAGTGATACATAGTCTCTAACAAACCTGGCATTACACATTAGTAGTTTGCATGTATGAGTTCATTTTAGAAAAAAAATATGTCAAATAAAGTGATACATAGTCTCTAACAAACCTGGCCAATTCAATATGAAAATCAAAAAAAATAAAAATACCACAAACAAGCGTATCACAGAAACCCCAGATTTTTAGAAAATAAGTTAGCCATTCTGACTTATTTTAGCATTATTTGAAAAGAGACTCAGTCTGACGAACATTTGGGCAGCTCTAGGTAGATATGTTCAAATGGAAAGGGCATCATTAAGGGCCCTTGAACGGCAGTTCATAATCTAATCAATTATGAGCGTGTCGGTCTTTTAAGGGGTCATATTTTATTGGATTTTAAAGGATCAAGTTGGGTCAATAGTTTCTAAAGCTTTTAAACATTATTTGGTAATGAATGTTTCCCACTTGCTTATCAATGGTAAATTGGAGGCAATCCAGGTAAACTATCGCCCTCCATAGATAGAATTAAACTTTCTTTAAACAGGTGGCCCAACTTGTTTTGCATCTTATTTGGCCCAACCCATAAGTTTTGTGACCCACCCCAGCCTTGACCCAATGCATGGGTCTAGCTCTAGGTCCAGAATCTGTTTTTCGTGCAACTAGAATTATGAACTTCTAGATTTACGGCAACATACATTCTCAAAAAAGATATGAGTAAATGGTAATAAAAAACCTGGTATGTCTACCTCAGATTTGCACTTGCATCTTTTAAGTACTTATGAGTTTGATTAATGACTTGTGACATTTATGGTTTAATATGTTGTGCTAAATATTGGCAATAACAACAATTCCATTCCAAAAATAAAGCCAAGGGTTCAAAAAATCTATATTTTCTAGTGAAATGTAAAGCTTGAAGCCCAACAAGAATATCATGAAGCTGTTGTAGTGCGGAAGCTTACAAGGATTTAATCCTGTTTCAAAGAAGTTTAATTGGTGAACTATGGCCAATATCTTGACCTTAAGGAAAAAGTTAATTCATCTAGTGCACAGGACAAGGAGGTCAAGTGGGAAACGTGTAAACCATGTGTATCTCACACAAAACTTAGCCCCCATAAACACCTAACAAAGATTACTGTGGACATATGGCATCAGTTGTTAATAAAATAACTAACAAGAGTGTTTGGAGAGGTTTGTCTAATGTGGGCCTGGAGCTAGGTAATACTTCATGCCAGCTACATATTCCAATGACAGGATTAAAGGAAAATCTATAAAGAAGTTTGAATGATGGAGGAAAATCTCATAACACTGAAGGATAATGTCAATGTCATACACTTCACAATATTTCATGACAAGATTAGCGACAGTTCAAGTTCTAAAAAGACGCAATGCCAAAGAAAGGCCATATCTGGATTGCCACATATATAGGATGATAGGATGAAAGCTGAAGATAAACATGTTTTTAAATCCTCTTACCTACACAATTGCAACCGTCCTTAACTAAAGGAAACTAATTTAAGAACAAAATACCAAACATCCATATAATACCTCCTCTGATTCCCCCCCCCCCCCCCCCCCCCCCCCCCCCCCCCACCCACACACACACACACCAAAAGAAAACACTCAAAGAAGACTAGTTTTCATACAATCCCATTTGCTGTGTACCTCTCTGTGCATCCAAATGTTATTTCTTATTAGTATCAAAGCGCAAAAAGCAACTGTTGGACAGAATCTACAGTCAGAATCCATTTTTCGATCACATGTACACATCATTCGCCATAATATAAAACCAGAGAGGTTATATCAATTTGTAAGATCAAGTTTAAATATTATATTGCAGCACAAGTGTACAACCTATCAGCCTTAGAATGCTTTCAAACAATTTCCACAATACGGGCCAAGTGGGAAGCAATATCAGTAAGCAAAGGAGAAAACATAATGAATAGATATATAACTAAATAAATGATATTGGGAGAGTCATTGCTCATTAATGTGCAAAGCGTGTCGGCATGGGAAGGAATAGTGTAGAACTTGAACATAGGAACAACTATTAGAAACTCTGCAAAGCAATTTTTCAATCATTACCTGGCACTCCCCATTCCGATACTTAGACCACTAGCACTTCCGTTGGATGTAGTGGTAAGGTTTTCATCTTCTAGAGTCTGAGCAGTAAGCGAAGATGAATGTCCAACAGCTGGATTCCCATTAGAAGAAGGTTGTCTAGATGTCGAGGGATCTTGTTCTGAATCTTGATTACGATGAAGATAGCGCCAATAGAGAAGAGGGAGAATCAAAACACATCCTGTAACATAACCCACAATCCAAGCAAATAATGGAGTTTGTGGGTGCTCATGCCTTGACAAAGACAACACTACGACAGAAGCCACTATCTGGCCTAAGGTGAGAGCTAGTTCAATAGATATCCACAACCCTGAATTCAGAGGGCTTCTACGCCTTCGGCTGTGACCATTCCCTCTTCTGCTTGATGAATTTCTGGAACTTGAGATGTTGGAAAGAGGAAGTGACAGCTGAGACACTGAAGCCCTGGCACTACTTGAAGGCCTATCTTCAGGTTGAGTAGAGTCCAACTCATTAGAAATCCTATCATGAGCATAGCCTGAAGAGGAAGCTTCTAAACTCCTCCTTATGTCAATTACGTGATCATTTTCATTTCTTCTTTCCGGTTGATCCATCAATAGTGGGTATTTGTCTGCTTGGCTCTTATATTGATTTTCTACAAACCGCATGGTCATTCAAGATAATCAACAAAAACGGGAGAAGTGAATGCATGGAGAAATGGTATAAGCCCTTTGGTATCAGAATATTCAGTAGAATGAACCTGCCTAATGCAATAACTTGGTATCGCCAATCACAAGCAATTGACTAAAGTCTACACATTGATATGTTCACCCTCGCCCTTCTGTTTATAGAAACAACAAACGACACAACCCTGTCAGAGTGAAATTTCTTGCTCCCTTCCCAATGTAAATATCTGCTTCAGATGGGAAATGGAGGCAAGGACCCTTTACACGGTATAATTGTTAAAGCAAAAATAATCCAAGATACTTTACAAATTCCCCAAGTTCAGGTATGCTTATTCCCAAAATGTAATCCATTTTTTATGTCCGCAATCACTGACAAACAAAGTGAAAGGTGCTATGGGGAGCTCAAATTTACTCTAACTCCCCATCTTTTTACATGAATCTAGGGACATAATACATGGCATATACATATAAACTCAAAGTAACTAGAATTTCAACAAAATCATCAACAAGGGGCAATCAAATGCTAAACCCCGATGATTGCACCAACCCTAAAAAAATCCCAAAACTCCAATTTCTGCAAAATCATTAACCTATAGAAAAACCCACATGAAAGATTAGACTCTTAAAAACATCCATTTCAAGAAAATGATCAAAACCTCAAAAAATCACTAAAAATTCCCCGAAAAACCTAAAATATGACTAATAATCAGTCAAACATGCAAAAATATTACTGATTATCAGATTCAAAACCCCATCAAAATTCACTCAAAACCCAGAAAATTCAACAGATTCAACCCAAATAAAGGAACTAAAATAGCATACTCATAACATCAATCAACAATTTCAAAGCAGCTTAACAAACACAAATCTACCTACCATTATTAGCTGAACAAGCGAGAAGAATACTCACCAGAAATAGAAACTGATTGATGGAGAAAAACTGATAATAATTCAGCAGTGATTTATGGAAAATTATTGGGAAAAAATGCAGATTTTATGGGATTTTTAAGGACTTGGGTTTTCTTCATTTGTTTATTTATTTATTTAATTAAAGGCGTCAGCCAAAGGATTGAAATTTGTGTCGCTTTCAGGTTTGGATTAGCATTTGGCTTGGCCGCGTCGTTTTGGAATAATACTTGGACTACCCTCTGTGTGTCAGACTGTCTTAGATATTTTTTCTTTTTAGCTTATTATCTTGGATTAATTGACCGCATTAATCTAATCTTTCCTCGATTTGCAGATATTAATCTAATTTTTTATTTAACTGATTGATCCTATCTTTAACTGATTTTTGCTTCCACTAATGCCTGCAACGGTTTAGGAGTTGAATATATTTTTAAAAGAGAGTTACCTGCTCGTAACCGGCTACAACATGTAACAACTGGTCAAGGTTTAGTGGAAGCAAAAATCAGTTAAAGGTAGGTTCAATCAGAAATAAACAAATTGGATTAATTGACAGCATTAATCTAATCTTTCCTCGATTTGCAGATATTAATCCAATTTTTTATTTAACTGATTAATCCTATCTTTAACTGATTTTTGCTTCCACTAATGCCTGCAACGGTTTAGGAGTTGAATATATTTTTAAAAGAGAGTTACCTGCTCGTAACTGGCTACAACATGTAACAACTGGACAAGGTTTAGTGGAAGCAAAAATCAGTTAAAGGTAGGTTCAATCAGAAATAAACAAAAGGTTGGATTAATATCCGCAAATCAGGCAAAGGTTAGATTAATAAGGTCAATTAATCCTATTATCTTTTGCTTTTTATAAAAACAATTAGAATAGAAAATAAATCATAATCATCTTAATTTGATTGGATTTGAGAATATTGTTGAAGGATTGATGAGAAATTTATGGAGTTTTTATTTACCTATTTTTTGTTTTTTGTTTTCTCTTTTTCAACTTAAGTAGATTAAAATTGGATTAACGAGTCACATTAGTTAAAAAGTAATAATCTTTTCATCGTTACAAAAATATTATCCAATAATAAAATTATAATCTAGTAAACTATTTTAAGCGAAGAGTTTTTTTTAAAATCATAAAGAGGAGTGAGTCTAAAAAATAAAAATACAAGATGGAAAAAGAATAATTGGCTAGACCACATGTTCAACAACTTCCTCTACAATCTTTTGAACTTAGACTTTTGTGTGAAAATTGTTTTATCACTTAACATCTTTAAAACTCGACAATTCACAATTTTATTCATTTTCTTTTCGTCTCATGGAGGAAGAAGAAGAAGAAGAAGAAGAAGAAGAAGAAGAAGAAGAAGAAGAAGAAGAAGAAGAAGAAGAAGAAGAAGGAGAAGAAGAAGAAGAAGAAGGAGAAGAAGAAGAAGAAGAAGGAGAAGAAGAAGAAGAAGAAGGAGAAGAAGAAGAAGAAGAAGGAGAAATATGAAAAATAAATACAAGGGATTAAAGGTTAGAACTTTATTTTAAAAAAGATAAAAGTTACATTTTGAAGTGAGGAGGAATTATTTGGCAGAATATGATACTATTACAATAGAATCCCAACATTAAAAAGGTTTAATCAACACACCATATAAATAGGAAATACATCTTACTAAGAATTATTATGATTAAATATGGCCTATGTTGGTGAATATTCTAAAATATCATATGTCACTCATTTTATTGAGGGTTATGATAAATTGTACGTCCTAATATAAATGATATCTAGACAAAATGTAGACAGCATAAACATGAGAGAAGATTAGGAATATGGAGAAAAGAATGATGACCAAGACATTCTCAAAACCTTGCTAAGTTTTCTGGGTATTAATACTTGCTTCACATTTTAACTTTCCTCATTTTAGATCTTCTAAAATTCTATACATCAAAACTATGGATTGTGTGTTTTTCATGTAACTTGAAGAAATTGAAAAATGGAAGCATTACGAAAACTTCATGTATTACGTTAAAAAATATTGCAAAAAAAAAAACGATTAAGAAACTAATAGCAAGTAAAATAATAATTATAGTATATTTATATATTTCAGACCCAGATCCGAGGGTAGGTCAGGAGTGCAATGGCCTAGAGGCCCAAATTAAGAGGGGCCCAAATTTTCAAATATTAAACCCTCTATATTTAAAAAAAACAAAAAAAAACAAAAGCCTAGAGTTTTATTGCTTATCATCTTTCTCTTTACGTAATTTACTGTTTAAACTCAATATACACAATCATCACACTATGCACATGCAAACATTATAGTTACACAATCAATCTATGTTATACTTTAATTTTTTACCTTTTAATTTCAATCTCAACTGTTAAACCTGTTAAACAAAGTTAACTACCCTCGTCATTAAAACTTAATAAAAAATCACCTTTACTTAAATCATACTATCAATAATGAAGGAGTTATAATAAACAACCTCATGGATTAATTAACAAATTATACCAATTTAATAAATCATGATTTCTCACCAACAATACCAAAACATGCTCCTAATATAAAGAACATGAATTCTTTCAAATAAATAATCAAACAATCTCATCCAAAAAGTTTCCTAAACATGATACTAAGTTTGCATTCCAACCTAGATCATGCTCCTAAAGGTAACGTTATTCGTAATTTGTACATACCTGAAGTAAAATACACGGGTGGCCACTTTTCTTACTAGTTAGCACCTTCTACAAAGTGTTCTCCTATACCAAATTATACAACCTAAATCAATACACCATTACCCAAAATTTACAGCAATTCTACTAACCTTCTTATGGTTTTAAAACAATTCCAAAACATTTTTTTAAGTCTCCCAATACATAATCTAGTATCGATCTCAAACACAATACTACAAGTATTATTTGAAAACTCATTAAAATATATGTTATAAAACTCCATTTTTATAGCTCTTAAAATCTAAAAATTTGTATTTTATGTAATATACTTAAATTACTCCCAATTGTATCCTAAAATAGTCTTACTTTAATGTATATACTAATAGTATATAATTTCAAACTTTAAAGCATGAAGTTTTCAACAATTAAACTATAATTTATTATGTATAATATTCTGAAAATTTATTTCAAATACCTTAATATTAAATTTTTAACAAAATACCTCATACTATAGTCAAAATTTTATAAAACAAATACTAGTATAAGAATCTAAGCCTTAAATCATGAAAACTAATATGTTTATACTAAAATATACGATTATAAAATTTGAAAATTCATTTAAATAACAACCCCATAAAATTTAACATAGATGATCCACAAAATATCTAAGATTCTATGTGAAAATCAAAAGCCCCATATCAAAAACCCTAATTCATGATACTAACATATCTAGTCATTAATATTTATGCATAAAAATCTTATGAAACTAGTAGTATGCACAAAATAAATTCTACAATATAAAATTTATACACTTTTAATATAGATTTAACCCATAATAAATCAATACAATAATCATATAAAATTTTTAAAAAATGTAAACTAAGGCATTAAAATTAAGGGAGAAGAGAGGGACGACCGGCCAGCGGCGAGCAAGGTGGACAACGGCGGCAGCTGGGCGGCGATGGCTGAGGGTGCATGGCAAGGAAAGGGAGAGGAAGAGTGTTTAGGGTTTTGTGAGCTTGTGAAAATAAATGGGATTAGGGTTAGGTAGTATAGTTTTAATAAGAGAGTAGTATTAGGTTTAGGTAGTTTAGTTTTAATAAAAGAGTAGTACTAAATTTAGGTAGTTGGGCTTGGTGGGTTTCTTAGGAGAATAATAAAAAGAAAAATATATTTTGTAAAAAAAATTTAAGTTTTAGGATTTAATTAAATAATAAAAATAATTTGCAATTCATTGTGAAAATATGCATGTACATATATGTGTATATATATGTATATATGTAAAGTATATGTATTATATTAATGCATAGAATTTAATTTCAATAAAAAATGAGATCAAGACCTCATAATTTTTGGGGGATTACAATATTCCATTATAAGATATTGCCATAGCTGACATTAATTAATTTACTTTTACCCCTAACCTTGTATGAGACATGTTCATAATTCATTACACTTAGTAGGTCATTCCATTAAACTTAATCATAGGTCATAGTGATTATTATACTTTACCCATACTTATCTATTTGATTGTTGATCGTTGACAAATTGAAATATTGGTCAAATATTTCACGGTGTAGAGAACTATGACATGTTCTGTATCTTATTTAGAATTGTCCTAAATTGACCAGAAAATATTATGATTCGAAGTCAACATGTATCCGGATAATTAGTGAAACTGATGACTTTTAAGTCTGTAATTAGGACTGAAATCAACCTGGTGTAAGCTTACATATGTCCCTCGATAATCTATGATCCGACCTTGTACCAAACTTGACATTAACAAATAATCGATTTGACTCAACTAGACAAAGAGCCATACCTAAAAGGCACTCGACCTCATAAGAATTCTAAATTGAGTACAATTCAAAAGCACTGACCTAATTCGTGGTGAGACTGGTGATCCATATCTTGTTTTTATTCAACTTTTTAGTTGTCATGAAATGTTGCTTTCACGAATTTAGTGATACTTCTCATTTAAAGGTACATCATACTTTGTATTCCATTAATTTCATTAATAATTAAATTATTATTTATCTAACTTGATTCAATATAATTTGATTTATTTTTTATTTAGCACAGGTATAAATTGATATGAGTATGACAAGAACAAAAGAATACTCAATTAGAAGTTTTTCCTATTTGACAATCATTCAAATAAAATCAAACCTAATCTTGAAATTATCAATTACAAACTCACTTCAAATCGATTTATTATAAGTTGAACTCAAAACCTACCTCGAAAATGACTCACATGAAATCTAATGTATATCGGTAAATGTACATGACCTTCTCTAACCTAAATCAAAATAAATTTACCAAAACTTAAAGTTCATTTGAAGGAAAATTTACATTGACAATCTGACATGACAAACTCAAATATAACTCTACATGTACTAACTTACACATTCGAATCAACAACTCTTATTTCCATTTATTAAAATAACTACGAAATACAAATACTCGGTATTAAAACTAAGTTTAAACAAAATTTGATCGGATTTATAATTGTTCAAAATAGCAAATTTCATCACAAAAAATTTTCTGATGAATTTTTGTTCTCGTTAAACGGTACGAAAACTACATCAGACATTACCCTTTCTCGGTTTCTCCCTCCACCCCAAAAGATTGAAAAGAAAGAGAAGAAAATCAAGAAATAGAAGAAACACAGGAGAAGAGGGAGAAAGCCACCTCCCACTTTCCTCGTTTTTCAATTATTCATCCCACATTTTTATCCACATTTATTTCTCTTTAGTTAATCAATCGCTTTAGATGATGACATGATGTTATAGGATCAAAGAAACATCCGGCTACTACACCAGTAACACCACCCGCCTCTTTTCTTTTAATATTTTTAAAGTTTTTAAATTTGAAAGCTACTCACCATCCAAACCAACATCAAATATTACGCCTTTTTTGGATTATTATTATTCTTCAATTTAATTTCCATTGATGGATGTTTTCTAACTTTTCAAACTCTTAACTTTGTTTTTCAGATTCTGGGTATTGCTGATCTCTCTTTTTCCTTAATTGGGGTGTATTTCACTGTTCAATCTCAGATTTTCGTGGATTTTCCTTGAATTTTTCTGGGGGTTCCTTGAATTATTTGTTTCAATTTTATGAAAATTTTTCTTTGATTATTTTCATTGTGAAAAACCTGTCTTTTCAAAAATTGGAAACCCTTTTTTCTGAATTTGAATTTGAATGAGGAAAAAGAAAAAAGAGGGAGATTAAGGTGGTTTTTAGGGTAGCTTTAATTCAAATTCATGCCATTTCAGATCTGACTTTCAGTTTTTTTGTTGAATTCTGGCGATTTAGCAAAGTTTCAAGTGTTGTTGTTGTTGTTGTTGTTGTTGTTATGTATTGTAAAGATCTGATTTTTGATATTGTTTGAACTTGTTGAATGGTGTAGCATCATAAAGTTTGAATCTTGGTGTTTGTGCTGTTTGATGTGTTGGATTTTGAGTAGATAATGGGGATCTGTGATCTTGGGTGATGTTTCTGGAATGTGGGTTTCATGTGTTTGGATTAAATATTACATGAAATTCAGTTGAAGTATTCATCATGTTGAAGCAGATTCTTAGCAAGATTCCTAGGAAATCCTTCAAATCTGATAATGAGGAACCTGTAATGAACTCCAATATGAATGGTTCAGGCAATGGCAATGCCACTCCTCGGGCACAGAATGGCAATGCTGCTTCGGGCAAAGCGAATGCCGCGAAACGGACATCGTCTGCTGTGTTCCCGACGAGTGTGGTTGCGGGGATTGAGCCCCTTGTGTCTTTCAAGGACGTGCCGAATTCGGAGAAGATGAACTTGTTCCTGAGTAAGTTGAATCTTTGCTGTGTGACATTCGACTTTTATGACCCTAGTAAGAACACTCCGGAGAAGGACATTAAGCGGCAAACATTGATTGAACTTGTTGAATTCGTTGCCTCTGGGCCCCCTTCGAAGTTCCCCGAGCCTGCTATCTTTGCCATGTGTAGAATGTGTTCTATTAATCTCTTTCGGGTCTTCCCGCCGAACTATAGGTCCGGCGGAGGTGGTGCTGAGAATGATGATGATGAACCTATGTTTGATCCTTCTTGGTTACACCTGCAAATTGTCTATGATTTGTTGCTTAAATTTATTACTTCACCATCACTTGATGCAAAGGTAGCGAAAAAATACATAGACCACTCATTCATAGTGAAGTTGCTTGATCTCTTCGATTCAGAGGATCCTAGGGAAAGAGAGTGTCTGAAGACTATCCTTCATAGGGTGTATGGTAAATTCATGGTCCACAGGCCATTTATTCGGAAGGCGATGAGCAACATTTTCTACCGGTTTGTGTTTGAGACTGAGAAACATAATGGAATTGCAGAGCTATTGGAAATATTTGGGAGTGTTATTAGTGGGTTTGCCTTGCCCTTGAAGGAGGAGCACAAGATGTTTTTGTGGAGAGCTTTGATTCCGCTGCATAAACCGAAATCCTTAGGTGTCTACTTTCAGCAATTGTCGTACTGCATTACACAGTTTACAGATAAGGAGCCAAAGCTAACTAGCACCGTGATTAAAGGTTTGTTAAAGTACTGGCCCATTACGAACAGCCAGAAGGAAGTGATGTTCTTGGGTGAATTGGAAGAGATATTGGAAGCCACCAACATGCTTGAATTCCAAAAGATCATGTTTCCATTGTTTTCGCGGATTGCCTGTTGTATTAACAGCTATCACTTTCAGGTAGCACTTTTTACATCCTTTGCTTGTAGCCATCTCTCCAGCACTATTTGTTGTTGTTCCTTTACTTCACCTTAAAATTCAGTTTCCACGAATTTTGCTGAAAATCAGGATCTTGTTATGGATGTATTTGTTTTATCTGTTGGATGTGGCACCAGTTTCTTGTGAAAACTCACATGTTCAGCTGCAATACAGCAATAGTAACTGAAAGAGCTTGTTATTATGCACGGTTCAAAGAATTGTATGAGTCAAGATCAAGATTTGTCAAAGCCCTCCTTTGCTGCATTTTGTTCTGTATATTAATTAGAGACTAGAAAGGTCCTTGTTGCATTTATAAATCTTTTCTGATTACTCTGGTTGAGTTAAGGGTGTGCTGTCTTGCTCTGCTAGAGAAAAACAATGGTTTGTTTCTTGTTAGTTGTAAGTTGCCATGTGATTTTGCTGTTTAAGCATGTTTATGTAACAACTAACAAACTTAAAGCTAGAATTTTCTTTTCCTACTTTTCATTGAACTAGAAAATCTGAGATGTAGTTTGAAACGTGATAATCAAATAAAATAATCATGTCAAGATTCTTGTGGAGACACATAGATTTCTTCTCAGTCGTTGGCTTTTGAATCCAAAACGTTTGCAACGTCAGGATTTTTGAGTCACCTATAGACATCATTATCTGTACGTTAGTGAATTGATGTTTCTGTGCCCTTTTCTGTATTCAAATCAAGAACCCTTGCTTCAATTACTTGGATGTTTGTAACTTTTTGAGTCTCCTTTGGCTAGTTACAAATTACCATTATTAAAGTAAGGTTTTATTCATATTTGAAGGATCTTTACATAATGAAGTTGGTTTATTGTGGAAGCTTGTCTCAACTTTGAGTGTATCAAGAGATCTGCATTTAGAATCGATTGGGTTTTGGTTGCATATCAGATCCAGCAGTTGTGTTTTATGATGTGTGATATGCTTTATCCTATGAACATGAGTAGATACATTAGATGCGTGAGACTTAATGCACTCCCTATGGACATCCAGCAAGAGTGAACCCCATATGGCCATATTTGAATTCCTCATGAAACTAGGTTTGGTCATCCATATATACGCAGTCTTACCCTAGTTAAAGACTATTATAGCTGCTTCTAGGACCAACCCAGAGAAGCTTTTTTAGATTAGTGGTACAGGTTGAAAAATTCATTATAATACTTGTGTACTATCATGCTGGGATAAGTTGATAATTTTAACCTTTTAACTTTTTAAGTATGAGCTATAAATTTATTGGATTCAGAAATATAATGCTGGGCAATAATTTTTTGATAAAGGATAGTCTCCCTTCCCTGCCAGATAAGAGTATCCTTCTATAGCTGCTGTGATTTGTCCTTTTTTTTATTTGGTCTCTTAGTGTGCTCTGTCAGCTCTCTGATCTTGTGAGGTTATGCTAAACATTATTAAAGTAAAATAAGTTATGTGCTTCTTTTCACCCTTTTTCCTCGTTTGGAATAACCTCGAGGTGTTTCATGAATAAATGAGAGCATTATTCTGTGTTCAATACTAGTATCATTTTGTACTCAATATTCTCCTCCTACGACATTTTCCATTGTTATAGAGATTCATGGCTGCTGGTTCGTTTTGCTGAACCTGAATAATTTTAATGTTTTATGAATTTAAGGAATGCGATTATTAATCAATTATGTAATTATAAACAACTAAGTTTGATGTTTAGTAGATTACTACGTATAAATTAATTGATTTGCTCTTTCTAATGGATGAGGGAGAGAGGGGAAAGTAAGGCCATTGCAGCTTTTCTCGGTGTTAGTCACTAGCTGACTGTATTATGCCCCTTTTAGTTCTTAGGGTTCATGTGTGAAGATCATGAATCTTCTGAGATTCTTCTGAAATTGACAATGAAAAGAAGGAATAACCAAGAATATATTGCTCCTTCTTGATTACTTCAGGTAGCTGAAAGGGCCCTGTTTCTATGGAACAATGATCAAATTCTCAACCTAATTGGACACAACCGTGGGGTGATCCTACCTATTGTCTTTCCAGCTCTGGAGAGGAATGCTCAAAACCACTGGAACCAAGCGGTGCTAAACCTTACCTTGAATGTCAGAAAAATCTTCCAGGAAATGGACGAGCCACTCTTTCTTGAGTGTCAGGTGCAGTTCAGGGAGGATGAAGCAAAAGTATCCATAATAGCAGAGCAACGAAAGGTGAATTGGCAACGCCTAGAGGATGCTGCTGCCCGTCTACAGCCCATAACGGGAAATATTGCTGTTTTGGTAACGTCTTCTGCTCCTTCAATTGCCTGCTAGGATGTGGTAAATTTGAATATGTACTTGTAGTTTTGGTTCTCTTTCCACTTGTTTTTGACCTCATGTTTTCTTCATACGGGGTTGGTAGTGTTGTCTAGTTTGGGAGAGAACCAGAAGGAATGTATGAGAGGTGTAAAGGTTGTTTTCGTCTGGGCACTGTTTTTAATCGGATTGCCCTAGTGAATAGGTCTGTTGTAACTTGTTTTTGATCTTCTTTGATGCTTTCTCTTCGATGTCATCGTCTGTACCTGATTGGTAAACTGGGATTTGCTCCCAGCCAAGTTAGTAGTAAGAAAGGGTTTGCCTAGTTCCTTGCAATTGTATAAAGCCACTTGTGGTTGGAATTTACCTCTCGCTCTTGCTATTCCTCTCGCGTTCTCTCTTTTTTCGACCCTGGGACAATTTTTTGTGAATGATACAAGGTCAATAAAACATTTGAGTCGTTTCATTGTGGGGGAAGAAACAAGCAACCAACTTGATCGTGCTATAGTTATAATTCTAGTCAGTGTTTGATTGAATGTGGTATGTCTCGTGAATTTTGCAATTCCGATGGTTTGGTTGACTATATAGTAGGCGACATGATCCATTTTGTGTATTTAAGCAATTTTCCTCTAATTTAGAACAATTTGGTGTTGCGTATGTGTTTTCGCCTGTCAAAGATGCTTTGATTTTGAGCTTGTGTGTGTATTCCGATTCAATCATACGAGTGAACCCACCATGCGTTGTTAGCAGCATTGGCAGTGGTTCACTTCAACTGACATTGGCAACATTGGCAATGGCCCAATACACAGTCAAAGTATATCTATTACAAGTTTGGAGAGTGCAATTGCAATTCTAAATTTTCAAAATTGTTACTCTTTACGGTGGTAAGAAAGTATGGGAGCATATTGATTATTCAAACGTCCAAATATTTCTAAAATTGGAAGAGTACTCCCTCTATCCCTATTTATTTTTCCATTTGGCTTGTTATGGTCTTTAAGATACGACTTAAAATTCTTTTATATCCAAATCCATAAAATAAAAAGTTATAAAACTTAATATTTTAAAAATTTACATTGAAAAGTGTTCAATAAGATTCTACTTAAATATATTATTTCTTACAATATGATGAAAATTTGTGATCTAGATTTTTAAACTTTAACTATATAATAAAATAGAGAATATAATCATTTTGTATTTTTCGACGGGAGCATAAATGAAATTTGTAGAAGCAAGTACGTGAGAATGTGACCCATTTCTTAATGACTCAAGCCAATGTGACCTTATCCATCAGTCACACACAAAAATGCTAATTTCATTTGCTCATTATATTTTTTTTTTTTTTTTACAGAACACTAGTTTAATTATGGGTCTTATTAAACGCTCCAAATTCATCAAATCACCCCTTGAATTTACTATATTGCCCCTCACCCTTTTCTCACCCCCCCTTCACTCAAACAATTACTTCTCTCTCTCAAACCCCAACTCACGCTCAAGCCAGAACCACCACCCACCGTCGCCGGAATCACCACCTATCGTCGTCGGAACTACCGGACAGCCGCTCCCACCCCATCTCGCCGAAAAACATGAGTTGTCGCCCCGGAAAGGAAGTTGCACCCACCGTAGAGGGAAGAAGACCACCACACACTCGGGTATTTTTATTAAAAAAAATCGTCGTCGAAAAGGGAGCTCGTTTGATTTTTCCGGCAAGCACTGGGGCTAGCCGTCCAAGATTTCCAGCCGACTCTAGGGCAAGCCGGAAATTTTGAACGGCTAGCCCTGAGACTTGCCGGAAAAATCAAACAGCTCCCCTTGCCGGCGACTTTTTCGTCCTTCTATTGTTAATTATTGTTTAGTTATTGTTTATTAGTATTATTGTTACTTTTGTTAGTTAATATTATTAATTATTTTTAAGCTATTCATGTTAATTAGAATATAAAAATTATTATCAATTTGTTAAAATTATAAATTTGTTGAAGGCCTGGTGGTCAGGAATCGTAGTAAGATTCGTTTTGACGTGAAAGTGAAGTGGGAAATAAGAATTGAAGTGTAAAATATTCGATTTTTCAAAAAAAAATTTAAGGGTAAAATCGTCAAAATGTGGGGCAGTTTGAGTAAGTTGGGAGCGGCGTTTAGTGCTCCACTTAATATTAACAATTTACTATTAACCTACAACGCCCAAAACCCCACCTTAAGCAAAAGAATCTCCCAGTAAAAATTTTGTAATCTGTTTAGGTTCATCTCACTTTTCATCTTTTTGACAAATTCACCATCCAACTATGTCTTATTATTTTTGGTAATTTCATCTGACCATAGTCTAAACTTGTGTATTTGCAAAACGGGTCTAGCCGAGCCAAAGAAGATGCCAAAGAAGATACATAATGGGCCAACCCGTCCAAAGATAGTATAGTTTTTATCTATAGAGGGTGATAGTTTACATGTATCACCTCCAATCTTTGGTAGTGGACTATCGAAAAGTATATGGAAATAATTCGTTACCTAATAGTGTTTAAAAGTCTTAAAAACTCTAGGCCTATTATTGACCCGACTTGACCCATTAAAGACCCAATAAAACATGACCCTTTAAAAGACCGACCCATTATTGATTAGACCCTTTTTACAAACGGGTCGGTAAGAAGACCTTAAGGGAGCCCTTTTCACTTGAACACCTCTACCATAGTCTCCTATCTAAAGCAAAATCCATCAACTTTATCCTTTCTTGGGTAACATTAAAGGAGATTTTGTGTGTGTGTTCCTTAATTGATTCATCATTCATTACCACCTACCGATTGAACCACTAGTCCACTAAAATAGTATTCCAGCTCCATTTCTATTGTTTTACATTGTTTTTCATCATGTTTGCTAACACGCAATTTTGACAATTAAATTTTGCAAACTTTTTATTAGCAAATTTTGCTCAAAAAATGATATTTGAAGGTATATCTCACGGAAAATCCAAGAATATTATGTGTATGAGATGGCAAAAAAGCAATTCTTATATGGGTGTACATGTCAATTGAAATGGGTGTAGTTAAAGGTGATCAACTTTTGAATTAGATATGATGAACTTCTAATCTAAATTCTATCTCATCGTTTAAATAAGTGACAAGATGAATGAGAGTTGAACATATATCTAATCCCCAACTCCCAAGTTTTGGCATTTTAGACAATAAGTTCTTTTAAAAAACATACAAAAATTTATTTTGAAAAAATAACAAATTGACTCAAATCAATTAATTAAGTCAACTTATGACAATAATTTAGAAGGAAGTTTAATCAATCATCTACACTTAATCTTAATTCAACATTAAATTGTTAATTTTATCTTAGGATCAATGAAGAAGGAAGGTAGAATCAATAAAAAAAAAAATCAAACTAATATTATAATCAGAAACATATTTAAGATACGACTACGACCAAACAAAGAATCCGAAACTAATTTATGTTAATTAACAATCGATAATATGCATGGTTTTCTTTAAGAGTTGGTAATGTTCATTGAAATACCATTTGTATGTAAAAAAAAGGGGACAATCCTAAAAATCGAGTCAACACCTACTGTCCAAACCTGTTGATTTTCATGTCAGACTGAGTTAAGCCAGCGGGCGGGGTTAATATGATCATCTTTACCGTAGTCCCTCTTTTCACTCTTTCTTATTTCTAATAGTATAATATACGAGGCATTTTTTTGAGAATCTAGATAGACATATAACCAAATAGCAAAATCTAGCCGATAAAACTAAAAAAAATAATTATTTTATTTTTGCATCAAAAGTGTCACGTAAATAAGCTATACCGAATCCTACAATTTTATAGTTATTTTGATATAATAAAAATAGAGATAAATCATTAATAAAGGGAAAAAGAAAGGGAAAAAATTTTTAGTTAAGCCAGCCGCATCATTTACATGAGAAGTCAACCCCACAAGGTCAACGCTCCAAAACAACTATGTGTTGATCTCATAGAATTAGAATTTTTTATACTGTAATTTTTTCACAATATTTTTTTATATGATAGTTTTTGACAAAATGTTGTTTTTATGTGGTATTATTTTGTAAAATATCCCTCCATTCTTTTTTGTTCTTTTCATTTGAAATATTGTAAATTTTATAGCCAAATTTCGACTATGAATTCTCCCTGATATAGATGAAAAAATAGTCATTTGAGATCTTAATAGATTTGTCTCAATGAGTATTTTTCAAATATGAGTTTTTTTTATAATTTTTACAAAAACACAATTAAAGATATTTGAATTTTAAGTTTACATTGGAATTTGTGCAAAAAACAAATAGGAAAAAAAAATACTATAGATAGATATTTTCATGTACCAAATAGGACAATAAGTAAAACAAAAACATAGAAAACCCTAGTAAAACAAGAGGCAAAGACCATCAAAAGTGAGAGCAAAAGTTGCAAAGGTAGTGAAGTGAGGGGGCAAAAGTGATGACGAAGATGGATAAAGTATGGTTCAGATTTGAGAAAGAGAGAGTGAAGTGGTTGGGTGGTTTTAATTTGTGTGGAGGGAAGATCTGTGACGAGCGAGGATTGGTCAACAACAGATAAAAGGGATTAGGACAAGGACTATCTATCCCCTTTTTAACACAGCGCGCGCGCACACATATATATATATATATATATATATATATATATATATATATATATATATATATATATATATATATATATATATATATATATATATATATATATTATGTCCAACATATTTTAGTAGAAATCATAAAGGAAAAATGTCGTGTAAAAGGGCAAATTTTGTCAAAAAGATAACCATTTTACAGAATTATTTAAATTTGATTTAATTTAAAATTTATAAGTCTTAAAGTGGACAATATTATACTAAACCCTCCATTTCTTAATTTTTACCCCATTTATATTTATAGAGTCAAAGTCTAGAAAGTTTGACCATAATTCTCATCATGTTATAAGAAATAATATATTTAAGTGAGATTTTCTTAGATACATCTCAATGTAAATTTTTAGAATATAAGTTCTCGTTTTAAGGATTTAGAGATTAAAAAAAAAAAGTTTAAAGTCTAATGGGGCAAAAAAAAATAGCAATAGAGGGAATAATGTTAATCACTAAAAGCTACTGGACCAGCACTATTATAGAAGCTGTTAATAAATTTCAGTTACATGTTTACGTAAATAACTCTCACCAGTCACCACAAGAGTAATTGACACTTAAAAAAAGTATGTGAAAACTATTTAGTTGTGTAATGCTTTGAGTATATTTCTACCACACAATTATAACGAGTTTGAAAAATGTGACAATTATTTTCAAATGAAGACTTGAGTTGAAGTTAGACAACAGAATGCCTAAAACAATTTTTGGAAAAGCATGGAATCAAAGCAGGCACAAGTTAAAGTCTATTAAGTGGGTAAAACAACGTTGGAACGTCATTGTCCATGGAAGGTTTCGTCATATGTTTTGAGGGACAATTAGTCTAAATGAGTAATTTAATGGCACCACCAAATTCCTAACCACAGAAAGGCAAAATCTCTGATCAAAGATGGGATAAAGGTTGGTAATTTAGGTGAGGAAAATAAGAGACATGTCTGATCAAGCTTTTGAACTGAATAACTCATCAACGGATTTTATCTGAATAACTCACCCAAACCTGACCTGATCATAGACTCATAGTTCAATTAAGGTTGGGTCCCCAAGCTGGTCTTCTTTTTCACACTTGGTCCCAGCTACTCAAAGCTGGCTCGTCTTCGATCACTAAGGCCCTGCCGTGGTTAGCTTAACCAAGGAGGCTCTTGCGCGCTAGGCCTGCAACTAGGGCACTAGTCACCTCTTGGTGCAAAATGCGTTCAGTTCATGCAGTTGACTGAACAGTTTGATCATAAAAAAAGCAAGATATAACAATAGAAGTGAAGATTTATTTTAGAATGTACTAATATCAGGTTTAGTTACAGATGTTCACATTTTAAGCAGCCCTAAGCAAACCTTGGGTGCTCCTGAAGCCTAGAAGGTTAAAAAATCAAAAAATAAAAGAAAGAAGATGAGGATAGCTCCTGTATGGGCATTTCCAAATATCTAAGTTAATGCCTTAGAAGCCTACTTTTTAACCATAGTTCCGAGAGAACCAGAACTAAATCTAACGACAATGGACATTACAATAAAAATTAAAGAATTTTGACATTAAAAGGGGAGAGAAGAAACTACAGTGGAGATGGCTGTGGTTAGAAAGAACAGCCGTTCTCGGATGTCAACAAATAATTATCTAACTCAGCTTGTACAAGATCTCAGCTACAGTTTGGACTTCAGAATAGACATCGAACTGATTCAGGAGACGACAGATTTGCCACACAGTTGAACTGCAATTATCAATATTATGCTGTCAGTAGATATAGATTGATGCTGCACAGAAATATTAGCGTATGTATGACGCATAATAATGAACAAAATCAAGCATCATTTTCCACCAAAATAACATGAAAATTTGAAATCTATGAAAATTTTGATTCCATAAAGTCGTTTTGAACGAAAAATTAAGCTTAGAAAACTTGAACCTGACCCAATTGTTAAATATAAAATGTACAACATTTGGGACTCAAACCCAACATAACAGAGAACCAACCGACCAAAACTTGGTGAAAATTTGAAATAACTATCCCACACCCAACCCAACCAACCCATTCAAAACTTATAAATTGCAAGTACTTGCGAATAGGTGAATTACCTTTTCATGCCTGTACTTCTCACGAATTGCATTAAGTGTGCAATTAATGGTGTTCAATTGCAAGTCTTGCATGGCAGTAACAGTAACTTTGAGCTCTGATGTCTTGTAGGAAGTATAGTGCTCCAAAGTTGGATTCTACAACGTATAATGAACAGTTTCACAGCCAGTTAGCTGAGTAATTGTTAGCAATCAAAACAAAGGTATTGAAAAAAAAAATACTGACCCATGGATGATCAGATTGATTAAGCGTCCATCTGGCAAGAAATACTGCAGATGCAGCAATAAGTGAAGGGAGAAATCTGAGAAAGCTGTACTCTACAAGAGTCAATTCTGCTAGGTAATTTGCCAAGTACTCTAAATCAGCCAAACGATCCTGAAATTTAGAAAATAGAAATTTGCAAGTTTGGGTTTCAGGGTGATGATAACTAAAGTGGACCTTTCCAAAGTAATATTCACTGCTGCCAAGGCAAATTTAGTTGAAGCAACACTCCTATAATCCTACCAAGTAAATTTGCCTTCACAATCAAGAAAATACTACTTTGGACAAATAAGTGAATTACTGCCCATTATTAAAATGTACCTTGGAAGACACTTGAGCTGCATGGATATATCTCCTGAGGGCAAAAGCAATAATATATTTTTATATATTAGTAATTATGTTTTTATAAAAAAAAAGTGTCAAGATCGTATTATTACGAAGCCAGCATGTAAGAAAGTCAACATATAAACCTCAAAAATGTCTTTATTGTGGGAACGGATAGTTGAAAGCAGAGGAAGTTCAGCACTTTTCTCTCCATATTCAATACCTATATATCATCAAACTCAATTAAAAAACTTGATTATCACGAAGAAACATTCACATGCTGAGGAAAGTAGACAGTATGAAAAGAGTATTTACAACAGTAGATTAAGTCACTTAATTTACAGTACAGATATAATAAAAAGAAAAAGGTGCTAGTAAAGACAAAATGCCAAAAACAGAAGATTCATACGAGGTAATCATAATAATTCATAAAAGCAAGACATAGAATAGCAGTTGAACTATAATGCTATTATGAGTAAAAAAGACAGACTGACTTCTTCTCTAGCATAAGTGTTAGCTGTGATGTAGCAAAAGTCCTCCACTTGTGGGGCATTCATTTCTTCATACTTTCTGCAAGTCATAGTATAAGAATGACCGTAATAGAAATAGTTAGGAATTTCAAAATTGAAAGGTTTAGTTGTTACTATGCTATGCCATTTCAAAAACAACTGAAGTAACTGAAGCCAGACAAAACCAGTCTGAAATTATTTATGATCTATTTGAGGTAGTAAATATAATTCTTCAGAAGGTACAGAGAACCACTTACGAGGCAATCAACATGCAGGTTACTCCCAGCAGCTGCAATTTTTGCTTTTCAATGAAAACTCCAGAAAGGTAACGATCAATGAGATTCACAGTCAGGTAAAGAGTGTCAGGGACCAATTTATACTCTTCAGAGACCTGAGATGAATCCCAAACAAAAGATTAGAACAAATAGGTGTGCATGGGAATACCAAAAGTTTGATGGTATCCTCCATGATTTCACTTACAATTTACAAAGCTAAAGGTGGGGTCTTTGCTTTTGAAGCTCTTCAATTACTATATGAACATGTTGTATGGGGATGATAAAACCCTTATGATTGGTGAGTAATAGAACACTCCTACTGTCCCATATGAACATGCCTTCAGTCAATAGGCAAGGACTGATATGCTACCAAATCATTATGGCAAAAATGATCAAGTATAGTTGATAAGAAAAGATAGATAACAAATTCTGAACTGCAATCAAATGTAGGGTATAGTAGGCAAAATAAAATGTAGGACCATTTACAGTGGCATAATGCCAGTGGAGTTATATATCAGGTAAGAAGAAAAGTCTCTACTTAGTCCCTACTTTATTCACGAGACTCTTGAGCAATATCCACTAAACAACAGTTGTAAGGACAGTCAGAAACACAGCGTAATAGCCAAAAAACAAATTGATATGGAAGAAATATCAACCTGTCACATGATACTTTACAGATGTCATTTAATAGTCACACTTACAGAGTAATAGAATGGAGCCGACACAAGTTCATAACTTGACATTTACTGAATATAGTTTTACAAGTTTGTGGACACATACACTAACCTCCACAAGCCAATCAATGAGAATTCCTCTCATGCTTGGAGTGATATCATGTTGCACGTTTTCCATGTAGTCGACGTATAGCTTTTGATTAAGCTGCAGGAAGGAAAAAAATATAACGTGATTAAGAAATACTTAGTAGCCAGTTTGCAAACTAGATTGTCTGTTAGAAGGACAAAATTTTTCTTTTCCCTTATCCATCTACAGTTTAACATCAAATACATGATATTTCAAAGGCTAGCAGTATTAGTACTAACGCAAACATACCTCGTTAACACGTTTGTTCTCGTATATATCTGAAACATAAAGGCTGCACAAAAGAGGATCCTTAAGATTCCAGTCAATATCTATTACAGTTGAATGGGTGGAAGTTCCAGCTTTGTCATGAATTTCTCCCTCTGTGTGAGGAATTAGAGGTGTCAGGCACTAAGGCTTTCTCCACAGGAAGTAAAAATACAATTATGAAAGTAAATTACATAGAATGTGCAATAGAATGCTCCATCATGAAGCCTAGATGTTTTATGACCTCATTCATGTGCTAATACATCTTCAATGCTACACTGATTATTTTACAAAATGGAATAACGTTCATTAGACTCATAACTGATAGACACCGATGCTACGTAATATAAAGTGCAACCAATATAAAGGACATACGATGGATAGAGTAAAATCCACAGAAGAGAATAATGTCAATTTAAAGCCTGCAGAGAAATCTAATATAATATACAGCCAATACAGGGTACATTAAAGCATGAACTATGGTAAATCACTTCCTAGCATTGCAAGATTTACCCGCTGGAGAAGAAATCCTCTATAGGGATCATACCAAAGAATACTCTTCTCAAAAAAATTGGCACTTCATGTCCACTTAGGACATTAATGGTCAAGTATTTTAGCATCATGTTTACTTTCACTATCAACACTAAACAAATAAATCCATCTTAGCAGCTTGAATTAAAGAAATATTTTTAAAGAACACACTAATTGCAAAAAGCAACATAAACATCTACATTTTTACGATTAGAAAGACTTCTAGCAAACAGGTAACAGAATACAAACCTTTCTGAAGTGTATGAGCAATCAAAGATCTCTCTCTTGTTTCATTAGGAGTAAGGTTAATTGGTATGCTATTATCCAGTTTTGCGCGCTTGTGACATTCCCCCTTTGAGTTTGAAATAACACTAGCTACAACTTTTTTCGCTAGCGGAACAACATCTAGAGGTTCTACTGTCAATTTTGATATATCCTCAGCAATTTTGTCATTTGTATCATCATGATCATGTTGCATTGTATTCGACTCAGCTGGGGTGACCTTAACATTTTTTCTGATTGGGCCTTTCTTCTCTGTCTTCATTTTCTGGTATATGAGAAAAGAAAAGAAACTTCAGATCTATAGAGTAAATGATTTTCTGAATCATTTTAATCCGAAACAATATATTCACTCTTGTCAAAAGCTTGAATACTTGATGAAGTGAAGATATGAAAATAAAAAAATGAAAATTCACAGAAAATATCATAGCCTAAAATCATGTATCCTTGCCTGAAATTTCCCCACAGTAAAGCAGCGCGCATATGATTTATTGTCACACAGTACATTGGTAACATCTGTAAGCGTCGCTCTTCTCTTCTTCTGAAGACTGAATGCTGGAGCATCCGATTGGTTTTCATCTGATGCTAATCTCTTACACTTTGCTCTAAGCACTCTACTCTGTTCGGGCAGTGGAGGCTTCTGGATCAACTTTTCTGACGTACCAAGAGCTTTAGCCCGTGCCCTTGTAAGTCGAAGAGTAGGCTCTTCTACTTTGGCCGCTGATATGTTTTCTTTATTCATATCAACCTAGTAGAAGAGCACTGTATGCCTCAGTCTCAAATTCTGCACATTAAACCAATAACTCAGTAAGAACTGCGATACCACAAACGATTAAAGGGAAGGGGCGCCAAGTAAAGGGCAAAAAAAAAAAAAAAGGATTCCAATTTCAACATACAATACACCAATACGAGTCATCAACATATCATCAAGAAAAAAAAACTAAAATACAATGATCACAACTCATCATAAAACAATGACATTTGCAATGTGTGCTCAAGATCGACATAACGCCTGAATCTAAGTGCAATTCTCAGTAACTATCGAAACCCTCTCCAATGTTGTAAGCCTTCGAGTCTCAAAACAAAGATCATCTAAAACCCCTTCTCATTATGATTGATCAGTGTTCATCAGGGAAAAAACCCATCTTAGACAGTGTTCTGACAATGTTTTGTTAGCCAATCAGTGAAAATGTAGGCCATGGAAAACCTAACCGGGTTCCTAACAGGCGAGTCTAAACCTTCACAATCCAAGAGAACCCCACATCAAGTCATGACTGAATCGTCACATTCGAAATGCTTCTTAATCAAGGCAACACCCATGGAAGAAATAGATGGTCCTTGAGTATACAATCCATTCCCATTTTTTATAGTAACAAAAATCTATGGCTAAGAAGTGTGGCAGTATCTATGAACTCGAGCCGTATATATGAAACCCCAATTCTGAAGATTGATGGATATTAAGAGGCACAAACAAGAACAAGTCCTATGTATTTCAGTCTTGCACGATCATAGTATAATAATATGAGCATACAAAATGTACCAAAGAACAAATCGATTGGCAAACATAGGAGAATCATGATTAACATGTGAAAATACCCGACCAACCGGAAATATTCCTAGATGATCAAGAAAATTACACTGGAAATCATTAAAAAAAAAATTCAAATATAAGTTAAAAATCATATGACAAAGAACAACACTGTCCCATCAAATAGATTTCCAACAAAACAATATTGTTGGCTTAGGAAGTTGAGGAATAACCTCAAAACAAATATTGTTGGCTTAGGAAGTTGAGGAATAACCTCAAAACACTAAAAAACCCTACTATAATTACTCACTAAAAAATTCAAACAACCTTAAAAATAGGAAAAAGAAAAAAAAATTAACAACCTAGCTCAAACTCAAATTTAAAATTCAAAATTGTTGAACAAAAGAAGAAACAAAATTCAGCTTGTTCATCCGTTTTTTCCTGAAATGAATTAATTTTTCAAATTATTTCAACAAAAATCAAAAACCCCATAAAAATTACAGTCAACACTAAAAAGTGGAAGATATGACAAACTAATCAAATAACATTAAAATTGAAGCAAAAGGGTATTAAAAAAAACTCGAAAAAAACACAGATCTGTCACAAAAATTTCGGAAAATTCCTTTAACAAAAAACCCCCAAAAAAATTCAATAACCAGAAAACAAAACGTAAAGGGAGAAATGTGGGCAATCATAAATGAAAAACCCACATCAGAAACATAAAGATTGAGTGAAGTTATCTTACTTAAAGAAGAGAAGAAGACACACAGGACCCAGACCCAGACCCAGACCCAGAAGAAGCTTGAAGAAGAAGACACAACCAGAACAGGAAAAATAAAAATGAGAAGATTAATAACAATATAGTTGTTTGATTATAAGTATGATTAGGGTTTATAAGTATAGAAGACAGGGATCATTCAAAAAGATTTGAAAAGAGAGAGGAGAGGAGAGGAGAGGAGAGGAAAAAGTGGTTGGGTTGAATGATAGTGATAATAATAAGAAAGGGTTGAAGAGCGGGAGAGGAGCCACAGTTTAAACTTCCAAAATTCAGACAGTGGGGAGAGCGGAGAGCCTCTCTAGAGAGGCTAAGGGGTAGGCTTAACTGCGTAAGGGAAATGGAAAGGGATAGAGTAAGTAAGAAACTAAAGAATAGGGGGCGTTGTGTGTTGAGTGAATTACTACTTTTTAAAATTATACTTTTGGTCTTTCATTAGGCTTTTTCTATTCTTGTTTTGTTATTTGTCCTTCCTACTTACGATTGTATTTGAGGTTATTATCTTAGAGTTTGCCTTTCATGGAAAACACCGTCCTTCTGGTTTATGGTTCAACATACTAGTATTTAGTATTACAGATTTGATATTGAATTTCGTCTATGTAAAAATTAAAAATTTATTTTTTTTATCAAAAGATTTTGTACTGGTTAATTTTTTAAAAATTGTAAATTTTGAAAGAAAATGAACATTGTTCTTGTGTTTTGACATGTTTTAAAAGGTATAAAATTGATAATGGAATGAATAACTGTTATTAGATAGAATAGGGTTGTAAGATGGAATAGGGTTTAATTATGGAATAAAACAAAGTATTTAACTATATATATATATATATATCTATATCTATATATATATATATATATATATATATATATGCATAAATTATACTTGTGCTTGCTTATGCACAAGTTTAACATAATTGCATGTAATAGTCTCACCTCCAAGAGGGGGTTATTTTATACGGTTATTACCTATACAGCAGAAAGTGCAAGACAAATTTAAGTGATGTCGATTATAATCTAACAACATGCTTTAGGGAAGGCGGGAGTATAACGTTATATGGGAAGTAACACTGTAACAATCCTTCCTTAATTAGTTTCCTTTTTCCAAGTAAAAAGTAGTTTCATTAAGTGTTGAAGCGGGGGTTTCTTTTATTACTTTTCCTAATATGTTTAACTTTAATAATTCATCTATCTATTTTCCCATATATGTTCCTGTGCGGTAATATTTATGCAATACCATTACAATACTTAACACCCCTAGTGAATCAAGCTTGAATATCTTTAGTTTGGAAGTTTAAGATTTGATTCAACTTAGCTTAACTTTGAGTTAACTTGATTGACAAGTAGAGGTTTTCAAGTAGGAGGGGCCACGTTAAATGTCCTTGACCTGCCCGTTTGTAAAAAGGGTCTAATTAATAATGGGTCTAATGAGTCGGTCTATTAAAGATTCTTGTTTTATTGGGTTTTTAATAAGTCAAGTCGGGTTAATAATGGATGTATAGTTTCCAAGACTTTTAAACACTATTAACTAATAAATTATTTCCAAATACTTACCGATAGTCTACTACCAAATATTGGAGTTGATACACGTAAATTATCACCCTCTATGGATAAAAACTATACTTTCTTCGAACAACCCGACCCATTATGTATCTCCTTTAACCCGACCCGTTTTGCATGTGACTCATCATGGTCCTAACACGACCCAATGTAAAGATCCAGTGACAAGATACAAACAAAATTCATAATAATCAAGATATTCTCGATTATAGGTGTAATTCACCGGTTTCAAACTATCAAGACCATACTAATAAATTAAAGCTCAAGCTAAATTTGAAATTAAAGTTATATATATATATATATATATGGGTTGGAACTGTAATATTTTTCGTGAACCACGTTTCACGAGTAGTTTTGGATCATTATCATGTTACTCATTTTTTTGTTAGGGGTTGGGAGACTTGGGAGTTGGGTCTTCTATCATTAGGCCGTAGTGTTTTATGAATGTCTATAAATACATATAATTCGTCGTATGTGTATGATTCTCCTCACTTCAATATGAGGTACATATTATTTTTATTGATTAGTGATTGAACTTTTGCATTGGTTAAAACTTATTTTTATTGCTTTGCTGTCGAATCTGTTTGAATGAAGATGACACTATGATATTTATTGACTAAAACCTGTTTCAGAGAGGGCTTACAGGTATAAAATTTGATGCATTTGATAACAAAAAAAAAAAAAAAAAAACTTTTGAACATGTACATTTTATGGAACCCTTTCAATATTTGTGCAATATGGGCTCAAATAAGTCTCAAATGAAGTGAAAATATTGCAAAAAAAAAAAAAAGTTATTTGTTGGATGAGTTACAAAAAAAAAAAAAAAAACCCATATATAATATATTTATATATTATTATCTATTTTTTAATACTTACCACTTATTACAAATTTAAGAGGGATGATTAGTGAAAATTTATGCTAGTATATTAAAAATATTCCTGAAAAAGGATATGTGACACTCTTCTCTTAAACCTTCATTTACATGTCAATTTTGATTGCAATTATAAAAAGATATTATTGCTATAAGGATTTTAACACGTCATATTAAAATCTTATTTACCAAGTCAATATAGCATAAATGTTAATTACTCCAACAAAAAAATAATAATAATAAAGTCTTAAAGAAATGAGTTTGTAAGTTACACTTTACCAAATTGATTACTCATTTTAACATTTTGTGGTATTAATAAGAGAGTATGTTTAGGATCTTCTCTTATTCTAATTTTTTTTATAAATCGTACCAATTTAAGGGGAGGTTTTTTTTAATCATTTGTTTCTTAACAATGTTTTTTACAAATCCTATGCAATTGTTATTTATCTTAACAATCAATTTTTTTTCCTTAAACAAATATATATATATATATATATATATATATATATATATATAATGCAGGACATGCAGAAAATAAAATTAGCCTAGGACATGGTTTAGAATCTAGGACATGTTCTACGACATGCGAAAATAAAATTAGCCTACATAAAATTTATTCTTATGCCAATTTATATACCATGCAGAATAAAACTATTAACAATACCATAAGAACGAAAAAAAAAATGTAGTCAATAATGTAGAAAGATATTTGCGTTATACTCGGTCTATACAGTATAAAATTTTTACCAAGTGTTTAATAAGGCCATGAATGCCGAATTAATCTGAATCAAACGAATTATAATGATCATATCCAAATGTATGATATTAATTTATTGTTTGACCTTCATTTCCGCTGAATTGACGAAAAAAAGGCAACAACAATTGACTTTCTTTTTGTGTAAAATCATAAGCTATCAATTTGATTTAAAGCCTCTGATCTTGTAGATTAGCATCATAACATATTTATGAATATCAGTTTAGCCTTGTGCAAAACTTAGATCAGCTTGTCTTGTTTACGGACGGATTATGGATAGTCTTGTGGATTATGGATGCCAACTAAATTAGTTGATTAAAGTTTGAGGGTAATACTAAGATTTAAAGTCAAATCTCGTCTACGACAGTAATTAATTGCATTGCCTCTTATAAAAAGCAAAGTCTAACAAAAAATAAATGTCACGGTGACTATATCAAAAACATTTTTATTAGAAAAATATAAGAGATGGAGCCATGTAGGTAATTACTAACCGTTATTCCAAATTAGAAGATATAACTCAGGCTATATTTTTTCACCTTGTTTCGTTAAATCATATATAACTTACTGTAGTTAGCTTAGAAGTTAGAACGATCGCTATAAAAAATGACCAAACCATAAGGTTTCAAACTCAATCGACAGGACTAAATCTACTAATTTCTGTTTTCATTATATTATCTGATCCTCTGAATCTAATTGAAGTCTTACATTACATGATTCTAACAATATAATCCCATCTAAATTCGATTTCAACGTACATATTTCATCAAGGAACCGCTCCTTAGTTTTAAATTTGTGTCTATCAAAAATTCAATAGTGTATTACACGTCGGATACAGAGAACATATAATGGGAGAACAGAGATTCTGAAGAGCTTTAAAATACTATGTGAAGGATTATGGTTCAGGAGAGTAGTTTTTAGTGTTAGTTTTAGTATTATTATGAGTGAAATCTGACAAATTTACTGTCATAGGCGCATCTCTTCTGGAGTACGAGTACAATATTATTGTTGTTTGTCAATTGTGCTTAAGGTACCCTTTTTCTAACAACATAAATATTACTCCCTATAAACTTAATTATAATGTTGTCTCAAAATCCCTTATTCATAATTTATGATCACGTTAAGAGAAATTCCTAATTTATACTTGATATTATAATATTTATATCTGATATATGTTTTTCTATTTTTTTATATCTTCTGTATTTCTATATTTGATATAACAATACCTATATCTAATATAATAATATCTATATATATATATAATATATTATGAAGGAAATGAAGCAAGAGTTGAGGACGAGCTAAAATGAAAAAATAGGGGAAAAAAAGATATAAAAGATAAACGCAATGCGAATATTTTCGAATGAGCTCGGTCTACAATAGTGGTTACGCGTAGAATCAGGAGCACTGGAGCAGATAGATGCAGAATCACAGATCTTATTAACTTGCAAATATTTTTATGTCCGTGCAAGTTTTTTAGACCATTTCTTTAATAATTATGGACAGTAAACAATTGCATAAGATATGCAATGCGAGGAACGAGAAGAGTGGAGGCAAGCTTAGTGCTTTCTACAGGAAATTGCTTTATTTTTTAGGCAAATTCAACATGAAATTGATTAGGGGTTTGATGTTATTGGCATCAAATGATGGATACTGAACTTGAGATGAGCAAAGTACATGTATTTTGACTTTTGAGTTGAATTGTTTAAAGATGATCCAAGCTCTTCATGATTTGAATTCAATTGCGTACGTGAGAAAGGGGTTACTATTGACAAAAACAGTATCAGCGTCTTATATGTTTAAGTGTTCTTGACAAATGCAAGTTCATTTTAAAAATACTTTTTTTTTTGTCTTTATATATTTGCTCCATTTCTATTTATATAGTCAAAGTTTGATAAAAAATTTTAACCATGTTATAAGAGATAATATATTTAAGTAGGATTTTATTATACGTATCTCAGTGTAAATTTTTAGAATATTAAGTTTTTATAATATTTTGTCTCATGAATTTGGAAATAAAACTCTTTTAAATTGTGTCTTGAAAACCGTAAAAAGTCAAATGAGGCGAAAAATTATGGATGGAGGTGGTAACACATAACCTAGACACTACGAGTAACTTTCTTAAAATTAGAGTGTAAGAGTTTTGTTAATGTTACAAATTTATGACAAAATTATATTAAATACGGAATACTTTGGTTTAGCATTTTTACTTCATACCTTTGGGATATAAATTCTAAGCCCCATTTGTTCTCATTTGGTAGGCAATAATTCAATGCCTTCTTCCATGATTCTTGTTTGATTTGCTTGTTCAACCCCACAAATAGCCTAATTATCCTTTCCCTTGCGATAGCATTATAGCAATGAACTAGAACAACTTCTCAACCCAACGTCCATATCATCGAACAACCAATATTATCACTCATGAGTTCGTCAATTTAAGCATTACCGACTATCTAAGAATTCAATACTAGCACTAATGTCACTATTCTCTTAGATTCTCTCCCACTAGTTCAAATGCTAAGATATTAATTTTCTGCTAGATGTGTAGGTGTTGAATACTTTGAACAACATCTTAGACTTGGGAAAGTCTCTCAATAGTTGCACCATCACCAAGGTCCCATGAAATCAAGTCCAATGGACATATGACCTAGCAAATAAGTGGCGACGAGAACATATCTCCTTTAACCATAACTTGTTGTCCTTTGTTTTTCCTTATTATGTAGCATTCATGTTTTTCATGATGTTAAAAAAAAACAAGAGACAATGCAAGCAAGCTCAAAATCCTCAATGTTCTATTATAATGATTCCTCCAATTCCTACAAATTCGAGAGAAACTTAATACAAAGAGAATAACCACATGCCAAAGCTTCCCTTCTTCTATGTAGAGACATTAATTTTATTCATAACTTTCAATGCAGGAGATTGATATAGATATAGTCAAAATGGAGTACTTTGAGAATACACAATATTGTTTCCTTTACGTAATTCCTTTACAGTGTCGGGTGATTTAAGGAGATAATAACTAGACATATATGAATTAATCTTGACTATCATAAAAAAACATGGATTAACTTTTGAAAATTAGTTAGGACCATACATAGTACTCAGTGGCTTTCAAGTAATGTAACTCGAGGTCAAGCCTTGTATTTTAAATAAAAATCTCATACAAGTACTTGGATCATTACCGAATTACTTTCAAGACCTTATAAACTACTAATGTTTTAGTTGGCATCCAACAAATTGAACATTTAAATACTTGTATAGTATTCAAAAATTTGAATTTCAAATCTTCAAATGTAAGAGATTTGGACTAGACATTTTAGAACATTACGCTTTTACATTGTAAATCAATGTTAGAATGACATGACAATTTTCAGTTTGATTAAGGAAGCAATTGAACAACCTTATTTCACATTTCAAATCAGTAATAAACAAGAGTAAATCCTATATAACCTGGAGAGGAAAACATTAATAATGTACTCATATTCAAGATCGATGCTGTCATGCTGCCAATTGTTTTTGATAGAATAGAGACATAGAGTGCTCCGTAAGAGTGTGGGGTTTTTTTTTTTACCCCCTTTAATGGGAATGCTTCCAAGTCAGTCCTAAACTGGTCGGCTAGACTATCTCGCACATCAAGCAAATTATAACCTTGTAATTTTGTGAATGTCCCAAGCAAATTTACAACTGTTGCACTACACTCTCAATCTTCGTTTCCCCGTAGCGTAATCATTGTTAGAAAACCAATGTAACCAATTCTCTCTTAACTTATCCTTAATATTTGCAACCGTTTCACCGTAGTCTTAATCTTCATTTTTCCCGTAACTGTTGCAGTGTTGTGTCAGTAAATGTTCATTAAATGACTTTGAAGCCATAGGATACATATGAAACACTCCTTGTTTGAAAAAGATAAAATAGATGGCCTTATCAAAGCGTATGACGTTATTTTTATTTTAAGAAAATAAAAATAAAATAAAATAGGATACTCTGAAATTATAGTTTACGACTACAATGATATTATCATATGGTTTATTTGTCATGATATTTGTATGCATCTTGGTTGATTTTGGTGAAATGGATATTCTTTCAACGTACAAACTTATTTTCTTTGATAAAAGTTTTGGAATTGTAATAAATAAAAAAACGGTGTTGGATATTTTGTCTATAACAAACGACAATTGTGTAGTACTTTCTTTGTCCCTTTATATATGCTCCATTTCCATTTATGGGGTCAGAATTTAAAAAGTTCAATCACAAATCATCATCATGTTATAAGAAATAATATATTCAAGCGGTGATCTTATTAGATGCATCTCAATTTAAAATTTTAAAATAACAAGTTTTCGGAATTGTTTGTCTCTCAAATTTGGAGGTAAATACGTTTTAAATTATATCTTGAAAATCGTAAAAAATCAAATAAAACAAAAAGTTAGAAATGAAGGTAATATGACTTAAGTATAAATCACTTTATTTGTTCATAGTTATTAATAGTGATGTCTAAAATTTAAAATCAAATAACTATTCTCCGTTTATAATTCATTAGACTTTATACAAATGTATTACCTCATAATATTAATAGACGACTATTATGACTTTAAAACTTAAATTTTGGTTCCACACTTTAAATGATCGAGATTTGAATTAGACATCTAAGAAGCTCTACCTAGGTCTACTATAATCCTCCATATTTCCTTTTTTATTTAAGAATGATAACTTGTAGTTCAGAGTTATTAATAACAATATCTAAAATATAAAATCAAATAACTATTCGCCATTTATAATTCATTAGACTATATACAAATTTCTTACCCATAGTATTAATAGACCACTAATAAGACTTTAAGTACAATATGGAGTACAACTTAAATTTTGATTAGAGACATTAAATGTTGGAGATTTGAACTAGACATCTAAGAAGTTTCAGCTAGGTCTACTATAATCCTCCATATTTCATTTTTTTATTTAAGGATGATGACTTGTCAATCAACAGTTTGATCAAGAGGTAAACATCCTACTCTCAAATTATAATATTTTTGGATCATTATAAAAATATGATCAAAGAAACAGTGACCATTAAATGAGTACTCCGTAATATTTAATCCTAAAGTGGTACGAAAGTACTATAAAATAAGTGAGATGTTCAATTATTTAATTATTGAATAATTAATTGATAAATCTAATCAGATTGATTATCCAAACTGCAGGACCAGAATTTAGGAGAAGGTGGGTAGCGCATTTTGAAGTGAATGTTGACCAGACAGCTCCCTTGGACTTGTAATTAGACAGAATTACCCCTATAATATAAGCTATAATGTATCATAAGATATAAAACAAATGGAGGGTGTTTTAGTAATAAGGTAGTAAATTTATATTTCTTGGGGTCACTTAAATATTTGTATTTAATTTAAACCTATGGTTTCAGATCTGTGATATGGTGACATCCATCTGACAAAAGTTCAAAAATTAAAATCTTCAAGTAAATAACGACCTGACATACTGCCATATGCCTTACATTTCCTTGGGCGCTTTTGTTGTGCCTTTGAAATGTTTTTGCTGAGCTTTCTATTTTTCGATATTTGGATGGGAGGAAGACGAATAGACGATCAATGTGCTCAAAGTCTTTTGGACTATCTCGATATAGATAGATCCTCCTATGAATGCAAAGTCTTTTGGTTAAACAACGACAATTGGGATTAAAGTAATTTTTAGGATTGTTTAATTTTGGTGGATATTATTATAAAATTTCATTTAGTTTAGAAGGCAAATTATTACTCCCTATAAATAACTGCATTGGTTAAATTCGATAAAATAATAAGGCAAATTATTACTCCCTATTTACGTACTTAGTTGGACTATTTTTTTTACTAATGTATAAATAATAATGATTATTATTATTAAAATTTTGTAGGTCAAATCTTAATATATATTTTCAAACATCAATTTTTTTTAAAAAAATTTTAATAATATATAAATAAAAGTATATATAAAATATGTTTAGTTAAAATAAATTTAGGAGAACCGAGCCAAACTAATAGGCAACTAAAAGTGATTTTACTAAACCGTTGGAGAAAAACAGAAATCTTTCCTTTTTTTTTTTAATCATACAAAAAAAATTTACTTTAAAATAATGAAAAAAACCCTTTATATTCCTACTAAAATTACAAAATCAAAGAATAACCTTAAGAAAAGCTTTAACTTTGAATCAAGAAGGTATGACTTACGGAATTTATATGTGGATGGCGTATTATTTAGAAATGATTAATAATTTAATATGTAATCGATTACTCTACATTACACAAGGATCAAGGACGGAAAGTTCGAAACAAATCTCTAGTACAAACTCCAAAACTACAGAAAACTAGGATATTAAAATTTGCTTAAATAAGCCTACTACAAGAAAACTAGGATGCTAAACTATGCTTAAAGAAGCCTACTCCAAGAATACTAGGATGTTAAAATTACCTCAAACAAGCCTTTCGAAACATATATGAGTTCATGCATGCACATATGTACAATAACTGCACGTATAATAAAGCTTTAGAGATATGTATTGATGTAATTAAAGTCTTTCTTTTGGACTATACACCCGGTTGTACAGTGAGAATTGTGCACTAAATTTAATATGCGGGAAAAGTAATAAACATCCTTTAGAATGGTAATGAACATTGACAATTTAAAGTTTCCCTCCAAAAACATTAGTCATTACTACGGGAACCGAACTATTACTTCTATTTGTCAGTTTTCACATACACTCATTATTAGCATAAACCCTAGTGTGTGACTCTTTATTTTCCATTTTTATCAAATTTGACTGAGTATATTGTTCATTAGAAAAATTTAGATAGTTCACTAGTCGTAAGTATATTTGATTCAAATGTAATGACTATTAAGTATATATAGAATGTTTATTAGTACTGAGTATATTGTTCATTAGAAATATATATAATGTTTATTAGAAATATATATAATGTTTATTAGAAATATATAAATTATTCATTAGTACTTAGTATATCCTTTAATTAATGATGTATGTGTTTTATGATCATTAAAAGTACCTATAATGTACATTCAATTCATAAGACATGTACATTACAAATCTACAAAATATTCAACAGTAACTCTTTGTGTAATGTACAATATATATGTACATTTCTTTTTTGATTTTGCATATTATACTCATAATGACACGGATGTACATCGTATGACTTTGTAATAAACATGTTCTTTGTACTGATGTGCACTTACATATCAAGTAATGTACATGATATTCTCGACAAAGGTGTGCGTGTATAAATTCGTCAGATTTTAAAATGTGATGCAAATTAAATAAAACAAAAAAATCTCAATAGTTGTGTTATTATTAAATTTCCAATGCTTTATCATTGCAAATTACAAAGCATTAATGACGCAAATTATAAAAAGTTTAATGATGGTTAATATTGGGAAATAATGAATTGCACGTGTTCATTGCATTTGTTCTTCATATTCATTGTTTTTTTCCCCTTATTTAATAAAACATGCGTTTTGTACTCATTTTTCTTGCGTTTTGAAGGAGGTGCACAGTGAGTTGCATAGTCTTATTTGCGTATTTACTTAAGCATATTGTTTATAACACCTGAATTGACTACTGAGTGTGTCTTTCTATACTTAACTTTTGGGATATTAGCCGATGATCCTATTAATTCTTTGTCTCTTTGATAGTCAGATGATTCAGATTAGTGGTGTACCTTTTAAAGTTTACAATACAGTTTCGTTTAAGAAGATGACAGCTACATTTCATGAACGCACTAAATGCACAGGGGTTGTCATCATGTTCGAGGGTTGGTGCTGTTATTATCATCACCTACTTTGGAAATTCTCTTCAATTTATTTACGACTAGTTGTTGTGAGTATATGACAAACGGACAAACCTATACAAGAGATAAATGGGTGAAAATATAGGATATGTCCGTATGTATATAGTTCAACTAGTAAGCTATGAGATATGTTATATATAAATTTTTGGGGATGTAAATAAATATTTATTTTGTAATATTATTTTTATTATCAATTAAGCTTTTTCTTTATTTATTTTATTGGAAAATTTCATAAAATTCTTTTTACCTTCGAATCTATTTTACTTTAGACAAATTTTTACAACTATTTTACTTTAGACAAATTTTTACAACTATTTTATCCTCATAAATTATTGTTTTATGACCATTTTCCTAAATTACTCCTCTATTCACATATTTCAATCATCTTCATTTACTCACTTTTCCCTTTTTATTTTAATGTTCTTTTCTCTCTCTTTAATAATATTCTTTCTGATGTCAAAAAAATAAATTTTTTATTTAAATTTATATAATCATGTTAATAAGAAAGTCTTAATTCTTAAAAATTTAATGCATAATTAATCAATGTAATTAATATTTGATTTTGTTAAATATTTTCATTTTTAACTCGTTATTAATAAATCTAAAGGTTATACTTTGTCAATTTTATAAAATAAGGCCAAAAGGAAAATGAAACAGTCATTTTAAGCAATCTAAGGGGAAAAGTAGTTGTAAATAGTGGAAAAGAAATTCAAAACATTCGGTGCTTATATCAATGCTAAGATTGCTAACACGTTCACAACACGTTTACAAGTCTTTTAAGTTATTTACAATTAGTCCATACAATTCAGTAATTCAGTGTCTAGTCTTGTCTATATTGTGGAGTACCTTATTATATTTCTATTTGTTTCGGTCTTTCGGATATGAAACATTTACAAGGGTGATAGACAAGAGATCTTACACACTTAAGAGTAAAGGACAACCTCGTTTGTGCCTCTCTCTCTATATATATAGAGGAGGAATTCAATGAGAAAAGTGCTTAAAATAAGAAAAATAAAAAGAGATTTTAGTCATTCAAATAGTAAGATCCAACGCTACAGATTTCACGTAAAAAAATTATTATTATAATAATAAAAAATGGTCACTATAATAATAAAAATAGTCAAAAAATTATTTGGTCACTATGAGTTAAAAAAGAGTCACTATACATACGTAAAATATCATCCATTGGATTTAAGAAATGAAGAGCTAAGATGTCTTTTTATCCTTTTCATTTTAAGTACCCTTCTTATTTTAACTTATATATATATATATATATATATATATATATATATATATATATTTGATTGAAATAGCAACAAATTTTTTTTTTAATTAAGAGACTCTCTCCACAAGGGAAAGTTCGTTTTTAACTATAGGTAGATGAAATAAATGAACGCATACACCACCGTCAACATAAATTCTTAGTATCATTATTCAAAATGGTAGCAAAAGTATGACTTGGTACAAAAGAAACTAGCAAGAAAATAAAATGCAGCATAAGTGCACAATAGCTGAGATTAGGGAGTCAACACTCCTTTCACATTTCACTAAGCAGTATCAGTATGTAGTATTGAATTAAGTGCATAGGTACGTGCAATGTTGTAGGGGTGGAACAGCACAGTTCACAGTTGCCTTGCCCAGGCCATGCATGGCTCGCAAAGGGGATGTAGACCTTGACCCGGGATCCCCTGGACGAGCTGCACACTCTTTGAGCATCATGAGTATGATTAATTAAAATAGTTATGCACTAATTAATTATGTAATTAGTTGATTACATTTTTTACCCTTAACTTTTCCACATTATATTTTTAACATTACTGATCATATATCCTATGCCTGATCTATTTGGTACAACATTACATACCATTATATTCATACTATAGTTACCAATTACATGATGCAATAACTAAGAGGAATGCCACCAAGTGTTGCTGCCAACCTATGTATCTTCTCTTCTCCATCAGTGTTTTCCTTTGTTTGGATTAGAGTATAATTATATATTGGTGAATATTCCACTCGTCTCTTCTGTTATCCCTATTTATACAATTTTCCAAGCCAATCACAGGGCTATATATATTATTGTAATTGATTTCAGCCACCCTTGAGATTGGTGCAATTAATTTGTTGATCCTGGATTCATTGCAGTTGTGTAACTATTATTTAGTACCAGGTTTACGACTCTTTAATTGCTAACGCTCTCTAATAAAATCGTTCAATTTCTGCATCTCCAACTTACACGCGCAATCTTTCGGATCTCGGCTTGATCTACGCAATCGTTATGACGATACATGTATAAAACATCACACGGAGTAACGTGTTTACAACCCATGATCAATACAATAATTAACAGTATAAACATCACTTAGTCGTGGCCGATAGAATCTAATCGTCACGACTAAGTGAAACAAGTCCAAGCGTCATGACCAGGTGACAAGCATAAAAAAAAAACAGAAGGTTAAAGTGTAAACATTATGTTTTAGTTAGTGTTTGGAGCTAGCTGTGGAGCAATTGTAATGATAGCAAAAGAGCTCTAGAAGTCGTAGATAGATAGCCAGAGAATATTCTTCGAAAAGTGCACCTAGATAGTTATGAAGAAAACCAGGTCATCGAGAAAATTGGTAAATAGCTGAAAAAATTGTTTGAACAAGTCAATGCGAGAATCTTGGCTATACAGTTGAAACGACTCCGGAATTCCAGGCGTCAACCCTATGTGTAAGAGATTCTAGACGTTAGTTCTAACGTCCGAGATTCTAGGAAAACGTGCTTATCTCAATCAAATCCGTTGCTCACAACCATCCTCTATAAAAGGCAAATCAAAGCAGTGCAAAGAGCAATAAGACCTTTCACTCACAAGTGATGCGGATACGAATTTAAGAAGGAAGACTTATTATAAGTGGGTCTACGAATCCAAATTATTAAAGCCCATTATGGGCTTGAGCCTATGTGAAAATGGGCTTATATGAGCTTGGGCTAAACTTGGGTTTACATGGGCCTAAACTTGGACCCATGGACTTAGGCTTGTATGGATGTGGGCTTAGATTTGCTTGGACTTGGACTTAGAAGACTTTCCTTCTTGGACCAAAGAAGTGGCGTGGGCTAAGTTTTCCAATTTGTACTTTTATTTTGTGATTTTATTAGCTTAAATTTGAGCCTTTGTAAGGTTTCTAGTTGAAGTAGGAATCACAAGTTGAGTCTTAGCTAAGTTGGCCCGAATTACGATTTATGTTTCGATTCCAAAGCTGTATTTTAGTTAAATTCGAATGCTCCTAGGTAGAATTCAAATATGAGAAGTTAGAGTTTAAGTTAGATTGGGTTAGTTCAATACTAATTTGATTCAAAGTATTTATAGGCTAAGTAAGAGTCTTAGTAAGAGTGCTCTCTATGTTTATTGCATTTTCCCCCTTAATTAATGTTGTATGCGTTTTGTATTAAACTTTCTTACATTTTGAACCGGTTACACAGTGAGCACTGTGCACTCGCCTGCAAGATCCTATTTGCGACAGAAGCCATTGCCAATGGCACTGACTCTGGCTTGCTTTGAAATTAGGCTGGACTGCTACTGGGCTAGAGTGAAGGCATGGCAAGGCAAGGCAAGGCAAAGTTGCTAGTGCTACTAAGGACATTGACGTAAGGTTGCCTATGAACTTAATCAAATTTGAAATAGTAGCAGCACATATCCTTCAAATCAGTTTCATTCAGTCACCGATCTCTCTCCTCTCCCTTTTCCCCACCGTTGATGACAACACATTCCCCTCAAAACTAGCGAGTTTCAGGCGATTGTTCGGAGCAATTTTCGGCGAAATTTCCCCCATTATTGGTGTTGAAGAGGGTTGAGGTTAGTTTTCTTATTTTTTTTAAATTTTTTCACTAGAATTTTGGATTTGAAATTGTAAACCAAAATTGTGTAATGTATATGAATTTTCGTTTTGAATAAGTGGAATTAGTATATTGTTAATGTTAATTTGTAGGATTATGTATATTATCGAAGTTTTTAATTTTTTTTTTATTGAATTGCGTTAATAATTTCGGTGTTGTTGGTTAGATTACGTTGCTAATTTCATTATGCTATATAATCTCTAGATATGATGAATAAATTGTGTGGACTTCATGTTGTTAAGTGATATAATATGGTACGAGGTGGATTAGTCTGGCTGGGGTGAACTATTATGCTGGACATAATGAGCCAGGATTAGGTAACTTTTTAGTATTCATTTGTTTCATGACATTTGATATCTTATAATTATTTATTCATTATTATCTACGTTTGAATTGATATAATTGAATAGATGCTTCGAGATTCATATTTTGACGTTGTTGACCAGGACGAGTGGCGTGTTATCGCTCCACTTATCTACTTTCAAATAATGGAGATGCATCTACCAGACTGAATCATAAGGCAATTCGGTTTGGTACAATATTCCGTACCGATGTTGACACAATCCACATTTGCAAGAGTGTGACCATCGAGGGAAGTCCACAGCTAACTCGAGTGATGTGCATACCTAGTAGATCAAGTCTTTAGATTGTTATTTAGAGATAGCCACTTCAAGGATGGTATCTTTTTATCACACAATTATTTATTAGCCCGTCATTCGAGCTAGTAGAGCCACATTTCAAACCAGCATTTATCCCGCTACACATCATGGAATAATTTCAATCAATTTAGTATATTGTAGTTACATTTATTTTCTATTTCTAATTCTAACTATATCTTTATTTCCATAATAAGTTGTTCTTCGTTATTCACAACTTTTTTCACGACAACCACACTTTGCCTAATTCGGTTCTTGCAAAAAGAGTCATCTATATGTGTATCGGAGGCTTGGAGAGCGTTGGCTAGGGGTCACGAATACGTCGATTTCATTCTCAGTATGCTTCACATGGCACATCAGACAAACTCTCCTCGTCTCAGGCGCATGAGATCCCTCAGACTATGAGTCTTGAGATGATCCAATGTGCTTTTGAGCCCACCCAGGGTGAGTTGTCGACCTACAATCTCCTAGATATCTATTTCGATATTTGGCGAGTGAGTTTCACACCTAGCATAGCCAGAGTATACCATTTTTCCACTTAGTAACCGTTCATGAGGGTGATACTCCAAGTCCTAGGTTATCCTATAAACTAACTCATTGATCATTCTAGGCAAACATAACAACAATACAAAGTGTAATAGTTGCATTAAAAGGTAGTTAGTATGGTATCAATACTTCGTGTGTGTATATTATACAGGCGAGCATAACAATTATGGAGCTTCTGAAAATCCTATAACATAAGAAGCGCGAGGATACAACTTGGTTTCCACACCTAGTGTCAAAACACGGTAGGATGATATACAGCAGTATTGAGTACCTAAATGGTAAGAACCAAGTTTGGATATGAACTCTGTAATCTCAATATACAGTTATAGATTACTGAAGTAATCTTCTCCTTGAAAGTTGAAACGGTTACAACATATCAATACTCATTGAAATGGATAGCGCCAACTTTCCACACAATGTAAGTTGTTGCAAACATAACTGTGCTGATGAGTACAAAAGATAAGACAATTAGAAACAAATCAGAACCTCCTGGGAAGTCGAAAGTCAGGCCGGCCTTAGGCATTCCCCGTTTGCTGTCATCAAACAGGTTAGTAGGGGCTTGTGGAAGGCCCTTTTTTCCCTTCTCACTCTCTCTCAAAGCATCCATCACGCTGCGCCCTATTTCTGATTTAGATGGCTTGGACTCTGAGTAACGGCTCAGAACTCGTGCTGCCCTTAATCGCTCTCTTGCAGTAAGGGGAGCTTTCTTCTGCATTGATGATTGCACATCAGCAGATGAAGGCATCTTATTATCCTGCTTAGACTCATTGGCAACACTTGTTTCTGATTGCCTGTCGGGATTTGAACTTTCACCGCGGTCTGAAACTAAACGATCACTCTCTGCAACCAATAGATGTGGCCTCCTAGTGTTAAAACTTAGGGTTCGCCTTGATTTGATAAGGAAAAAGGGAGCTGAAACACGGTCAATTTTGGGAACAGGAAATTTAACTGAGGATCCTGAGACCTGCATAGTTTATTGAGACAATAGTACTATATATTATCATAACAAACACTATAAACGGAAGATTTTCACAACTTTTTAGCTATATTGTACCGATACAAATCCAAATTCGGGTACACGTCCGAGAGATGGACGACAAAATTAATTTTCTAGCGAACTATATTTCATCAATACGAATCCTCCACAACATGGGCTTCTAGGATGTAGCCAACATAAACACAGAACATGAACATATATAGAAGTAACAATCCATTTAAATGATGCATCAACATTTTTGCATTCAGCAGAACCAAGTTGACAAATCGTACCAAGACGTACACTTAACTCAACTTTAGTGCCATTTTGATGATGAAATTATTTGGGATTTCACCACTTCTAATACAGTATTATACAAACACTTGGAAGGATGATCATTATTTGAAGCTTGCCATGAAAACCACTTTGAAAGTAATAAGAATACTAATTAAAGTTTCAATCAGACAACTAATTCTATTTCATATTCTATTAATTGACTGATTTTAAATCATAACTGATTAATTATTAAGTAAAACAGTAAAAACCAATTTGAATAGAATTGGTAAACAACGGAATCTTAATGTACTAAATTATCAACGAACCCTAATATGATAAACTAAAATAACCTAAACTCAATCGAGATTGATTGGCTTTTTGGTGACAATTCAACATCAATACATCAATCATTCAAACATGAAATAATAATTTGAATTAATTAATAAAGTAAAAATAGAGTAGACTGAATTGTGAAAACATACCATGCTACTGGCCATGACTGACGCCGGTACTCGGTAGGTCGCCGGATTGCTACCGTCCCCTCGTGGCCTCGTCAGCCGAAGAACTAGATAAGGAGGACTTGAGGAGAGAATTTGAGATAGGGAGTCATGCGTCAGAAGAATCGGTATGACAGATTCACAGGACAAACTTAGGCGGGCGGCTTGCTGGGTCACATCATTTTGGGCCTTTTTCCCATTCCTTTAAAATTCGGGCTGCACTATTTTTCTTGTTCTTGTTCTTTTTTATTTTTTATTTTTTTTGGGAATGGGGATAATATCTGTACCCAATATATCCACATTGGTTCCACCTAAAGCTGGGCATGGGCCGCGCCGTACTCGTTATGAACCGACCGTGCCAGGACAACATGACGTGTGGTGCTATGTCATGATTGTGTTCGTGTTGTACTTGCTCAGCCCATGTCCAACTCTTGTCCCTCCTTACATCTGTTATGGATACTATATTTTAAGATTTTAACCAACTAATTTAACTTGTTTCGTATTGAAGTATTTATTTTATCCATTTTAATTTAAATTAGCATTAAGATTTTCTGTATTTTTAAAAATCCAGCAAGTGGGTAGCATATAGAAATCAATAGTTAAAGGGAATAGCGTAAAACCCTAGTGATTGTAAATATAAGGCTAAAAAGAAAATGTAATGCTAATTGTTAAGCATAACATTCAGCAAGAATAAAAATCAATATTTAAAGGGAAATAGTGTAAAACCCTTGTGATTGTAAATACAAGGCTAATAAGAAAAAGTAATGTTAATTGTTAAGCATAACATTCAGCAAGAATTAATTGTAATTGAATTGGAATGAAAGGTGAATAACTTTTTATCAACCTAACTTTACAATATTTTATGAACTCGTTTAAAACAATTTATACAAAGTATTGTAATTAATCATTGCAACTTAAAAAAAGAAGATTTGTACGTAATAGGATGGTCAGTCTAATTAGTGTCTTGTGATTTGTTACTGAGCAGTAAATCGTTCAATCAAGCACACGAAATCTATCACTAATGCATTCTATTAATGGCGTAACTGCGTAAGTGGTAATCCAATACATTATCAACGTAACGTACCAAACACAAAACATAACACAAGCCACCTTATGGAGGAAGGAGACTTTATAATATATAGTATACTTATAAAATATAGATGCAAATGCACACAGCACACAGGTACAAGCGCAATACAATGAGGCCAATCCATCACTAACTTTATCAACTCATGCAGAAATAAAGTTGAGTTATCTTAGACGAACCATGCATGTACACTCCATATAATACGAAGTATATCAGTACACAACCCAAGAAAGAAAGCAAAAGGCCAAACAAAGCAGCTAGTGCAGCAAAATAAAGCAAAACAGTACACTAGCTTTCACAGAAAGAAATAAAAACACAAGCAGATTTATAAAGAATATCCATCATCATTCATTCCATTGATTGATCGTCAGGGCTCCGGCCTTAGAATGGAGGTGGTGGTGGAATAGTCTTGCACACGCCAACCCCGGCTGTGTTTATGTCCTTACATTCAAGTAGTGGGGGGCAGCAGGGTCGTACAATAGGAACTCCTGGAACAAGTTCAACAATGCCACACTCATGTCCTTCGTGATCTTCACAAGTTGGATTCTCTTGTGCTTTCGCGGACAGGGTTTGCACCATTACTATCAATAATAAAAAAGAAGTTGATATTGACTACTTTTCTTCAATCATAGTAATAAAACTGTACAAAAATACATGCAAATGATAGAATTTAAGGGGGACAAGAATAGGGCAACAATTGCATATTATTTATGAAGTCTTATTTAACCAAATTTGTAATTTCTTATGTAGAACACAAGTATTCAAATCATTGCTCAAACTAATTTTTTTTTTTTGTTATTTTACAAAACTAATATAAATATATCTCGTCGAGCACCCCGTGCATGTCCAAAACTGCCCTCTGGACAGGACATCGTTACAAAAGTACGTACCTGATGCAATGATGCAGAGGACTATAAGCATCACTCTCTTGCTTCCAACCTTGCTCTCCATTTTCTTCCTTAATTTGCGAAACCGGCTTTTAATATCAAATTTGTCGCGTAGAGTATGTAATTATGTGGTGAATAATATTGTTGGATAGGTGGGTATCTCCCTTTGCTTTTGTACCTATTTATACTTAAATTTCTCTAGTTTAGTATGTAAACAGTAGAACGAGCTAGATTCCTTTGAAAAGTTCAGTTTAATTCTTAATTATATTCTAAGATGATGAAAAATTATACCTATTCATGTACAAATGTTATCGACATACACAATGAATTGTGGCCGGCTGAAAAAGTTGCTCTTGGATCGTGATACAAGCATAGTTTAGGACCCGGCCACGATGATGAATGTTGATATACAAACCAAGTTGTATAACTATGATGTTGTAACTATGATGACATCTTATTTGGGTATACAGGTAATCATATAATACATCTAAGTAACCACTTAACTATATTTCTAACTTAATAGTTTTATTTTTGAAATATCATATACTACTATTTCTGTTTTTTTTTTCCTTTTAGAATATTATAGATTTTAGAGCTAAACTTTAACTATAAATTCTCCTTAATCTATATAAAAAATTACATTCATATAAAATCTAAATAGATTTTTAATGTATATTTTCCAAATATCAACTAGTTATAATGTTTATAACTAACAATGAAAGATATATATGTGAATTCTAAGTTTGTATTGAGATTGACACAAAAAGCAAAAGGGAAGATTAAAAAGAAATAGAAGGTCCGAGTATTAGATATATGTTCCTTTAAATTATAAGCGCACTAATTAGGGGTGTTTTAAAATATTAGGGGTGTTTTAAAATATCAATCCCCAGTTAAGTGTAGTTGCTACTTTTCATTATCAATCCATTATACTACTCATTTAATTTTTGTGTACATTAAAACTCTTGCCATGTTTTCAGCTTGAAGTTTTTTATGCAAGTAAAGCTTAAGGTGTTACCGTGCTAGGTGTTGGGTTTGCATGGATCTTGTATGCATGGTTTATAGCTTGCTTCTGTGTTTGCAATGCTCGTGTGAAGTTAAGTACAATTAGATGATTATGTTATATTATTAAGAGTTTGCACTAGGAGGGTAGTGACCACATATCCCAAGATCTCGTGTTAATGCACACCATATACGGTCCTAAGTAAATTTTTTCAGTGTATAACAATCCTCTATTGTGATTTGCGATTGGCCCTAGACCCTAAGGTGGGGGTATAAGAATGAGTTAATTTGATTTAGGTATTCTGACGTGGCTTACAAAGTTACATTGTTGCTCATTATCACTAGGATAATGGTAGCTAGCTTGAATTTCATGCTATAATATTCTTAAATATATTATTTCTTATAATTTGACTTAGGTATTCTGACGTGACTTACAAAGTTACATTGTTGCTCCTTATCACTAGGATAATGGTAGCTAGCTTGAATTTCATGCTATGATATTCTTGAATATATTATTTCTAGCTTATATCATGAAAATCAGTTATAGTCAAATTTTTTCAACTTTGACTATATAAATATAAATAGGGTAAAAACAAAGGGATGGAGGAAATAGTTGTTAACTTTTTTACTATTCCTATTAATCGTGTCTTAAATGTATATACATATTTTAGAAAAAAGTTGTATGATGGGTTGATATTTAAAAGTAACAACACTTAACTATGATTGATATTTTAAAAGACCCCTAAATAATGCGCTGACAAAATTAAAGGGACGACATATATCTAATACGTACTCCCTTTTTTTATTCTTTCCTTTTACTTTTTGCGTAAATTCTAATACAAACAATAAATTCGAATATCTTTAATTGTGTGTTGTAAAAATTATAAAAAAATTGATATTTGAAAAATATACATTAAGGATCTACTAAAATTTCATATGGATATAATTTTCATATAGATTGGGGAGAATCCATATATAGTTAAAATTTAGTTCTAAAATTTATAATATTCCAAACGAGAAAAACTAAAAGAAACTGAAATAATAGTACATTTATATTTGAAAGTTGAAACTATTAAGTTAGAAATATAGTTAAGTGGTTGCTTTGGTGTATTATAAGATTAGTCCATATACACAAATAAGATGTCATCATAGTTACAACATCATAGTTATACAACTTAGTTTGTATATCAACATTCAACATCGTGGCCGGGTCCTAAGATATCTGAAAATATTCTCGGATGATCAAGATTCAAGAGGTAACTGATCGAACTTTCCTAAACTATGCTTGTATCACGATCCAAGAGCAACTTTTTCAGCCGGCCACATTACGTAAAAAGAATAGATCAATTCAATGTGTATGTCGATAACATTTGTACATGAATAGGTTGTATAAGTTTTCATCATCTTTTAGTATAATTAAGAATCAAACTGAACATTTCAAAGCAATGTAGCTCGTTCTACTGTCTACTAATTAATAAACTAGAGAAATTTAAGTATAAATAGGGACAAAAGCAAAGGGAGATACCCACCAATCCAACAATATTATTACCCACATAATTACATACTCTACGCAACATTTGATAGTAAAAGCCCGGTTTCGCAAATTAAGGTTAAAAATGGAGAGCAAGGTCGGAAGCAAGAGAGTGATTCTTATAGTCCTCTGCATCATTGCATCAGGTACGTACTTTTGTAACGAAGTCCTGTCCATCTTAATTTCTATCATTTGCATGTATTTTTGTTCAGTTTTATTACTATTATTATAGCAAAGTGTATAATATCAACTTCTTTTTCATTATTTATTGGTAGTAATGGTGCAAACCCTGTCCGTGAAAGCACAAGAGAATCCAACTTGTGAAGATCACGAAGGACATGAGTGTGGCATTGTTGAACTTGTTCCAGGAGTTCCTATTGTACGACCCTGCTGCCCCCCACTACTTGAATGTAAGGACATAAACACAGCCGGGGTTGGCGTGTGCAAGACTATTCCACCACCACCTCCATTCTAAGGCCGGAGCCCTGACGATCAATCAATGGAATGAATGATGATGGATATTCTTTATGAATCTGCTTGTGTTTCTATTTCTTGCTGTGAAAGCTAGTGTACTGTTTTGCTTTATTTTGCTGCACTAGCTGCTTTGTTTGGCCTTTTGCTTTCTTTCTTGGGTTGTGTACTGATATACTTCATATTATATGGAGTGTACATGCATGGTTCGTCTAAGCTAACTTAACTTTATTTCTGCATGAGTTGATAAAGTTAGTGATGGATTGGCTTAATTGTATTGTGCTTGTACCTGTGTGCATTTGCATCTATATATATATATATATATATCATAAAGTCTCCTTCCTCCAAATTGTAAGTGAATATTGTAATGTAATAGAAACTGCCAATCCTTCCCAAGTCGGTGACTTGAAAGTAACCACTCTTCCGATCATATTTTGTCAAATTATTTCTGTCCAAAATAGTTGCTGCCGAATGAATCTGAAAATCTACAGAATAACATTAGCTCAACAGCTTTCAGGATACATAGTGATATCAAAATCCGCAAATTCGAAGATGCAATTCCAAAAAAAATGTACATCACATATATGAAAAATGTACATTACGTACATAAAAAATGTAAATAGTACACATGTGAATTATGTGGAATATACATCACGTACATAGAAAATGTATATCACGTACATGAAAAATGTATATCACGTACATGAAAAATGTATATAGTACACATTCCACGTAACTCACATGTGTACTATATTCATTTTTCATATACGTGATGTACATTTTCCATGCATGATGTACATTTTTTTGGAGCGGGCGCACTGTCCACCCATTGATCAAAATCATGAATCTTAGCACTGAGCAGCTAGTGCATAGCGATGTAAAAAGGACAGTCCCATAGAGAGAATTTTTATTTTTTTTTCAAAATTTAAGGTAGACACCTGAAGGTACTTGAAAGAACTACCACCCTATCATCATGGAAAAGGGAAAAAAAAAACAAAATTCAATGAATCTGTGCACACCAGCACAAGAAAAGTAAACCATCAAATTATTAGTGTGCATGCAAATAGCCATTATACCAAATGTCATAAGGCCACTATGAGACTATGAGAGACTTATATGCCATATTCCCTTTTCTATTAGAGTGAGTAAAATGCATTACCTCCTTGTATAAATAATCTTTTCATCTTTTCTATTAGGAGTGTTCCATTTATTCTTTCAATTTAGCACCTTTATGAAGAATAAGTGGGAGAAGGAATTCGATAAATAGGATCACCAATATTCTAGAGGGGAACACCTTAAAATGAGTATCAAGGTTCACATAATGTAGGTCTTGATATTGAGAAGTGATGTAGCTGACTAGGCTTTGATAGAGCAAGATAATTGTAATTGAATGTAAAATTAAAAGAATTGAAATGAGACAATGTACGAATGTCTTAACGAAGTTTAGCTTTAACAAGCCTACGTATTCGTATAGGGTTAGGCATATAATAAAAAATATGTACATATATAATTAGATTATATAAATTAGGGCAACTTTGTAACTATTTAAACTCTATACTTTACTTATTTCAAAAATTACTTCGCATCTCATGCATGTGCGTTTGAATATGAAGAGAGTTTTATAAAGAGAATTCGTATGCAAATATTCTTAGCACACTTCAATTGAGTTTTGAGTTCGATGGGAGTCCGTGGGACGGTGTGATCCAATATTTGGAAGGCTCCACAACCCATCTAAATAATCAAAGTATGATGAGATGGGTAAAGCAGCCGAGGGCGAGAGATACGAGCTTCGACTCTTCGTGTTTTTACCAAGTGCTGAATGATATAGATTACAACTTGGTTCTTCATGTAGCTAGACATTTGGACGTAGAGGTGGATGAGTGTCATAGGATTATGCGTGTTGTCAGGTATGCTCTCCATTTTTGGCAGAAGAAACTTGAAGAATCTGATGAAGAAGCTTCGGAGCCAGAGGTGTATACTCAAATCATGCTCCTTGAAAAGTTGAAAGAAATGAATCACTATCTCGCAGAGAGTGCAGGTACGTACGCATCCCCTCTCACTTTCTAAGTTTGTTTGTGTTTCTTGTTTCTTTCTCATAAATCTGCTCGCTTAACTATTTTGTATTTTGTATTATGTATTTTTCATCATAGGATATGATGCAACTTTCACAAGGGTGAAGGCTATGGATGTTCTAAAAGATACATCGTTCTGAAGGGGTGATAGAGGGGAGCAGTTTAGCAAGAGAAGTAGAGAAGTAGATGAGATTGCGAGGTTTTTGGTATCTGATTCACCGCAGTCAATATTTCCAATCATTGGAATGTCTGAATGTGGTAAAACTTCTCTTATCCACTCTCTATATCATCATCGTTTAGTCTAACACTTTTTGAACCATAGAATTTGGATCCATTGGGAATGCATTTCTAGGGTTCGTAGCGCCCAAAAAATATTATACATTGTCGCACAAGTATTTAAATACTCCTTGTGTTTTTATAAAGAACCTATTGACTACAACGCCAAAAACTTTATAGTTGTAGAGGACTTGTCAAATGAGGGTGGCCACAAGTGGTTTGATTTGTTATAGCCTTTGCTGTCTTCTTTTTCTTATTGTAGATTGGGAACCAAAATTATTGTGACATCCAACTCCACATCTCTTGATTCTCATGTCTTCCCCCAACTCCCGCTTGTTAAAGGTGCACCCTTTCTAGTGAGACCACTTTATCATGGCGGTCTACCCTTTTTTTTTGAAAGCATATCATTTAGACATTTATCAGAAGAGGATATAAATCCCCATCTCAATGATCTTGCCTTGCTATGTTTAACAAGTGTGCTAATAATCTTCATGTCATAAGAATATAGCTTTAATTCTTTCTTGTCAACCTCCTCATAGATGGAAGTATGCCAATGAAATTTTTCTCAACATGCTTAATCCTGATGAACATATTCTTGAAATATTGGATCTTAGGCAATGACCTAAAATCTTAAATTACTTTTCATTGTTGCCACACTACAAATTTAGCAAGATGGAATTCTGCCAATTTTGGAATGCTCTAGAGGATTTTACAAAGCCATTTATAGACAAGTATGACACACTTATAGGCAATGAATATTTATTTCAATGCTCTAAGAGATATAAAAGTGGTGTCATGCTCTATTACAAAGTTCATGATTTGGTGCTTGAGGTGATCAAGCTTTTGCCAAGATATAAGGACTATGTAGTAGAGAATCCTTCAAAGGGTGTCAATACTGATAAAACCCTACATGTGAGACTTGGTGTTTCCCATATATTACAAGCCTAGTGTTCTTGCAAAATTTGGACCTTCGACACTCTAGGGGTAGGGAGCTACTAATAGGTTTTCATAAATTGCGTTGTTTGAGACACTTGTATATTGGAGATAGATTGATTGATCCGTCGTCTAAGTTTGGGGAGTTGAGAGAACTACAAACATTAGATGTCTTCATAGTGGGACAAAGTAATGGATTAGATGCATTGGACAACTTCACTCAGTTTGCTAAGAATCTAAAGATCTGTTATTAGAAAGGTCGCAAAGTGCGTGTATTACTAGAAGATGATACTATTTTACAGGACAAGAATCTTCACAAGCTCTTGTTAGATTGTCCATCTTTAGATGTAGGTTAGGCGTTGATGAAAATCACCAAAAAAATGAAGATGCCATGGAGTTAGAATTGTTGCATCTTCCTTCTACTCTTAAAATCCTAACAATCGGGAAATGGAAGGAAGAAAAGTTTCCTCTATGGGCAATTGATCATTTCTCTACTCTGCTCAATAACCTTAATTCCATACATATAGCTGGCTATAGTCAATGCAACCGTCTGCCGTCTTTTAGTAAACTCGGTTAACTTAAGTTTCTTCAGCTTTGGGGGCTTATTGCCTGGGAGTGGATAGAAATTTTAGATGACAATAGTATAGTTTCAACTAAAACACCATACTTTCCATCCTTGGAGCATATCTGTTTGATGAATTTGCCACAACTAAAAGGATGGTCATTAAAGATGGAGAAGCAAAATGCATCATGCTCAACTCTCACTGTCCTTTATGATATGAGAGTAAGCAACTATCCAGGGATGATTGTTATTTGGATGAACACTTACATGAAGGGGGGTTGAATTGGAAGTATGAGATTTAGTGAATTTTTTGCGAAAATTAAAACTGGAACACAGAAAGTGAAAGGAACACGCAGAATGGAACATCGGAGATTTTTTAGGGGCAAACCTTTGTGCCGATCTCGATCAAAGGAAAACCATGACCCTAGTTCGAGATTTTGCAACTCTTTACTATAAGGGAAATCCCTAATACACTTTATTAGGATCTCTCGTTCTCTTTTCTCTACTCGAGTTCTACTCATTACTCGAAGTTTCTTTGGCACTCAATGCCTTCTCTATCTTTTCTCTCTTCCTTCCCTAAACTTAACTCAAAGTCCTTACATGCACACTCAAACCCTTCCCCTTAGTACAACTCAGTACTTAACTAATGAAGATTACAACTCAAGGTGGTGTATAAAGGGGTTTACAAATTGATACAAGGCTTAAGCATAAGTAAAAAGGACAACTGACTTAGAATTTACTCTTTGAAGTGCTTGGTCAGTTGTGAGTGATTTAAGTGTGAAATAAACTTTTTATACTAGTGTATGATAAGGCATGGCTTAGTGTACTTGAGTAGTCTACCATAACATAGTATGTACTTGAGTATTCTACTAAAGCATGGTGTACTCTTGCGTATTCCAATGCCTACCCTTTCATATTGTGTATGCGTAGTGTCAGACTTGTCGTGTAAATGAATAAAGAAACTTTAGAAGATTTTTTAGGAAAACTTGTTTTAATGAAAAGCAAATCTTAAAAAGGTGATTGACCAGGACCCCTTTTTCTTACTTTGGAACTTGTCTTTAGGCTCTTACAAAACTTAGAACAACAAATATATCAAATGTGTTTGCAATGTCATCATCAAAACATTAAGTGGTACAACACTGATAATGTTGCCTCTAATGCCAAATCTTAAGTGGCTAAAGGTAAATAACTGCCAAGGGGATTTCTTACAACAATTTCTTTGTGCCCATATGTCACCAGTATCATCGTTGTCATAATTCGAAGTTTGTAAATTCTTTGTCAAATAGCAGGTCTTTTATTCTAAATTCGAAGTCATAATGCTTACATACTCCGTAGTTAACATTTGAAAAGGACATTAGGTACTTTTATTCTAAAAACCTTATGTTTTGCATTACTCAGTTGGTCCCAGGCAACCCCGGCCTGGCAATGGGCGTCATTCGTTTCTAAACTAATTTGTTCAGGTTATTAATCATTTTACAGCTTGTAAATATATGCTTAATATATAAAAGACTAAAAGTATTAAACTAAGTCAAGAGAATTACATCAGTTCATGTATATCTCATGACTAGTTATTGTTGTTGATTTTTCTTCTGTCTTTATTTTTTGGTGTAGCTCCCTGATTGAATTACTTTATCTTAGTGCAGGTGAATAATTTTAGTGATTACCTTCATTACGTCCAATTCCGAAGCTTTGAAGAAGCAAGTTAGCCGCCGTGGAAGCAGGTTGGAAATTACTGAACTCTTAGGCCAGGGAAAACTCAGCTGCTACAATCTTTTGCCTCTCAATGCATGATTCATCGGAACGAGTTGGGGAGTGGCAGGTTGGAGGCTATTGATCCTTTAGTTGCATTGTTAGGGAAGGGGACTCCTAAGGGAAGAAACAATGCAGCCATTGCTTTGTTTAATATCTCCATATCTCAGGAGAACAGGACAAGGATTGTTCAGGCTGGTGGTGTGAGGTGTCTCATTCAACTAGCCAAGGATCCAGCTACAGGTATGGTTGATTACTGTTATATCTTACAATTTATCCTCATCTCTTTTCTAATGTTCTCCTTGTGAAGGAGGCATTGGTTACTGCATTGACAGATTAATTTGTTACTAAAACCTGTGGCAAGCGTTGAATAGTGGAAGATTATTTCTCTGCGTAGCTAATCCCTCTGAATAAACATGATAATTTAGGTTTTAAAGATGCGGGATACCAAGTGAGGACTAAGATAAATCCTTCTAATAATGATACTATTGCTATGCTATCTATTAGTTCTCCAACATGACAAGCACACTTGACAGTTTATTAGGACCAATAACATTCAGATATTTTTGTCAAATAGCAGGTCTAACCAGCTCATCTTGTGTGCGCCGGGTGCACCTAAGATAATCTTCCACTCTGTTTTGAAGAGATCATGTTAGTACTATAGTCACTATTAATAATAATAAAAAAAAATACGTACGGGACACATTAACTTTATTGTGTTCAGAGTAAAAAGTAACCCCTTAATATAACAAAAGTTAACCTTTTAAAGTTGATAAAGATTAATATACGTTGTGTTGAAGGGTATATTTTGTTATATTAAATGATCACTTTTACCGAGGACACAATAAAGTTAATGTGTCCCATGTATATGATACTTTTATAAAAAAAAAATAATTGATCATGTACGGTTAAGTAACACTATGTGCTAAAACAATTGCTAAAAATTATTTTTTGGTTCGTAAAGTAGTATAAGGAATGTGTCTCAAACGAGACAAATTCTAATTTACAATGTAAGGTCCTAAGGTCCTGCTATTGTGCTATTCAGGTGCTGAAGGTGCATACAAGATCTTGTAAGAAACCAGGTCCTGTCATAAAAAACAAAGGAACATATTTGTATAAGACCCTTCCACATCTTCTGTCATTTTGCAGGTTTGGTGGACAAGGCTGTTGCTGTTCTGGAAAATTTCGTTAGGACTCCTGAGGGAAGATTTGCAACTGGTGAGGCTGGAGGTATTCCTCTACTTGTAGAGGTTGTTGAGTTAGGTTCTGCAAGAGGAAAGGAGAATGCTGTTGCTGCACTTGTACAGCTTTGTACTTTCAGCTCCACAGTTAGCAATATGGCTTTCTAGGAAGGAGCTATAATCCCGTTTTCAGGGACTCCTAGAGCCAGAGAGAAGGTACAGTTATAATTCATCCCAACTTGGGATGACTTGCAAATTTCATATATGAGCTTTATAATGGAAAGTAAAATAAATTTAATTTTTTTAGGCTCTCAAAGTTTGCTAAGTTACTTTAGAGGCCAATTTCAAGCTAATTCCTGGGATAGGCATCGAAACTTTTGAATGTCTGTAATTGTTTGAAAGTTTTGTACAGTATAAAGTTGACATGCAAATTATGTCTTAGTTGTTTACAGCAAAGATTATGTATATATCACCTCTTAGTAGTTTGGAATAGTTGGAGAAAGTGAACTCTTGCTTGATTTAGAAATTCTACTTTGTCAAATTGAATTTTGCATTTGACATTTTTCTATGGTATATTCCCACACTATGCCAATGTCTTGTTTGGTAACAGGACAACTGGAAACTAGACTGCAACATCCCAATACAAGCCTAAAAAATTGGTCTTGTAATAGATTCCATTGGAGCATTTAAAAAAAAAAATTATTTCAAATTTAGTCACCCTTTTAAAATAATTTCAAAAACAATTTTGTATAATTTGGGAAGAAAATCGTTGTCATGAGAAACAATTTAGCCAATAAGAAATCACTGCTTGAACAATGACTTTGATTTGTTTTGATTTGAGCTAGATTTGGAATATAGGATTGTTGAGTTGGAATTAAAGTAACTGTCCCAGACAGATATTTCATTTAAAGCAAAATTGATGACTCGGACAACGATTTTACACAATAAGTTTTTTTTTTTCCTTTCCTTTCTCCCTCTTTTTCCCTCCTTTCTTCCCTTCCCTTTTCTTCCTCCCTCTACCGTTTTTATAGTCAACTTGCCTTCCCTATTTTGGTTCAAATTCCAAGTAGAAACCGATGAAATTAGGGTTCCCTCTACTTCATCAATTCACTTAAGGTAAAATATAATGCTTTAGTCTATTTTTTTTACTCAATTTGGGATTTTGAAACTAGATTTTTTTTTCTTTTCATATTTCATATTTTAGGGTGTAATTCTTACTACCCATCGAAATAATTCGAAGGAGGACACTCAAAATTTTCAAGGTTGTTGCCCAATTTGCCTAGTTTGAGGTAATTTTTATGTTACTTTTAATTTTATAGTTGTTGTATGTTTTGGTAGCTTAGGGCTTTGTTGTTGTTTTTATATAACCGAAATTGTTGTTGTTTTTTATTTTTCATGGTGTGAAGCCTAATTTAAACAATAATTTCCAAAGTTTTTTTAAAAAAAAAAAAATCCCCATTAGAGGTATTCAAATTATAATAGTCAATGAGTCATATGTCCTACATCGTGATGTTTTAAAAAAATATATCTTTCGAAAAATTGTGCTTATGATTTTTTATAATACTTTCCACCATTATACACATCTTTTTTAAAAAATCATCTTATTTAGAGTTCAAGTTTGTTCAAAATGATTAAGTTTAGAAATAATATAATATACCATTAATTAGTAAAATTGGATGTTTTGAGTATAAGTGGAAGGTTTCAATCACTCCTATTGTCTAATATGACCTTATAAATCCCATAATAAGAATATGAAAATACTTTCGCACCAGGTCTAGAATCATTTAAAATGACCAAATTTTGAAGTTATACTCCGCTTTTGAGATATTTTCAAAAAAATTTCAAAAATGTAATAAAGACAATTCTAAGATGTAGTATAACCATAGTAAGCATAGGAAGGTGTTTCGTCGCAGTGTCCAAAATTGTCTAAAATGAACGAATTTTGAGACATTTTCTTGGATATATGCCATTTCTCAAACATTTTCCAAAAATATACAAAAGTTAAATAAACTTATTGGATACCTCTGAAGGTCAAAGTGAGGTTTAGAACCAATAATTGCCTTAAATATAGTCTGTATAAGCCTGCAAATGAATTTATAGCTCAATTCTAGAGTTTTTGGTAATCACTTGAAAATGATGTTTATAGTCAAAATAGATGATTTAACTCACTTATAGAGCCTAGTATGACTTTATTATACTCATGGGAAACATATCAAGGTAATCGTTCACTATAATCTAAAATGACATTATACACTTTTTTGATATATTATAAAAAAAATCTCTAAAATTAAAGTAAGGTAATAGATTCTCTTAGGGTCATATGAAGAGGTTTTAAACTAATAAATCCCTTAAATATGTTTTGTAAATACCCAAAAATAAAGTTTAAAAAAATCAACTATAGGAGTTTTGATAATCGGTTAATATATCCTATTGGAAATATACATTGAAACTGATACTTGGACATTTTATATAATAAGTAATTCCTAACATGTGGTCATGTTTCATACTAAACAATGTTAGATATTAATCAATAAATTAAATATTTCATCAGAAATCTCATTCTTGAAGCATAATTTATATACAATGAGGCCCATATTTTATAATTTCAATAATGTAAACATTAATGTAGTTTTTTCTTACTATGTGTTCAGGAGGAAATTTTGTTTGGAAAAACTCTCAATGTATTACTTCATATCTTTTACTAATAGTTAATACGGAGTAGTTAACAAAAATATTTTATTTTTGATTAAATAATCCATAAAAGCTTAAATATAAATAGCTTCAAATTAAAAGTATTAGTAATTTTTAAACAACTTAATTTTCTAAAAGATTGTTGACTAAAAACAAGCCTCTAAGCGAAAGTATTTTTCTTATGATTATACATTATATTGAAGGAGCTCGATTTCTTGATATCAAAAAGGCCCAAATTAGGCCTTTAACAGTGACATCTACTCCTTTGCAATTAAAATTCTATAGTTGATTAAAATTAACATCATTTATACACTCTACTTCAATTAACTAACTCGACTTCTATATATCATCCCTCTCTAAAGGTTAATCAAGTAACAAACTTCGTGTCAACTTAATCTTACTACAATTCTATTATAATTTTATCACAAAGTATAAAAATGACCTCTTAATATAACAAAAATTATCTCATTATATTAAGGAGTCAATTTTTATTGTATTTCGTGTATATATATATATATATATATATATATATATATATATTTGTAATTTAATGGTTTTCAATAATTTATTAACCTTGAATTAATTCTTAGTATATAGATTTGTGAAAAGTGAAAACCAAAGAGTGGGATTATCCCACCAAGAGTCCAAGACAGCTATTAGTCTATTAGATATCACAAATGTTTGTGTGAGAAATGGAGAAGAATGGTCCCAAGTCAACGACGACTCAGTGACTTACCTCATAGTCAAAATGACAGCTCTTTCGCAAATTCATCCCACCAAAATCATGCTGAAATTTCCAGAAAGCTCAGTTTTGACAATTGAATTATGGTCATCAGTGAGCTAACTCAGATGGGTTTTTCATAATTAATAATAAAGAAGATACCCATGTCCGATAGTTCTCTTCTTGGATTTCCTATAGGCCTAGAGGTACATTTATTTTTGGGTTTTACTTCTCTCACAATTTCATAAAGTTTTGTTCTTGCGTTCAATTTTTGTTCTCCCATTAGAATTTTTAAAAAACTTTCTCCTTGATATTGATGATTTTTGTCAAAATTATAAATTTGAAGTTTATTTATTTATTTATTTGATGGACATCATGCAATATTGATAATTTTATATGTTTCACTCAAATTTGATGATCTCGGGTTTTGACAGTTGAACTCCTTATTTGATTAGTTTTGAGATCATATACATATACTGCACTAAACTTGTATGTTGTATGAACTTAAATGCTTTACGTTTTACTGCTTATTGCTTGAATTCTTCATGTTGTTGTGTTGAAAGTGAATAATTTATAAGTTGATATCAATGTTATGCAGCAAAGTTAGATTGAACTCATGTGTCTGTTTTACTGACAAGCTCCTTGCATGTATCAGGGCTAGGAACATTTTAACAACCTTTCCTCACTCTAACGTGTACTGATTGTTGTTGTCATTGTTCACGCTGTAGCGTGGTTTGTAATGTGGTGGTAAATGTTTGAATCATCCACACTTTGCTTGTAGTATTTGCTCTGCAGTGTCAGGTGATAATGCAATCATTGGCTTACTGCTCCTGTTCTAATTGTTAGAAAGTCTACTTATCCTATGTCTAACCCTTAAACTTAGATATCCTCCTCTTCTTGGCTTCCACTTTCTATGTCTAATAGCCTCAAAACTGCGTTAAAGTTGCTCGTAACATGGCTGTGATTGTTATCAGGAGTTAGTCAGCGAATGCTTTAATGGAGTTTGCAAGCTGTGTTGAAAAGGGTCTAAGTTATACCCTAATTTTTCATGAACACAAGGCTTTTCCTAATACATTTTTTTCTTTGTTTTAGAATCCATGGAGGTACAATTGTGGAGGAATCTCCTTTTCAAAATCTCTTCGTTCTCATGTTTCTCAGCACATGATAATTTTGTCTCAGAAACAGTGGAGAAATGTCATTTAAAGATTCAAGAAATATTAGAGCTGCTAAAGCCAGTTGCTGACTTTGTTATTGGCACAAGCGTAGTTTCTAATGATCAGCATAGCAAGGTGCTAGAACATCTTGTCCATTCAATAGAAGAGTGTACATATCTTTTTAAAAGCTGGCATCCATTGGCAAGCAGGATCTATCTGGTAAGTTCATGAAGTATTTTTGAGCATATTTGAAAAGTTTACTTTGTGTTTATTCTTGCTTTTTTCATCGTTGTGTTAATAGCCTGTGTATATATAATAAACTTCAGGAACTTGATGAGTTGTGATAATTACATCTGATGTTCTTGTAGTTTTTTTTCTCAACTACTCGATGCAAAGTAGAAGATAGAAAAGGCTTTTACTGTTTCAGAGTTTAGAATTGTTGATTTAGCCTTCTCATTAAACACCCTTCTGCACTCAGAAATCACAACATTTTTTTGGCTTCCTTTTCACGATTTCTTTTTTCTTTCTACAATGGTTTTTTTTTTTTCTTTTTCTGCTTACTTTATGATCCTAGTGTTAGCCCTCATTGTAGCTCTCTTATATAGAAGACGAGGACTAAAGTAGAAAAGCTAGAAAATTTGACCCATTCAGGATATGCTTGAGGTCTAAACTACATAAAGTGATCTGTATAAAATAAGAAGAATCAACACCATAAGATAAAAAAAATTCACCTAGAAAAGTTTTTGTTTTTCCAACAACTCAACAGCGACTATGCGAGACATAATGTTCTATATACTGTGTGGATTACTCTTCTTACCATCAAGCCACATAAAACACTGTAAAAAGAGAGTAGAAGAGAAAGAGGATGGAGTGCTGTGTGGAATAAAATGTGTAATCTTCTTAATCGTGCATCAGGGAACATAGAAAGAAAGCGTGGGTATGCCAAGCTCATGGGCTGATCATATGTCTTTCTGATTATTGTTCTGAAGCATGCTGCCCAGGTCCAGGGCCGTGTGATGGCAGATGGATCAACTGTGGAGCTTGCTGTGCTCAAGAACTTAACTTTTGAATGCCTTTGAAGTTTTTAACTCTCATTCTAATCTTTTGTCCCTCTCAAGCCAGTTATTCCATGACTTTTACAGCAAGCTATATAGAGGAGGGTCACTCTGGAGGAATGTCCTTGACTCCTCATCCTACTAGGGGGAGACTTTAGAGATATGAGGACACTAGCTTTTGGGATTCTTCTGAGCTCTTTCTCAGGATTTAAGACACATTTTCCTGAATTGCTTCACTTTCATATAAAGATAATATATCTGCCCCATACGGTATTTGACTGTCCTAGTTCTTATTGGAATGTTTGCATGAGAAGATGTTAACTATGTCAGGATGGTGAACATTATTTTTTGCAATGAGAAGAGTATGTATCATTATTTAAATCTCTGTTGTGAATGTGGTTTAAACCTTGTGGACTGTGGAGTATCACTGCAAGAACATTTTATTACAGATGCTTAGAGCTAATGTCTGGCATGTTTGTATTGTTGTTGGCCTTTGAAATGCATGACATTTTTATTTGCTTATGACTGTCATATTCATGATGTTGTAAGGTTGTCCAAGCTGAATTATTGGCGAAAAGGATCCAGACCTCCATTATGGAAATTGTCCAGTTGCTGAAAGACTTGCCTCCATTTTTATCTGCAGAGTTGAGCCCAAAATGTCTCGAGGTACCAATATAATTTTAGTAACTGCTGATGGTATGGTTAAAATATTCACTATGCAATTTTTGTGGTGATTCCAAGCTACTAATTATTCAAATGGCTGAATGCCACTTTTCTAATTGTTACTTGCAACTCCTAAAAGATGCACTTGATGTGGGTTGTTCTTCTAATTCAATCTCTCATTGAATAATCTAGTGATTACCTTCATTATTTCTAATGCTGTATCTCTCTTTGACAGCATTGCCTTGAAAAAGTAATGAACATTAAAAGTGAATCTGGATTTACGTCCATTTCTGAAGCTTTGAAGGAGCATGCTAACTGTCATGGAAGTAGGGTGGAAATTACAGAACTCCTAGGCTTAAGGTCAAACCAGGATATCCTTATTGAGGCAGTGGCTATTGAAAAGTTGAAGGAAAATGCTGAGCAGACTGGGAATGATGCCGAATTGGGCTATCTTGAACAATTAATTACTCTTCTCACTAACATGCATGACCGCCTTTTCATGCAATCCAAGACTGGCTTACCTTATTCTACAGCGAATTCTTATATCTGCCCTCTCTCTCTTGAGATCATGAGAGATCCCGTAATTATTTCCTCAGGGGTAACCTATGATCGCACTTACATTAGGAACTGGCTTGATCTGGGTCTTACTGTATGTCCGAAAACCAGGCAGACATTAAATCACCTAGATTTGATCCCTAATTATACTTCCAAGGCACTCATTGCTAACTGGTGTGAAATCAACAATATGAAACTGCCTGCTCCCATGAAGTTGGTCGTCAATAGGCAAAGCATGGGTAATCTAAAGAATATTGAAGACCTTAATAAAGTGAAGAAATTGGTTGAAGACCTCAGAAGCACGTCAAATAAAAGCCTAAGAGAAGCCACAGATCAGTTGCAACTGTTTCTGAAGCAAAGCATGGAAAACAGGATTCAATTCGCTTATTTTGGGGGCATAAGATTAGCAGTTAACTTGCTTTACTCTAAGGATCTAAAGGTTCAAGAATATGCTGTAGCTTCTATTCTTTACTTGGCTATAAATAATGATAACAAAGTTGCTATTACAGATGAAGATGCAATAGATCCCCTTATCCACGCTCTTCAGGTGGGCACACCTGAGGCCCGGGAAAACTCAGCTGCTACGCTCTTTTGCCTCTCAATGATTCATCGAAACAAGTTGAAAATTGGCAGGTTGGGGGCTATTGGTCCTTTAGTTGAATTGCTAGGGAAGGGAACTCCTAAGGGAAAGAATAACGCAGCCATTGCTTTGTTTAATTTGTCCATATCTCACGAGAATAGGTCGAGGATTATTCAGGCTGGTGGTGTGAGGTGCCTCATTCAACTAGTTAAGGATCCTGCTACAGGTATGATTGATTACTGTTATATTTACGATTTATCCTTGTCTCTTTTAGAATATTCTCCTTGTGAAGGAGGCATTAGTTACTGCATTGACAGATTAATTTGTAACTAAAACCTGTGGCAGGTTTCGAATAGTGGAACATTATTGCTGTCAGTAGCTAATGCCACTGAATAAACATGATAATATATGTTTTGAAAATGCGGGATTCCAAAAGAGGACAGGGCTAAAATGATGTTGATTGGAGTAAAATATCATTTTTATCCTACTAATATTGATACTATTGCTATTTTATCTATTTGGTCTCCAACATGGCAAGCACACTTGACAGGTCATTATGGACCAATAACATGGAGATATTTTTGTCAAATAGCAGGTCTAACCAGCTCATCTTGGGTGAACCGGGTGCACCTAAGATAATCTTCCATTCTGTTTAAGTGATCATGTCAGTACTATAGTAACTGTTAATAAAAAAAATATATTCCTCATGTTAGTGTTACCTTTTTATAATGTTAAGTAACCCTATATGCTAAAACACTTGCTACTATTTTGTTGTTGTTCATCAAGTATAAGGAATATTTTGCGAACGAGACAAATTCCAATTTTACAATCTAAGGTCCTTAGGTCCAGCAGTTCAGGTGCTGAAGGTGCACTCAAGATTTTGTAAGAAAACAGATCCTGTCTTTAAAAAAAATAAGAAAGGAACATAATTGTATGCTTCCCTTCCATATCTATTGTCATTTTGCAGGTTTGGTGGACAAGGCAGTCGCTGTTCTGGAAAATCTCGCTAGGATTTCAGAGGGAAGAACTGCGATTGGTGAGGCTGGAGGTATTCCTCTACTTGTAGAGGTTGTTGAGTTGGGTTCTGCAAGAGGAAAGGAGAATGCTGTTGCTGCACTTGTACTTCTTTGTACTTACAGATCCAGAGTTAGCATTATGGTAATCCAGGAAGGAGCTATACCGCCATTGGTGGCTTTGTCACGTTCAGGGACTCCCAGAGCCAGAGAGAAGGTACAGTCATAATTCATCCCAACTTCCGATGACTTGCAAATTTCATATGTAAGCTTTAAAATGGAAAGTAACATAATTTTCATTTCTCTTCTCTCAGGCTCAATGTCTACTGAATAACTTTAGAATCCAAATTCAGGCTAACTCCTGGGATTGACATCGTAACGTTTGATTGTGTAATTGTTTGTATCAGTTTTGTACTGTTTAAATTTGACATACAAATTATGTCCCAGTTGTTTATAGCAAATATTATGTATATGTTACATCTCAGCTGTTTGGAATAGGTGGAGAAGGTGAACTCTTGCTTTACTTAGACAGTCTATTTATGTCAAAAATTGAACTTTGCATTTGAGACTTTTCTATGCTATATGCCCAAACTATGCCTATATCTTGTTTGGTATCAAGAAAACTGGAAACTAGACCTGTAACCATCCCAAATCCCAATACAAGACTATTATTATGACACCATAAGATGGTACAAACTTGTTAAAACAAAGCAAGAATACATATTGATCAAATCCAGGTATTGCTATAAGAAGGTTCATAATTGTTAAAACCTCTCAAATTTGGCATATTTATTCATCATCCCTGTTCAATTCTGTATGATTATTATGTTTTTACTCCTTAATGATGTGCTGAATGATCGATGTAATATTGAAGAATGTGAAAAAAAGGTGATCGGGTAATGAGTATGAAACTAATCAAACTATGAACCACCTTCTTTTCCCTCATAATTTTTTTGTCAGCGAGGTGTTTTACACATGTTCACTTTCGTTAATCTTATAACTAAATAAGGTCACCAATCAGATAAATAAACGCCCAGAAATTTCTAATTTATATCTGTATAAATATATCAGAGACATGATATCATATGTTTATACCTGATATATTTTTTTTTTGTTTTTTATATCTCCTGTATTTCTATATCTAGTATAACAATATTTATATTTAATGTCTCAATATCCCAATATAGTTTATATCATGTATGAATTAGAAGAGTCTAAATAAACGCCACATTCAGATACTTATAACTTGATTAAAAGATAATTGAAGAATTTATCAAAACATTAAATGCTCATCACATTGTGACATAGAATTTATCTACAATGTAATTTAGCGATGAATACTTTTTACATGCTAACCAAATTAATGGTTTACATTATTCCAATAACTGAGTATAACGTATATAAATAACCAACCTTAGAATAAGAAAATGGTTACTTGGATTACTTATATTTTGGCAAGGCATTTTACCAAATGTTACAAGTGCTCATTACTTAACAAAAATGCATTACTAAACCTTTGTTAAAATGTCAACTGATGTAACAAAAGCATTCAGCAACATTTCTGTCGATGTTAGCAAACAAGGAAGTATTCAAAGTCAATTTTATCATCAACGAATGCAATTTTTTATCCACTAAATTTTAACCTTTAAAATGAACTTAGTCATTCAAAATAATTTCAATTGAATATAAGTATGGTGAAGATAACATGGCCTTGTAATAAAGACGTGTCCTGTATCATAAGGGAGATAAAATATTTTAAGCATTAAATGACTAGGTGGATTCTTACTACCACAAGATCATCCCAAATAGAGATCATACCAGATTCTCTCCAAAAAAAATATATCATCTTAAATAGAGTAAATCCTATTATTTAATATGGATACATTCATAATCCCACGCCTATTATTAAATTTTTTTTATATATTTTTGAAAAATCTTAAAAATTAAAATAAAGGAATTGGGTGTCTCCTAAGGTCATATAAGAAATAAACTACTGCCTTAAAAATGTTCATGCCTTTTCATTAGAGCTGACAATGCATAATGATAAATTTCAAATCTTAAAATAGTCTTAGTATAACCAAATTGAAAAGTTTGATAAAACGTTATAACTTTATAATAATAGTTTAGTGATGAAGTGAAAGTTTTAACATAATAATAGGCAAAGACAAAGCATTTCCAGTGGGATACGCTTGATGCTTGTTGGAACCATGGATTGTGGAGGGAAAATCACAAAGTTAGGGTTAAGACAAGGGTATACAATTTTACTTTTATATTTTATGATCTTTTGAGTTTGACTCGATTTATAAAGCAAAAAAGAGTTAAACCAAACAAAAAAATATTTAGGTTAGGCGGGTTGAAATTGAGTTCATAATTTTAACCCGACACAACCTGTTTTCTATCGGATTGGATTGGGTTGACCCATTTAAATAATTGGGTTGAAAATTCAAATCCAACCTTTTATAAATATGTTGGGTTAGGTTTTTCCATCTCGACTCTTCATCATAGACTAAATAAAAAGGAAAAAGAAATAAATTGCATAAAGTTTTTTTTTTAATTTCATAAAGTTAATGCATTGCAAAAAAAAAAAATTTACAAGGAAAGGGGCTTGCAATTAATAGTTAAGAGGAGACCATCTTATGCATGTATATACTCAGCATTGCTAATTGTATATACTTTCTTGGTTCATAGGGCATATTACTTAATTGACCTTACAATTACCCATTTCCACATTTGTATTGTTGTTGAGCAATCATCATCTAGGTCAAATGTTTGTTGCAATTGCAGGTTTAGATTCACATGAGGATCTGAGAGAAGTGTTCTTTATCTCTACTAGTTATGAATAATTTTCGTTGAATTGTTTGTTCCGTTGACTCGTTTTTGTTTGTTTGTTTTTTTTATTGTATAAAAGTTGGTTGTGAGGATTGTACTTGAAGGGCTTATTTTATATTATTTATGAAATTTAATAAACTTGGAGTACTTTGAATAAAGTTTTACAATATTAGTGGTAAATTTTTGTGCAGTAAAGCTCTCGAGAGTTTATCGAAATCAACGGTTATTAATATTCTTATAATTCTCTTTATTAGGTTTAGTATTCAAGTAAATAATAACTTTCTTTGTCCCTAAAATTTGACTTTTACGATTTCTAATATGCGGCTTTAAACTTTTTTATCTCTAAATACGCAAGACAAAAAAATTATGAAAACTTGATATTCTAAAAATTTACATTAAGATGCATCAAATACGATCTCATTTGAATATATTATTTCTTATAATATGATGAGAATTCGTGGTTAAAATTTTCAAACTTTGACTCTAAATAGTGGATTGGGTCAATTTTTTAGGGAATGAGGGAGTATATTTATAAAAGTAGAAAGTTTTGAAAATATTACACTAAAAAGGGGATTCTTATAACTACTTTGAATAATCGATCTGAAATCGAGATCATATCAGATTTTCTCAAATAAAATATCATCTTAACTAGAGTAAAACCTATTAATGATATATATATATATATATATATATATATATATATATATATATATATATATATATATATATATATATATATATATATATATATTCAAGCTCCATGGGATCACCTTAGATAAGATCATCTACCCAACAATTTAACAGCTATCAAGATCTCATTCATTTATTTTACCAAACTTGTTGATTTTTCACATTCTGAAGATTCACTATTCACTTCCCATATAAAAATAATTTTTTCTACCAAAAATTAAGAACAAGATCTCATACGATTTCCTTCACTAATCCTGGCACTTATTAAATTCCTAAATTAGCATGATAGTGCTTACCTATAAAGTGATATATGTACCATTAATTTAAATTTAATACATGAAAATGACCAAATATCTAGCTATAAATATATGTATTCACAGGTTCCCTTTTGTCTAAAAGTAGAGACACAAAGCTTAATTTTGTTGACATTTGTCTCATGCTTTGTCAAATATTCATATCATCTCTACTTCATTCCAAAGCTCACTACATGACAACCTCTACCTCCTGCAGCTGCAGCCACACCTGACCTGATATCCCAACATGTTCCGTAATCAACCCCCTCTCTTTTCAAGTTATTCCGCATTTTCTACTCAGCTCTAAGCCACGTACTGTCTCCCCTAATTTCATGCACATTTATATCTATGTTAATTAAACATCAAATCGATCTACCTAGCTTCTAGTTAAGTATTTCATTTCCCTTTATATATTCAACCCACAAAAAAAAAAAAAAAAAAATCCACCCATATTTAATAATTTTATTAAAAATGTCAGTTTTTTCAGAGGCTTACAAAAACCATCCTGTGAACCATAATTTCATTGCTCCCTTAGACTTTAGCTCAATCAAAGATGTCCCTGAATCCCATGCATGGGCACAATCATATGATTTAAGAATCGATTCTAATGATAAGAATGAGTCAGGGTTTATCTGTATTCCAACGATCGACCTTGAAGATGGTAATGCTACAGAGCTCATTTTCAAGGCTTGTGAGACATGGGGGATGTTTCGAGTCACAAATCATGGGATTTCGAAGGAATTACTCGAACGCGTTGAGTCTCAAGCAAAGAATTTATTTAGCCTGCCATTCGAACAGAAGATGAAAGCCCTTCGGTCCCCTGATGAAGCAACGGGGTATGGTTATCCTAGGATCTCTCCTTTCTTCTCCAAGCTAATGTGGATTGAAGGGTTCACTGTTATGCGAGAATCCTTGGTTGATCATGCTCAGAGGCTCTGGCCTACTGATTTCCAAGAATTTTGGTGAGTTGAACAGGTACATGCATGCATCTTGTATTCACGTTACGTTGTTTCGTGCATAAGACATGCATGCACACTTTTTCGATTAATATATTGTTACCGAGGAATTTCTAATTTATATCGGGTATAAATCTAATAATATATACTATAGTAAAAAAAATTAGTAAAATATAATATAATATATATGTGTTATTAGATTAGATATAGATAGTATTATTATCTCTGAAAGTAAAAACAAAGAAAAAAATATTTTACTGAAATATCAGATATAAGTGTTATTATCTCAAATATAAGTGTTATATATTATGTAAGATACATGTAATATTATATGAGATATATGTAGTATTATATATTTCAGGTATAAAAATAAAATTACAAAAATTAACCTTATTAGATATAGAAATAAAGATCATAAGATATAAAAATAAAATTATAAAAATAACCATAATATATATGAATAGTTACTCATAGGGGTATGGATTAGGGAAAGTCTGCGTTTGAAGATATCTTGGCCGTTTGGAAAATAAAGAAGTACCCAAAAAAAAAAAAAAAATTGCCTTGGCTACCTGTGGCAAACACTCGGATAGTCTGTGAACCTGCACTTGGAAAAGAGGATAATCTCAAGTTTCAACAATATATTTATAATATTCTGTGCAAATTATTTATAAATCCCAGATGCATATCATTGTTCATAGCAACTTAAAACCTGAAAAGTAAGGCAGCCATGTTGATTGGTTCGATTAATATATACAAGGCAATAGCCTTCTCAGATCATGCTTGATTTTGTCTTCTTTTCAGGTCACTTTTCATTTTATACACATTACGTTTGTTTACGATAATATATGGAGTACTTTATATAACTGTTATAAACCTGTTTAAAATTTTCACATTCCCTTACACCTTTCCTCTTAGAAATCATGTTAAATAATCAACATGTTTCATGTATTTTCTGCGGGGTGGAGAAGTCTTTTTCGATCAATTGATCATTAGTTGCGGAATTGCAACCCCTTTGATGGAATAATATCCTCTGGCAAAGGTAGGCTTTTAAAATGTTTAGATAAGATCATGAGAAAGTTGACAAGGATAATCTTAATTATTTGGCATGGGTGCACAAAAATTAGAGTGGAAATAATTATCTCTTTCTTTTATTACGGGAATATTCGTCTTGTTTATTAATAAATTAGGTAAGTCACATGCGATGTATGATTTAATAATAAACTATTTTTGTTAAATATTTTAATTATAAGATTATTTTTATTTATTGGTAAAAACTTATAGGTTTTATAGAATTGTCGTAGAAAATTAAATTGTGACAATATTTTTTATCACATTAAATAAAAATTTAGTATAAAAAAAGATTGAGAGAAAATACAATATATATATAGTTTTATATGATTTAGGAATTTATAAAGTCATAAAATTTTCTATATATATCATTTTTCAATCTAATATTAATGTAAAGTAGAAGAGAAAAAAAAAAGATGACATCATTTAGAAAAAGGCGGGAAATTTTTTTATAATAACTTGACACGTATTAAATAGGACATTAACTTTAGTAATAGTTATAAACTATACGTAAATGAAATAGTTCCAATAAAGAATAAGGAAAGTCATTGCTTATTCCTTAGGACTAATGAGATGCATGTGAATACTGTTCTAATGATATCAGAGCGTTTTTTTTTTTTTTGACAGCATTAGAGCGTTTAACATCATTAATCTTTCCTTAAGTTGAATAAGTACTCTTAAAAGTCGCGAATTGCCAACAATATTTTATGTTAAGATTTTAGTTTCACATGTTAGATTATTTGAAATATCATACTTGTGCTTACCAACTGTTGACTAATTGTGGCTTCTGTTTTGTATGTAGTGAAGTGATGGAGGAATACCAAACAAAGATGAAAATTCTTTGTAGCAAACTCATGATCTTGCTTCTCAAATCACTCAACATACCCGGCTCCGCCGCCATGAAAGGGGAGGATCACGACCTGTGCACCGCATTGCAACTCAACTCGTATCCGGCATGCCCCGACCCAACCCAAACTATGGGCCTTGCCCCACACACAGACACCTTCCTCTTCACAATCCTCCACCAAAGTGGGAACGCAAGTGGGCTCCAAGTATTCAAAGATGGGCCTGGGTGGGTCTCAATCGACCCGTATCCGGGTGCCCTTGTGGTGAATGTGGGTGATCTTCTACACATTATGTCAAATGCAAGATTCCCAAGTGCGGTTCATAGGGCTGTTGTCAATAGTGAAAAACAAAGGTTATCCTTTGCATACTTCTATGGCCCTCCTTTGGAATTCCAAGTCACTCCTTTCTTGGACTATCCAGGTTGTGATGGTCCTCGCTTTAAATCATTGAAGGTGAAGGAATATGTTGGCATTAAGTCCAAGTACCTTGATTTGGCACTCTCCTTTGTGAGTGAAAATAATAAGGGTTGATTATAGTCACATACAATCATGTTTCATCTTCCCTTTCTTTAGCTCTATTCTAATGCTCATCACATGTATAAAAGCACATCCCCATATTAGCTACAAATTACAATTTGAGGTTTCATAAATCCAAAACTTTATTATATAAATGAAAGCGTATGCCATTGAGTATTCTTAGTTTCTTTGTCCAATTATATGTTCTAAATACAACAAATCCGACAAGTAGAGACCCTAATCTTGCTTATAATTAGACCTGTGCATTGGATTGAGTTAGGGCCGGGATGGATCACATATAAGACGAGTCAGACCGGGCCAAAAAAAATGCATAATAATAAGCCTTTGTTTTTAGTGCAAAAGAAACAAAAAAAATCGTACAATCAGAATAAAATAGAGGCAGTCTTCACCAATAGAACAGTTAAGTCACTGATTGTTTATTTTATCGATAGAATATACCGCCCATTCCAAGTAAGCCAATGATGAAGCCACTATCATGAATGCGTCTTTACAACATTATATCATTTCATATCCTGGAGACTGACTCAGCATTTGAACCAATGATGGCTTTCAAAATGTGAATGATAAGACAAATAGATAGTAGACTCACATAGCTCCCTGGTCTTGCTTAACCGAACATGTGATCTCGAAGCCGTCATTCCAACAGCCAAGCATCCACTTTCAAATTCAGGCATACGACACACAGCACAAGGGTTGTCCTCTGGTCAGCCTACTACCTTTGCTGCGTACGAAAAGAGAGCATAAGCGTCTTTAAATTAGAGAAAAAGTAACATAACAGAAGCGGTAACAAGCTCAGATCAACGTCAATTCACCAATTGTACATACTTCTTTCTGATTCCTTGACAAACAAAGATGGCAATCACGACAAAGCGTTCACCTGCTTTTGCCAGGATTTGGCCAGAGTCCCATATGCAACCTGAACATCAAAATCATTCGAGTAGCAGAAAGACTGTTTACAAAAGACCCACAGGAAAATTCTAGATGCCTAAATAAGAATAAAATCTTCATTCAGATTCTTTGTTTTACCTCAAGCACCCATGTTAGATCCTCAAGACTGCGACATGGGTACGAACAATTGAAACTTCACTTTGAATAAAAATCATGAAAATAAAATACCCGAATCTGACACTTAAACATATATCATGTCTGATATACCTGAGTAAAATTCATTATTCGTAAGGAGAGAACAATTCAACTAATATACAGATAAAAAAATAAAATAAGTACTGCTCTCGATAACAAAGATTAGAATTAGATTTACAAACAAGAGTTTCTAATGGAGCTACCAATAACTCCCAATTCAGAAAATGGCTTGATAATGGAAACAATATCAATCAAAGTTTTGTATCATCCTTGCTAATGAATGGAAAGATAACGAATTTACAATAATGATACAGGACTGTCAGAAATGGTTCCCTAGTAGTCTACAATAGGAATACATGATCATTAGTATACTATTTACAAAATCATAACTGCTGGTTTGGAGACTTGACGCACATCCTAATTGCACATCAACATATATATTCCAACATTATTGAAGGTTGCAAATACAAAGAAAATGACTCAGAGAACAGCTTCAAAAACAATATAACAAAAAGTTCAACAATGAGAAACAGGAAGATAGTAAGAATACTAATCAACCTGTTCTGTTTTGTCCTCTTATTAAGACAAATAAAACAAGTATTATAGAAGATGAAATTTCCAGTACTTATCCAGAAAAGAGTTCATTTTTTCTTCCCTCTAAAGCCCCTTTATATCATTATATCAACACTGATAGTGATATATACCTAATGTAAGAGGACATAGAGTTAAACCAAAAACTTTATTTGTTCAAACAAGCACGAAAAGAGTATCAATCATAAAAGAGTTGGACAGTGAAAGAGAGTGTTGCAGACTGAAAGTATAACTGTCTTACTGTAGTACTCATCTTGACAAAAAATTCAATTTTACTTTCGAGGAAGAATAGTGAGTTACAAAGCCTCTGTAGTCTGTACAATAAGGTTAGCAGCAACCCTAAGAGGAAGTTTGGCCCCTTTGCTCTTTAGGCAGTGTGAATTCCTTCCTGAGCCTCTCATTCTTTCTATATTCTTCCTGAGCACAGGAAAAGCTATACCCAAGCATCAAAAAAGCAGAGGAGGCCGTGTTCTACTTTGTAAAAAATTAAACAAACAATTAAAAAAAGAGAGAGAAAGAGGGAAAAACCCGTATCAACAAGGTTCAATTATTCAAGCTAACAAGAATTAATGAGAACAGTTACAAATGTATTTCTAGGTGATGTTGTAAGAAAAAAGTTCATGCTTACAAGAAGTACTAAAAATATAGTTCACCTAGCATCTTATTATTTTCGGTAAAATCAATATAATCTTTCTTTATTAGCTCTTATTTTCAGTAAGATTAAGCAGAATTTATAAAATCTGTAGGAAGCACTGCAGCAGCATAAGTTTTTTCCCCCTCACGAACACCATACAAGCGTAATTTTCCCATTCACATGTTGCTTTCATTTATTCAGCGTAATGTATAACTGAATACAAATTTGGCATTTCTCCTTTTGGGATTTCAGTTCATGGTTTTCCAAAGAGAAGAAAAAAAGCACAAAGAAGCATCACTGCACGCAGATTCAGAGTATGATTTGGTTGAGTGAAGAATATGATTAGAAATCAACATATTGTACATATGTAAATAGATCTTCAATTAGTCCACAAACGGACATGATATTATATGACTAACGGATTGGGCATCAACACCAAGCAGGAAGTAAAAGGATGAAAAGACAAACATGAACAGTGAGGTTCCAAGGTTGCATTGAATGAGGAAAATAATTTAACATTAGGACAAGATGACCATAAAGGCACTGATTATAAAGACGAAACTCTATCCAATTATATTGGAAAAAGAAGACAAACTCATAAAGCTAACAATCAACAAATTAATTTCTAATATAGTTATCTGATCTCCAGTCACATACAATATGATAATCAAGCACACTGAGTAGCAGACAATCTTCAATCCAAATATCCATGAAAAAGACAAGATTCATGAAGCTGACAAAAGAAGAGTCATAAATCTGGTTCATTTTCTCTTCTTGAGAGTTAAAAGGACAGCAAAATTGGATCTAATGCAGAGGGTCTTTGAAGACAACAGGAAAAAGGAGGTAAAAGAAAAGGCTTTTGAATCCAAGACAAACAAAAGCACATGTAGACAAGAATTAAGTTGTCATCAAAAGAAAGTCTACAGAATACCTTGTCACAATTTCTAAACTAATCAAACCAAGTTCTTTCAAGCTCAGATACTAACCACCCCCCACCCTTCCCCCGCAAAAAAAGGAGGTATAGAACTAAACTAAACAAAATCTCTCAAATTTTAGAAGGTGCTTTTATAGATTCTCAATGTCAAAATTGATTAAGGCATTAAGCAACCTCTTATTTACTTGTTTGATAATTGGCCTACATCCAGTTTCTTGGTTGACTTTCAGCTTTTTTATGTGGTCAAACAGCCAAATATTCATGCTTGGTAAACGGCATTTCAGCCAAAGTGTTATAAACAGGCTGAGCAAGCAACTTATTCTCAATGATTTTTGGCTGCTTTACCCCATAGATAGTCATATACTCATATATCAGCCAACAACTGATTTATGAACCATTTTTATTCTAATAGCTAAAACTTCCACCTGACTCAAACATCCAGTACAAATAGCTAGGTTAGCTGGTCAGACAAGCCATGTCAATCTGCTTTCTGGCTGATTGCCAAACAAGGCAAGTCCTAGTACATGGACAACAACTTATCTTTGAAGTTTTTACTTCAAGAGTTCACTTTCCCTATTACAAATTACAATTGAACAATGTTAGAATTTGACTTTGCAGTTATATGAGCACAAAAAGTTGAGTAGAACTAAGGTTATACCCAAGGAGAGCAGACAAAACCTAGCATCAAATGTGCTGGGAAACTGTCACAGGTACCGTCTTAGTCAGACTTTGACTGATCAGTTCACTTAATGGCAGCATTAATCTGTATCTTGATTACACCAATAATAAATATCACCAAGTCCAGAATAAGTACTCTCACCAGAAAATCCTTTAAGAGAACAGAACAATGACATTGATTCATAATGGTTGAATTGTACCACTCCCTAAGGGTATCAAGAATTTTTTGCTCAACTTGTACTCCAAGTTGAACCTTCTCAAGTTCTACAGATTGAATAAAGACATGTTTAATATATGTAAGGAAGATAAAGACAGCTTGTTAGGAATAACGAATGCAATTAAGAGAGGCATAATCAGGAACATAAAGAACTAGTGATCACTCACAGGCCAGAAGATAAGCTGCGATAAGAAACATTTGAGGCCCTTGACATTCTAAGGAACTTAAACTTTGGTGACAGTTCCACAAATGTTTATTTTAGAGTTGTTCATGTTCTTGCTAAAATACCCATAAACCTAAGGTTGTATAGCTGCTAAATGCTTAGGGCAAGCTGGCTACAGGCGAAAGAACTCAAGTTGCCAGCTGAATTTCAGAATAGCTTCCATTGAGTCAATAAGTTTTGTATGACCTGCAGGATTCCCAATGGCATCTTCTAACTATGGGACCAAGTGCATGTTTGCAATGAATCAGTCAATAATCTGGTGAATATAATCAAAGAAGCACACAAAAGAGCATACTTTGTAAGCTTAATGGTCTAAGCACAATATTTTTATCTGACTGGCACATATATGGATTATGTTATATAATAATAATAATAATAATTTATTTTTGTACGTAATCTTTGTGGCAATTAAAAGCTTCAATAAAATGAAGAATGGAAGCATTTTTTTTCACAAAGAATCATAGCTAGATACACGAACTCATTAGAGCAGGTTCTGGCATGTCAATTTGCAAGTATGAAACATCCTAAAATAACAGACATCGAGCACATCCCATGTAGGCAATGAAATGTGGCATCAAACACATGTATTATTTTCAGTTTTTTCCATAGAAGAAAACTTTTACTATGAAGAAAAAGAATTACACTGGTGAAGGATCATGGGTGCTATACTCCTATAATGAGATTCAAAGGAAAAAGGGTGAGTAAATCACGCTTTGCATCATTATAAAAATTCAGAACACCCCACCCGCTCCAAATAGATCACACCTAAGGGATGCCAAAAATACAACACTGTCCATAGAGCTTCTCAACAAACACTTCAATGAAGCTTTCAATTTCTTCACTCAGGCCCGTATCAGGAGAGATGGATCCTGTTCCATGCCATACATGGAGTACACATCACCTTCTCATTATGCATATGCAAGTCAGATTCTCACTATATTTCCTACATTAGACAATCCTGTTTCACTAACACAAAAAATTTCTTAACAATCTCCTTATTTACATGTGTTCTTTCAACTCCCACTGTCTCATGCCACTCTACCCTGAATCAGAGAAGGGGAAGAAATTCATTTCAAGTGATCCAAGGAAAAAGTTTTGACCAAAAATCTGCAGTCTGAAAACAAGACTGTTGAATTAGATTTAGAGACAATGGTAATATATTAATCCTATAAACATGAGGTTCCTCTTCTTTAAAATAAGTAATATAAGCAGGATTCACTCCCCTCCACTCATCTCCCTCTCTTTGTTGTGTTCAATGATCACTGGTCAGTGGTCACCGTACCCCTGCAATAAATCAAAATAATACTCCATTACTCCTAAGCACATATTTTATAATTAGCACCCCTCCTTCCTAAACCACCCTTACCATTACTTAAAGAGACAATCCCTCCCCACTCCCCCTCCACCTATCCACCCTGGATAAAAGAAAGACCTTCCAGTTATTTTTCTCAAAAAGGACTGGGATTGGATGCATGTCCATACAATAATAGACACCTCCCCAAAAGTTTGACTAGGGAAATGAACATCACAAGCATGGTGCTGCAATCACGTCACTAATCCTCATCTTCCCTCTTTTTAACCACTGAAATCCGTGACCCACTATTCAGCATCAATCTGCCCCTCAAAGACATAATCAATGACACCTGAGTAGTGCCAACAGATCATGATGTCCAGTCATCCCAAACAAAGATCCATTATTGCACTCCTACTTTATAAGATAAAAATTCACAAATAGATGACTGAATTTCTTACACCTTTATCCTTTTCTCCAATTCAAACTTTCTTACTTGTTCAATATTGACTTTGCAGGTTTGCATATGAACTATTTTGACCTCAAGAGACTGGGTATATTTTTCGTCTCAACACAATAATTTACCAAAATTTGTAACAGAAGAACCAACTCCAAATACTGCAGACTGGCAACCTTAAGGGGTTGATATCATCACTCCAGATTCCAAACCACATGTTGAGTTGAAGACTTCCACATGCAGAGAACAAAGCATTGTTCACACCTCTGAGTTTTTACCGATAAAGGATTAATATGTGCAGAAAACATAAGGAAAATAAACTAGTATATTTTTCATCCCAGATAAATATACTCAGTAATTCAAGCTGTACAAGCAAGATACTAAAAAGGAGAAAAAGCATACTGATTTGTGGAGTTTTAAAAAGTGCTTACTTGTGAATCTACTGAACTTAGTAAAAATGTTTCCTTCAGCATCAAATCCTTTATCTCAAGAAGGGAATTATATATTTTATAGTATTTACGAGTTTGACGAAGTTTATCCTACACTTCAACAGAGAACCATAAAGATAATTTCAGACTTTAGAAAGCTAAGACATTAGTAAAAACGAAGAGCAGTAGAAAAGTAATGAGAGAAAACGAACAAACCTGTCTGTGAACATTTAATTCTGAAAATCAGTGTTACACACCTGCATTTAGTCATTAGTATTAAGCAGATAATCACCAAGTGGTACGACAGTACAACTACTAGCATCTTTCAGTTCCTCAAGAATATTAATATCAACATAAATTACTCCAAACTTAAGGAACCAAGAATCAAAAGTCATTTCTGCATCTGAAATCAGCAAGAAACTCCGTCACCTCTAGTAATATTTGTACAAGCAAAGATACCCGAGTATTGACAAGTAAAAATAACACATTTCTTTATTTATCATATCCTAAATTACTTTTTAAGATAATATCCATATTTTTCTTACAAAAATTTAAATTAAAAAATGTCTACCATAGGTGAAAGCAAAGGCCACAGGATTGTTGGGTTAAGGAAGAGGGATCTCTTACTTTTTGGACAGACAACATTTTTAATGAAAGACTCGGGATCCTAGGACATACTGAACAAGTTCAGCTTCAATTGGGAGTTCATGAAGTTTCCTCTTAAAGGAGACTAATTCCCTCAATTTACTTGAAAATTCTTGGCATATGACTCAGAAGAATGCAGATTGTAATCAGAAAAAATCATTTGGTAAATTAAATCAAACAAAAAGGGGAACAGGGAAGAATTCCCGTGATTGATGAACTCCTTGACGAATTACAGGGATTGAAGGTATACACGAAGTTGGACCTAAACTCGGGTTATCACCAAATCCGAATGAGACTTGAGGATGCACACAAAACAGCGTTCCGGACTCACGAGGGCCACTAAGAGTTTTTAGTAATGTCGTTTGGTCTCACGAACGCTCCAACTACTTTTCAGTCATTAATGAATGACATCTTTAGACCTCATTTGCGAAAATTTGTCTTGGTGTTCTTTGACGATATTTAGGTTTACAGTCCAGGGGAAGAAGAACATATGCTTCACTTGACAAAAGTGCTTGAAATTCTGGCAGAGCACAAACTATTTGTGAATTCGAAGAAATGTGAGTTTGGAGCAAGGAAAGTGGCCTATTTAGGTCATGTTGTATCTGAAAAAGGAGTGGCAGTGGACGCGGAAAAAGTACATGCTATGATTGCCTGACCCTTGCCGTTGAATATCATATAGTTACGGGGTTTCCTTGGTTTAACGGGGTATTATCGCAAATTCATCCAGGGATATGCGTTAATTGCCAAACCGTTAACAAATCAGTTAAGGAAAGATAGCTACTGCTGGAATACAGACGCGACTGCGGCTTTTGAGAGTCTGAAAAGGGCCATGACTGAAGCCCCGGTTTGGACATTACTTGATTTCTCACAACCATTTATTTTAGAAACTGATGCATCAAGTTTTGGGTTAGGAGCTGTTTTGTTGCAGGCAAACCTTCCATTGGCTTTCTTTAGTAAGGCCTTGGGGACTCGGGCTCCCAGCAAGCATATCTACGAGGAGTTAATGGCTATTGCCATTAAAAAATGGAGACATTTCTGTTGGGAAGACATTTTACTGTGAGAACAGACCAAAGAAGCTTAAAATTCTTGTTGGAGCAACGAGCGGTGGGACATGAATTCCAAAAGTGGTCTCATTTGATATACATTATAAGCCGAGTGCATCAAATAAGGTGGGTGATGCCTTATCGAGGGAATTTACCTCGAATTTGTCTTGTTGTACACTCCTCAGCAGCTGTGCAGTACCCTGGGAGCAAATACAACAGAAAATATCTCATGATCTGTGGCTTTGTAAGTTGCATCAGGCCCTTCAAGAAGGTCTTCCAGGTCCTAGATGGTTTACAGTAGACAAAGGGATCCTCAAATACAAATCTCGAGTTGTTTTACCACGCAACTCAGAGCTTACTTCTCAGATTCTTCGGGAGTACCATGATACCCCAATAGGAGGACACTCAGGAGATTATAAGACATCAAAGAATAACTGCGGATTGGTACTAGTCGGGGATGAGAAAGGATGTGACGAACTATGTGTTATCCTGCCATGTTTGTCAACAACAAAAATCTTCTTCCTTGAGTCCCATGGGACTTTTACAGCCCTTACCCATTCCCGAGCAGGTTTGGCAAGATGTGTCAATGGATTTCGTGGAAGGGTAGCCTACATCAAGTGGATGGGATACAGTTTTGGTAGTGGTGGACAGATTCACCAAATATGCTCACTTCCTACGTCTACGCCATCCATTTTCCGCACTAGAAGTTGCACAAGTTTTCATTCAAGAAGTGGTTAGACTGCATGGGTTCCCTCTTACTATTGTCTCAGACAGGGACAAGGTTTTCCTTAGCAAGTTTTGGAAGGAGCTTTTTCGTTTGCAAGGTATGAAGTTGCACTATAGCACAGCTTACCATCCCCAGAGTGATGGCCAGACAGAGGTAGTAAACAAAGGGCTAGAAACTTATTTGAGGTGTTTTATCAGTGGAAAGCCGAAGACTTGGGCTTCATGGCTTCTTTGGGCAGAATTTCACTACAATACAGCATGACATACCTCAACCAATTGCACTCCCTTTTAAGCTCTTTATGGGAGGGATCCACCTAAATTAATACAATTTGAGAATGGGAAGACTCAAAATTTTTCCTTAGAAGAACAATCGCAAGAAAGAGATGTAATACTGGATGATTTACATTTTCATCTTGCGCGTTCTCAGAATTTAATGAAGCAGTATGGAGACAAAAAGAGGAGAATGGGGGAATTCAAGGTGGGGGAATTTGTCTATTTGAAATTACAACCATATAGGCAACGTTCTATGGCAAAAAAAAAATCAAATGAAAAGCTTGCTCTAAGGTTTTATGGCCCATTTGAAGTGGTGGAACGTGTTGGACCCGTGGCATACAGACTGTTACTACCAGCACACAACAAGGTTCACCCAGTCTTCCACATATCCAAGGTGAAGAAGGTAGTGGGCGATGCTCCTATATCCCCAACCTTGCCTCCACAGCTTTCTTCGTAGTTGGTGTTGGAAGTGGCTCCTCAATCAGTGTTAGGGGTGCGCAGGAGGTTGAGGGAAGGCAGCCTTGAGGTGCTGATATGTTGGGAAGGCCTATCGGAATGTGAAGCCTCATGGGAGGATGCATAAGCCCTGTCACTTAAATTTCCTTCTTTCAACCTTGAGGACAAGGTGGATGTTTGGGTGGAGGGTAATGCAAGGAACTTGAACAAGCTACCAGTCAGGCTTACCTATGCACGAAGGAAGAAGAACGAGCATCAGCCATCTACAACTATATAGAATATTATGATTATATTTAGGAGTTGGTTAAGGGACATAGGAGTCTTTTTGTAATCAGGCAATTATGATCAGTGGAGAGAATATTTTGTTAGAGTCTGTTAGCTAGTTGGTTAGCTTAATAAATAAGCGGAGAAGGGATTAGGGAGGGTATTGAGAAAAGTGTAATCAGTGATCTTGCTCTGATACCACGTGGAATGAACCACCTAGTTTCAGCACTTGCACAAGACATCGATGCTCTGATACCAAGATTATACTATTGTATTAGAATTGTAGCAGTTGGCTTTCGAGAGGCCATAATTCTCCTAGAGTAGCTCTTTACAATATTTTTCCTAACTCCCTTTTCCCCCCTCTCTGTAATTTATATACCCCCTCCCTTTTTATAGAATATTCCCATGTAATACTTACATGATTATTCTAATAAAGTATTCCTTTCGTGCGTAACCACTTTCAGTTAAGCATGCACATACACTCCTACAACCGTATTCCATTGCTCCCTTACTTGTTTTATGTTATTTATTTACGCCTTCTGTATGTATACTGAATATTCTTGGCCTTGGGGCGATTCATTACAAATTTTTGGGTTCATTATATGTTACTTGAAAGCTTACTGAATCAAATATTAGTCCACGTAGATTCTAGAGCCAAGGACTAAACTATTGAATCCATGAACACTATGAGAACGAGAAGTGAAGCTTTGAGAGTTTAATTTTAAGATTGATATTGGACATATAAGCAAGGCCTAATTAGCAATCATGAGGCACAACTAATGTGTGCCAAAAGAGAATATTTTTGAAGCATTAGATTATGCAATAAGAGTCATTTGACTTATATCTAGCAATCAAACTCAACCTAAATTAAGGTTTATCATATTGTAATCAGACTACAAATAAAGACATGGGCCAAGGTAGGTGTCTAGATATCTACCTGCACCTCATCTTCTATACATCGTACAAAATGATCATTGACAAACAATCAATAGTCATCCAACAAAAGGAGGATATTTGCTTGCATGAATTATTGTTGAAATCAGAAAATGTGGTGCATAAAAATGTAAAAATTAAATCTACAAATCATCCAATGAAAAAAAATCAAAGTATCTACACAAGGTTCAGATCCTAGTCTTTAAAGTAGAACTCAGTCATATACGTCCATCATTATCATCCGTATCTAAGACCATCACAATGGTTCAGCCTTTACCTTTTTTCGTAAAATTCAAATTCTTGGACAAATCAGAAGTAAAACAATCAAAATAACCATGTGGATCTACAACACCATTTCCATTTATCAGATTTTCCTCCAATTTAGTGATCTCAGAAGCAGTCAGACTAAAGCTCAGTTCCTTGCTTCTCCAGAGATTGACTACGTAGAGAAAAGGACCAACCAATTTAGAAAGCAATCATGCAACATTTCCATCTTTTGTTTCCCTTTTTCAGAGTGGGGAGGGATCCACCAACAAGTCACAGAGGATTCACTGTCTTAGAAGATGAGATATCCAATAGTTCTCCAATCAGGACAGAACCCAACCCATACAAGATCATAAAAAACACAGCCAAAAAGTACCATATTTCCACAAATCATATGAACTTAAACAAGATGTCTTAGATTGCTTCAACAGGGAAACCAGATTTTGAACCTTACTACCAATGCCTGCCTCCTCAAATCTTACATTTAGAAATTGGATCTCTGTCAAGACAGAAGCCATTCTCTCATTCTGCAAGCAGAGAATGCAAAAAAAAAAGGAATATGTTTATGTATATTCTTTGACAAAGAGGAAAACATTATTGCTCCAAAGACAAACAGGATAAGCCACCTATAACTCTCAAGCTTCTAAACTATGGTAAGCCAAATGAAGAGATGCTAAGACTTGGTCTCATTACTTAATCCACTACAATTACTTAATCCACAAAATGCTTCACTAAATTGAAATTGGAAAATCATGAGCAATGCATTTAAAACAATCTGGCAAATTAAAAAATGAAAATTATGTTGTTCTAGAGACTAGATGACTACTTCAAAAATATCCTGATCCAAAATTTGGAGAAGAATAATAGTATTAAAATATGACAACATTTCGTATTCTAAGATTCGAAAAGGGGAGAAATGCGTAATGAAAAAAATGGATTCAAAATGTTCTAACTAGGCTTACCGAATAATGAATATCTTGATTACATCTCATTTATGAAATACCAATTGACAAAACTAAGAAACAAATTTCAGATAACCAGTAGAAAGGTAAAGGATGAGTTCAAAAAGCAAGCACACTCAAGTAAGACATATCACTTTACCTCATAACTGCTATCATGCTTCTTGACACAAATAACAACCCAACACAGAGCAGGATATACCCCAACATAGTCACGATCTTCAGTCTTGGTAGCCTGAAGAGCATGGGGGCACCTCATCAGCTTTAGAGCATCTTCAATATCTTCAGCTGTATCACTACAAATAGAGTTGTGGCATCAAATACATAACACAACTACACAACAATCAGAAAAGAAGATTAAATTATAATAATACCAACTGCTGAAAAAGCATTTAGCAAGCCCTTGCAAAACAATTTCTACCCCACAAACTCGAAAATCGAAAGATGATCATAAATAACCAAGTATATGCAAGAATTGCACTTAGAATGCCAACAAAACAGTGTTCATCTCAATTAACTTGATTAATCACTTCATATGAATCTAAACTCAAATAACTCAACAACAAAAGCGTTAATATGAAGCACTCCCTCTTCTCAAAGGTTAAGTCTTTCAATTTACGCCTAGTTGATAAAATAGCTCAATCCTACGTAATATATGTATGAACAAACAAATTCTATGTTCTAATCCTTTAACTTTCTCGTTCGCCACAATCTTTTCTTTCTCCAACTAAATTAAACATAATTTCTTATCATAAGAGGAGAGAGAGAGAAACCTAATTTGAAAATCTGATCCAATAAGATAAATTATGCTGCTACATGCAACGTATTCCTTAAAAATAATCAACAAATTTTTTTTTAAAAAAAGTTACAAAAATCAGATAATGTCACTATTTGAGATAAACGTATCAAAACTGAAAAAGTAAGTTTATGTTTTTTTTTATCGACTAAAAAGCAATTGGACAAGAATTTGAGAGAGAGAGAGAGAGTGGTGTGTGTGTGTTACATTTTGGAAGGGTGATCGACGGAGATTTTTTGTTTTATGAAGCTATGAGTGATCGGCGGAGTTAGCGGCGGCGGAACTGCACCAAGCGACGCCGTGACGAAGCTTATAATCTGAAACAGCGTCGATAGTGGCGTCGCAGTGGCCAGCCGACGCAAGGAGGTTGAGAATGGGTCTAATCTGAGTAGGAGGACTCGGTCATCTTCTAGACGCGACTGATTGAATACTGGCTCGGTTGGATATATTTACGCGTTTCAAATAATAACGGAATTCTTCGTTCCCATGGTTCATGGTTGGCAGGTTGGGGTTGGTTACTCCGTTATGAAAAAATTATGAAAATTTATAGTAATAATGTATATTGAGATATATCAAATAAGATATTATTTAAATATATAATTTTCAACAATATAATAAGAAGTTATGGTCAAATTTTTTAAAATTTGACTCTATAAATAGAAATGAGACAATTTTTAGATAATGAAGGAAGCAAATAGTAAAAAACTTGGTCATACAAAGCATTATCCTTTGAAATTTGGGCATGAGAGGTGATTGAATACGTTAGTAATAGAGTTACCCCCAACTAATTTAAGATTTCGTATTAAATTTTGGATTATGTAACAATTGATCATTAAAGGGATCATAAGGTTGATAGAATAATTGAAAATATTGTAGTATCATTGTTAGTTTTATTAATTAGATTATAATAAATATTGTATAAAATCTTAAAATGAAATGTAATAATAGCCAATAAATTTCTTTTTTACTTCATTCACCTAAATTTTATGTGCAACGTCAATTTTTAAACAACGATCTTATTGCGATGATCAATAGCTAACTTCACTAATTATGTCTAAAACCATGTACTTTTACTTTAATTTTTTTCTCTATGCATTAACTTGTTTGTCAATTTGACATCAAAGGGAAGAGAATGGAAAAATTTGAAAACTACATATTCCAATGGTTAGGTTAAGTTAGAAGAAGTAAAAGTATTTTAATGTCTAATTCCTTTATTTTTAAGAATATTTTTCAATTTCTATCAACTGTGATCGTTATATACAAATCTCGTCAACCATTTTTCATAATTATACTCGCTTTCATACTTCTAATTTTGTTAATAGAAAAAAAAAAGGATCCAATGAAATCAACCACAAGACCATGGAAAAAAAAATAAAAAAAAAATGTTAAAAAGAGAAAAAGTGCATGAGGGCATCAACAACAACAATTCAACAAACTGGCAATAGTCAAATGAAACAATACGAGTATGACATCCTCTGAGGCTCTGATTAACCAACTCGGAGATCCTCATTATCTATCTCTCCTCCAAACTCCTAACCATTGCCAACTCTTTCTATTTGTGCACACACATTTCCCTTTTTGTTTCTCTATAATATTTACGTCGTCTTCCTCACCTGAAACCACCGTACCCGACGGCACCGGCGATCCCACGAACCCTAATCACATTCTCTATCCACTTCTCCGTCTCCGAGCTGTAATCACAGCTCAATCGAGCATGACCTGAGACTTCCGGTCATTTCGTTCAATTTGTAAGGCTGTTCAACATTTCTTGCTTTTTCTTTCCACTTTGTTTGATTTTTGTTTGTTTTTGCCGTTTTTGTGATGTAATTGCATTGAAATTCGCGCAGTTTATGTATTGCAGCATCGTTGAAGGTTAAAATTGGTGGTTGAAGTTCTAATTTAGGTATCCGCTTATTTTGATTTGTAGGTTAATTAATTAAGTCACATTTGTTGTTAGTCTTAAATTGCTGCTCAAGATTCATGTTATAAAGCTGTTTCATACGAGAAACTGCGCATTACCGCTCGAATTCGTGTTTGAAAGCTGAAATTTTGTTACTTATTTTTAACGTAGTTGTTGTCTTGTAATTTGGGCAGCTGTTAATGTTTGTCCGACCATTTTGTTCAAGTTGCAATTTTGGTGCAGGTATATAATGGAGGTCTCTTTGTGGAGGGTGCTTCTTCACAACATATCGTTGTTTTTAAGTTTATCATCGCGTGACGAGTTTGACTCGGAACTGGTACGAAAGAGTTACCAGAAGATGGAAGAAATATTGAAGCTGTTAAAGCCGGTAATTGATGCAATTGTGGATACTGAAGTTACCTCTGATGAGATGCTCAACAAGGTTTTAGAAGAACTTGGACAGTCTATTGATGAGTCACAGGATCTATTTGAGAGCTGGCATCCTTTGGCAAGCAGAGTTGATCTTGTATGTTTTTGAATTCTATTTGGGTAATACATTTCTTGCGTTTTTATGGTAATTGCAACATCGAGGTGTGTGTTTTGGGGGCTCAACAAAGCTGCACCTATGTGATAGTATAGAGATAGAGAGAACTCTCAAGCAATAAAGGTAATTTTGCTATTGTTTTGCAACTTCCTTAAGAGGAAAATGTTAGTACTGTTATTGAACAAAGGCACTAGGAAGCAAAATAAGGTAATAGTACAATTGTTTTGCAACTTCCTAACAAGGAAACTGCGACCATTATTATAGAACAAAGGAACTACAGTTGTCATTTTTCTTTCATATATTCTGCTTGAAACAATTAAACTTTTCCTAATCTTCATGAGGATAGCTCAAAAGAAAAAAAGTTCCCTGCACCTTGGTCATTTGCAGTCTCGTACTATTTATGGTATTAAGAAAATAACGTCACATAACCCCAAATTTTAACAAAGTACTCAACTATTCTGTTCATATGGATTTCGAAAACCCCAACTTAAACTACATGTAATTTCTAAGAAACCCTAGGTCACCATCTTTCTCCATTCGTGAAGCTTAAAAATCTCATTTGTTATATATATTTATTTTCCAAACAAAATCAAGAGTAAGAATTCTCCCTTGCTTGTAATATGTATATTGATCCTCTAGGTACCATTTTGATAAATTGGCTTAAGGTTCCTTATGGATTTCTACGCTTATTGATTTTTTACTTTTATGTTTAACATGCTTATCTATCTTGTTTGATTGAAAGTGAACGTCTAATATGTCTAAGATGGTTATCTATCCTTGTTTGGTGAATATGTGTGCACATGTCTTGTTGAAAATCTTAACCAGATGAATATTTTATTTCACAAATGAGTTTGTTGGCTTCAATTATTCAACCTACTGCCACTGTTGTTATCCTTGGACAAGTTAATCAGTTAAATAATGCCTTGGTTTCATGGTTTTCCATGTGTGATTTCCACTTTATCACCTAGATGTTAAGAAAATGCTAATATCAGCAGAAGTGTTTATCTATGACTTAGAGATGTTTTGACTTATATGATTCATACAAAATTAGGCAACTAATTGTAATAGTGACTAAGGGTTGGGAAAAGGATTGCACTCAGTGTTTGAGTATGCTTGGGTGCATTGAGAGCTTATGCTCAAAGGGATAGTGTACGGTGTGCACCTCATTGAAAGGAGGCACAATTAATAAATTAAAAAAGTTGGTTTCTTTTTGCCACCTTTGGGCATCTCATTGACTTAATTTAACATTGAGCTCCTTTCTAGTGAGATGTAAGAGCTTCTATCTCTTGAAAGGAACCCCATGGGTATTGACTGCTCCTCTCAACACCAACCAAATTTGAGTGTGAATTTCAAATTGTATTGTACAAACTTATAGAGTTATTCGGGTTTAATCACTCTTATTGTGGGCAAATGCTGGCTGACCTGCTACACTAATGATCTTATTGCGTCTTCATGACATTTAAGCTACCCTGCGGCTTCCTTTTTTTTATTGTTCATTGTTACTGAGGTATGTGTGTGTGCGAAAGAGAGGGGGGGAGGGGGAGGCGGGCAATAATTGTGATTCCCTCCTTCCCAATTTAATCATTACACTTACATTAAACAGGTGTCCTGAATTAATTGCTACACATCCTCTTTTGTCAATCACCCACCATTGTTAAGTTATTATTGCTCCGTACCTACTATGGCCCACTATCTTTTAGGATACTCACATGCTTCTTTTTTAACAATAAATAATGCACCCTCGTGCTCTCTTGTGTTTCTTTACAATATAAAATCTCACCTATTGGTCCTTGCACCAGGCTTTCTTAATCTCTATGCCTAGTCTAGTGTAGTGACTAAATCGGGATAGAGAGTATAATTTAGCTTGCTTACTGCAGGACAGAGTTCCTCCTTAACATAAAATGCATTCAACATCTGCGCCCAAACTCTTTTATCATTTCTTTCATATTGTGAGAAAGAGAGCCTTATCTTATGAATGCTACATATGCATTCAAACTCTTGTGGTTGTAATCAAAACCTTTTTGTCCCATTATGATTGCTGCACATGTGATTTTCTTGAAATTCAGCAAAAAATGTCAAATTTAGGTTAGAAACAAGAAAAAGTAGATATATCAATAGAAAAACACAGTTCTGAAATGTCCTGATATTTGTCAAAAAATTCAGTGTAATTACTGTTATGTGAATTAAATGCTCAGACTAAATAGTATACCTATTTGAGTTGTGGATTCTTCTCCTCTGTTCTAAGCCCCTTATGCTTCATCGCTGCTTTTATGTAATTAGCGTAATATTTAGGTGTCCAAATTTTCCCCTTATGCTTCATTGCTACCTGCTTCTAATTTGCGTAATATTTAGGTATTCCGAGCTGAGTCGTTGACAGCAAGGATCCGGAAATGTGTTTTGGATTTTTTCTGGCTGCTGAAAGATTCACATCAGTCCCTCCCTGTGGAGTTGAGCTCATTATCTCTTGAGGTACTTCTGGCTGTCTTACTATTGATTATTTGGCTCTTGGATTGATCAAGAAATCATTTATGTAATATATAATATGATTGAAATTTCATTTATCTTAACCGTAGAAAGCTCTATATTGTTCATAACCTGCCATTGAGTTTTATAATCCAATCTCTAATACTTTCTGCTCGGTCTCTGTTGGACAGCACTGCATACAAAAGGTTAAGAACAGAGGATGTGATTCTACATCTACAATCATCAATGACGCTGTGAAGGACCAAACGAGTGACCATGGGCCTAGCCCAGAGCGGCTTGTAAAAATTGCTGATTGCTTGGGCCTAAGGTCAAATCAAGATATTCTAATTGAGGCTGTGGCTCTTGAAAAATTGAAGGAGAATGCTGAGCAGGCTGAAAAGAATACTGAGGTGGATGACTATGAACAGTTGATTTCTCTTGTTACTCACATGCATGACCGCCTTGTAATGTTGAAACAGTCCCAGAGCTTTACACCTGTTCCTATACCTGCTGATTTTTGTTGTCCTCTATCCCTTGAACTTATGATGGACCCTGTCATTGTATCCTCAGGCCAAACATATGAAAGAGCTTTCATCAGGAAATGGCTAGACCTTGGTCTTACAGTTTGTCCAAAGACAAGGCAATCATTAGTTCATATCAATCTGATACATAATTATACTGTCAAAGCACTAATCGCAAACTGGTGTGAGATAAACAATGTAATGCTGCCTGACCCTATGAAGTCTATCGACAAAAATCAACAATTGGCCCTACTGTCCCCTAATAATTCCAGGTCTTTAAGGGGTTCTCATATAAGGTCTCATTCTAGAGGCAACCAGCCTGCATCACCTGAATCAGTACGCTCTGCAGTTTTTGATGGAAAAAATTCCAGCCATTCAAGTGATCTTCACCAGGAAGGTGCTTCTCCTTCACGTCTTCGTTCTTCCTCAGGTGGCTCTATGTTTCATACGGTCGAGAAAGAGCATGGGTTTGATATTGGTAGGATGTCTGTGGAAGACAGATTGAGTAATTCGGAGAGAAAAAGTGTGGATTCAAATGGCCAGCACTCAGTTTCGCCAGCTCGTAGAGAATATGCTAATGCTTTCAGTTCTTATGAGCAGCCATCTGAAAGGAATGATGGAATGTCCTTAGATGGAAACAGAGTCTCGGAAATGAATTTAGCTCAACGGTTATCTCGAGATGCCAATCAGATTTCGCACAGTTCAGCTGTTGATAGCCGTGATGCTTCTGGAGAGCTAGCAGAGGAACCACATACTGCTGCTCCTGAAAGCTCTTCTCAGAAGGAAACAGAGTTTCCACCTAGACTAATGGATGCAAGATCCCATATTCAAAATCTATGGCGCCGACCGTCTGATAGGCTTGTGCCTCGGATGGTATCTTCATCAACCACAGAAACAAGACCTGATCTCTCTGAGACTGAAGCTGCTGTTAAGAAGTTGGTTGAGGACTTACAAAGTGAGTCCATTGAAGCCAAAAGAGATGCGACAGCTCAACTTCGGCTACTTGCAAAACACAACTTGGATAACCGAATTGTGATTGCCAATTGTGGGGCCATAAGACTATTGGTCGATCTGCTTCAATCTACAGATTCAAAGACTCAAGAAAATGCTGTGACTGCTCTCTTGAACTTATCAATAAATGATAATAATAAGATTACTATCGCAGATGCAGATGCAATTGAACCCCTAATCCATGTCCTTCAGACAGGCACTGCAAAGGCTCGGGAGAACTCTGCTGCCACGCTATTTAGTCTCTCTGTAATAGAGGATAATAAATCCAAAATAGGCACATCTGGAGCTATTGGTCCTTTGGTTGAATTGCTAGGAGATGGGACTCCTCAGGGAAAGAAAGATGCTACCTCTGCTTTGTTTAACTTATCTCTATATCATGAGAACAAGGCCAGAATTGTGCAGGCTGGTGCTGTGAGGCATCTAGTTGAGTTGATGGATCCAGCTGCCGGTATGGTTGATAAGGCTGTTGCTGTTTTGGCAAATCTTGCTACGATTCATGAGGGAAGGACTGCCATAGGCCAGGCAGGAGGGATCCCTATTCTTGTCGAGGTTGTTGAGTTGGGTTCTGCCAGAGGAAAGGAGACTGCTGCTGCGGCACTTCTACAGCTTTGTAATTTCAGCTCTAGATTCTGCAATATGGTACTCCAGGAAGGAGCTGTACCGCCATTGGTTGCTTTATCACAATCAGGGACTCCGAGAGCCAAAGAGAAGGTAAAATTATACTACGTAATACATTTGAACACTTGATGTCTTCATATACCCTGTTACATGGTAAGTAACAAATTTTCTTTTTCTTTTGGCAGGCTCAAAGTCTTCTAAGTGTCTTTAGAAGCCAACGTCATTCTAACAACAGAGGTTGACTTGGCTACCAAAACCTTTGAAGGTCTATAATTTTTTGTAAGTTTTGTACAATATATATTTGACATGCAAATAATGCTTATGATTTTTTAGCAGGATGTAATATTGGCATTTTTTTCTGGGTGCAAGTGAGATCATTAATTCTATGTAAGTTTTTTTTTCCTTCTTATTATGTACTCCAGGACTGGGCGGTATAAGGACAGAGGAGTGGCTAATGTGCCTGCCTTGGCCCTTATAAGTTGAGCATTATCTTGTATTGCTGTTACCTTCTTTTTCCTATCTTAAACTTAAGCCATGCCATCATCATTCACCTTTCACCATTCTTTCAAGCTGTCGTCAACTTTTGGACAGTTTTGTGCTACTAGTATATTTTAACACGTAATGATTTAAAAATTTTCAACTAGCTCAGTACTCTGTACAGCTATTACATTGAATTTTGATGTTGATCTCATTCAACTATGATGCATTTTCTATTTGTCTTATGTATTTTCAGCGTGTTTCTGTCATCCATCTGCCTGAACAAATCCTGTAGACTTTGTACATAGTATCGAGGCATTGAGCAGACATTTTTTTTTTTGACATATCAAGAACGAACTTACAAATAAAGAGAATTTACCATCTAAGCAAAAGTTAGGTTGATGCTAGGCTGCCGCGGCTCGATTGGGCAGACATTTTTGTAATGTATATTTTTCATTTTTGTGAGTAGGGCCTTGTGAATAACTGATTAGTAAGGCCCTTCGATACTAGGTAATTAGTTTGGGAGCAATCTTGAAACACAGTTTATTCTTGTTTAAGAATTAACCTACAAGAGATGAAACAGAATTGATTAGTGACAAAATCCCCTTTTCTAAAAAAAATGAGGGTTGGAGAAATAGGATTAAATGTGTTTAGAGTTTAGTGATTTGACAAAAGGGATCATTTATCTTCATTTCCACATAATGTGCCATTGATTTTGAATTGACTTGGAGTTGTCACATTAGCTCTTAGCACTTAGAATGTGTGACTTGGAGTTCTCTTTCTCTCTACGATTTTGAGAATGTGTGAGTTTTTCCTTCTTAGCACTTAGAAATGCTTGATAAAACAAAGCCTGGTAATGTATCTTCTTTGTCATCAATACCAGACAACAATCTGACCCGTAAATTTAAAGGGAAATCCATACAAGTAATGTCACAATTTTGGCTCATTCAGCAGTAAAACCTCCTATTTTCACTCACCAGACCTCTTTTCTTCCCTCACCAGCCGGCCATTGATAATAACAAACCTATACCAATTGCTTACAATTTCAGTTGATGGTTTCATATATTGTATGGTGACTTTTCGTGCTATGACATTGTCTCCACCATAACCGAATACACTCGACTACCAATGCTATTAATCTACTGGGATTGTGAATCCCGTAAGCATTTTTTATTATTATTGTGATTTTCGTAAGCAATGCATCCAAAGCTTTAAACGTTGGCTGGGCATAGGCGGTAGATAATACGAACCTCTATAAATTTCTCAGGTGGATTAATAACCGTAGTATATGCTTGCATGGCTGCTGCCTGCTGGGGTTTATTTCATGTGGATTGCTAGCAAATGATGCTATGGGGAACAAGAAGTTGTCGCAGTCTCTTCTTTGGTCCAATTTACACAATACTTCCTTACTTTGTTGTTGGATGCTTTGGAATTGTTTTGTTGTTGGATATTGGTTTGGTTTTTGTTGTTGGAAGCTATCTGCTTTTTAGTCGTGCTAGCTTGCCTCTATGATTGTAAATTGGTGTTATTTAGTAAATTTTTACTTAATTTTATGGGAAAATTCAAACAAATTACAAAAGATACGTGTTATAATAAATGTCAAAGACACTAATGTTACTTCAATTCAAACAACGATTTATATTTAACTAGGTTTTGGGCCAAAAGAAGAATGTGCTCGAGAGTACATCAACGTAACAGTGAAGTGAAATCTCTATCTCATACAACAATTTTATATTGGTAAGTTTTCCAACTAAATCTTCTTAAATTTCACTCGTATTAAAGTCATTGTCTTAGACAGTGATTTTTTTTTAAACCTTTTTTCCATATATAATTTGCTTTATCAACATACTCAAATTTGTAATTCCTGCAAAAACACAACTCCAATCCTATACTATTTAACAAATTCTCTAATTCAACACAATACATCCAACAAACAACCACATACAAAAATAATTAATCTAACCAATTATATTCAAACTATACCAACATGTATAATAACAAAATATAAATTATAAAGTTGCTTACAATAAACCATGCGAAAGAGGGCCAAGAGACCAACCAACTTGGCCTGAAAAATGAAATGGCCCGATATTTTGGCTTATTTCTCTTTCGCTCAATGCTCGACCTGAATTTAGACTAGAATTTTTACCCATCTCGACCAGTCAACCACAAAACCCAAAATTTTGGATCAGGGCGAGAATTTAAACACATACAACTAGTCTCAATTCGGCTAATATTTTTATGCAAACTCACTAATCAGAGTAATCACAATAAAAATAAAAATTAGTAGAAGAAAATTTTCAAAGCGTAAATAGTGGTTGACTATAGGCATAAATATGACAAGTACATTCAATTTACTTTAATTAGTAAATATGTTCCTCCTCATGTCAACATATTTAACAGTCTAGAAGGAACTACGCTTACGTGATTTTCAGTACAAGTAGCTACAGGCTTTGCGATGACTTTATACTATCCGTTGCTGAGGCTTTTGCTTTTGTTCAATACATAATGGCCAAAGCCAACTTTGATGCTTTTGTTCAATACATAATTACTAAAGCCAACTTTGATTGGTTAATACAATCTATTTATCTGTTGGTCCATAGGTATGATGGTTCTAATGATGATCCTACATGCATATATATACCTCACTCTTCCACTTGGTAATGGATGGGGCTAATTTGGGTTAGGCAAAGAGGTTAAAGGTAAAAGGGCAGTCCATTTTTAGAGGATCTTAGAACCAATTATAAGCTTTAGTGTTTAGGCTGTGGTCAATGGTAGGCAAGGTGGCACCCTGGGTGTACAAAGCTGCAAACTTTTGGCAACCAAGAGTAGATGGAATCATTAGTCTCAAAGGGTGGTGATTTTTGGATAGACGGGTCGGGTATTAGTGATTGTCAAATTCATATAAACATGTGTACACCATGAATTCACAGCGTCAAGCACAACATTCATGTACTCCATACTGAGAAATCACCAAGTTAAGCACAACTTTCTTGTACAGTTGTACTCCATACTGAAAATGCAGAATCGCGAGAACAGTAACTTAGCATCCAACAAGCCAGCAACCAAGCCAACAGGGGTACAAAAGTTAGCTTATAAAGGCAATTTGTAATGTTTGCAACATTTTACATTTTTAGCAATGACATCAAAACAAGACGATACATGCTAACTGTCTAACACTAACATAACTAAACCGCATTAACTACCAAACCAAAGAGTACCAACGCAAGTTTGATTCGATTCCAAAATTTTTATAATAAACTTATAAAGCCTAACTAGGTTACAAAACCACCCGAAAACAGCCCGACGCAGCTTTACAGGGTTACAACATTAACCTTACTAACTTCGAAGACTGGCAAATTATTTCCAGAGCTTCACAAACTTGTCATGACTAACAGAACACACCAAACCTGTCACGCTAGATACCGATAACGAAGCAATGAGCCCATCATGTGCTGGTATGGTCATGGTCTTGTTCTCTGACATGTTCCAAAGCTCCAAAGACTACGAAAGCACACACAAGAAAAACAGTTATGCAAGACTGAAAGCAATTAGAAAGTAAATAATATTTACCACTTCTAGTCTTAGTGTTTTAGACTATCGTACAATTTTTTTGTTGGACCTTTACTATTATTTTCTAAGCAATTCTCAGTTTTTTTCATTTCTCCCAAGTTCGGAGTCATATAGATTCAAAATATCTTCCAATCAAATGTTTGTTACTCACCCCAATATCAGAGTAGTGTAGAAAATTTTACTCATCGTTGACATATATAAATTCTCAGCAATCTTGCAACTGAAGGAGGCAATAGATGCAATCAGCAGAACTAGGATTATTTAACACTCCCCTACCCCCTCTTCAATGTGTTCATTAAATTGTGACCTTTCATATTTTACTCATGTTTACCTAAGAGATTATATGGTGGAGACGTAAAACATCAAAAGTAATAGAAAAATTATAATCCTCGATTCATTGAAAACAGCCCAAATTTTGATTTAGGGTCCACATAGCATTGGTATTTGTCATGGAGGAGTCAATAAAATACTCGTACAATCCATTATCTATCCAATTCAAAATGCAAGTTTCAATGGAAGGTTCATGCCTACAAAAAATAGAACTGAGTTAAGGATGGGTTGAAATATACATTAATTAAACATGTGCATGGGAAACTAAAGTTGGACACCCCGGATAGAAAGTATTTCAAAGCTGGAAGAAGAGAGTATGAAGTTTGGAATTCATTTTGTGGGAATTTGATTTTTGGAAGATAGATCAAAAAAGAAAAAGCAGAGGAAAAGTAAATCAGGTAAGGATGGTTAAGGGGGTAATTTAGACACTTGCCTGGTAGCAGCCTATCACCAGTAAAGAGGAGTACATAGGATGAAAAGTACACGAGCAAAATTTGTTCCCATTGCAGCTGAGCTCATGCACACAATCACCTTCATTTCCTATGCCTAGACTCCAGACTCGAACAGAATCCTCACTGACTGAAGCCAAGAACTCACCAGAAGGATCCCAACATACAGAATGGATCTGTTTTGTGTGCCCCTACAACAAAGACATGCCACAAAATGATATACATAAGAAAACACAAACTTTTAACGATTACATAATATAATAATATAACAATGTAAATTTAAACATGATAAACCATGTCAAAGTTCTCGAACTCCAGCCAAGAAAGGTGAAACTCAAAATAATGAGAGAAGCCATAGCATGACTTACTGCATCAAGTTAGCAAAATAACAACAAACATCGAAGTCTCTAAGTATAAATATATTGTAATCAACACAAAGGCTAACCTGTAACCTGTGAAGACAAGCTTGTGTCTCCACATCAAGTATAGATATAATATTTTCAGAAGCCGCAGCAAGATACCTTCCATGACGAGGCTGGAATCTTATCTGTGTGCTGCCACCCTGTACAAAATTCAAATTTAAGAAACTCATCAGTTTCTATAGTCTTAAATATTTTCCTTGTAGTTATCTCTCCCTCACTTTCCTTCCCGTCTTCTCTTTTATTGGAGGAAGGATGTGAGCAATATCCTCCATATCTAAAAAACCACATGAGAGTGTACTCTATTGATTTACTACATTGCTTATTTTGATTATTTTAGAATTTTATACAGGTCAGCTATTATAAAATGGAGGGCTAAGCAAATTTGAGGATTGAGCAGGAATTTCACCTTAAAGACCCTGGAGCAGTTTCCATTTGTTATACTCCAATAGCGGATTTCACCATCCCCGTCACACGAAGCGATGAGATCATCTTTATTGGGGTGGAAGTCCAGAGACATTACTGAGGCAGAATGTCCCATAAAATTACGAAGCGAATAGCTAGGCTGCAATTCATCATTTACCCATCAACGTAAATAGAAAGGCTCTTGTTACACAGAGAAGCAGAAGAGATACAGTTATGCTGACAAAAACAGTCAAAAGGACAAGGCACGGGAAACACAGAGTTAAACAGATGCAACGATCAATGATAAAGTGGAAGTAAACCAGATAAATACCGACAATTCTGCCAAGCATCTAGCTGGACCATCCAAAATATATATGAAATAAATAAAAATATATATATATTCTTGTCAAGCTTCAAATAGAAGACATCCATACAGGGACTCTAGATCAGCAGAATGCCTATAGCTATCATACATACAGTACTTGACAAGTTCTAGAACATACAACCTTTAATAAAGCTATCATACATGCCACCAAGTTGTTATATTTCCACACTGGTCCATCACATAAAAAATTTACACTTGATATCTAACAACAAATTCAAGATTCAAGAGAAGTATTAAATTTAATCTACTTGTTGGATCAAGCTAAGAAAAATGGAGAGATAAAATATATGAAAGGTCACAACAAAGACTCGATGATATAAGTCATACAACAATATGCATTGAGGGGGCTACAAGGGGAAAATATTCACTAACATTTCCCACATCCCAGACTCTGACAGATTTATCAAACGATGAAGTTGCCAGGCGTGACATGGTGGGACTGAAGCGGACATCAGTTATCAGTTTTGTATGTTCCTCAAGTGTAGTTTTGGGCTTCAATGAATCAGCATACCATAGTACAGCCTGCATAAAAATATCAAAAGATTTTAGTAAACTCAAATCCATTTGGTTAACAAACAACTTCCGGCAGTAACTCCTAAACTTTGGATCACTTTTATTTCAAAAGTTACCTTCATATCATGTCCACCTGTTGCAAGGAGTTTTCCATCTGACGAAAAGTGACAACAGATTACTTTGCCTGTGCTCCCTTTAATAGAGCTAACTTCAGTGAACATAAATCCTAAAGCAATGGCAGATTAGCAGATTAAATTTAGATTGAGCTCTGACAAATCACCAAACTAACTTATAAGCAGCATGGTGCAAATTAATGACCAATTGCCACATTTCGGCCGGTTTGCAATGGAATTCTAGACCACCATATTGAAATTTATCAGGTAAAACATTCCAAACCCTAAATTAAAAAATACAAGACTTTTGGAGAAGTCTTAATAACTATAAGTTTAGTTGCATTTTAGTTAGTAATTCCATATAGATTTGGAGCATTTTAAATAACCTGAATCATTTTAGTATAGTTGAGTTCCAATGGTGCTTCACAGGTTGTTTTGTTATTTTTGATTGATTTTGAGAATAATTGGACACTCATGAACTTTTGATGGCTAGAGGATGCTTTGAGCAAAGCAATTAGCTTTCAAGGAAGAATTATGGAAGATTTGAAGGTTGCTGAACCCTGGCTAAAGAGCCCAGCCTGGCAGGAATCAAAATGCCCTTGTTAAGTTTCATACATGCCCAAGCACCCAGGCAAGAGTGCCCAGCCTAGTCAAAAACATGCTTTTCCAAGAAATTATTCTCAACTTCCACCTAGACTCGCCAGATACCCCAGAAACTCATTTCCTTATTCTTCTCAACTTAGGATTATTTCCTTAATGATGATTAGCATTAATATACTAAATTATATTATTAAAACTCTAGTTATTTTTTGCCTTTGTTTAGGAGAGAGACTTTGAAAATTCTATTGAAGCATTAATACATTTCCAGTTTCAATATAAATTCAAGTACTATTTTTTTTTCTTTTTAATACTCTACAATATTGCTTTGTTCATTTATCTATAATGAGTTAGTAGTTCTCTAATCTAGGGCTAAGTGAACCCTAATCATGATTGATTTGATATATTACAATAATTCCCAAATTTATTTGTTTTATGTGTTCATGCTCAATTGATTGCTTTACTACAAAGTTTAATTAGGACACTAATTTGAATTGTTTTTGTCTCTATCACGGCCAGAGTGAGGTTTTGACGGAATTAGTTTATTTCAATTGAGGATACAAAGTTATCTACGAGAGTAGGTACAATCGTATAAGAGACTATTAGGAAAATTAGGATGCTATATTTGTGGCTCTTAATTGCATGATTCCATGAGAATAAGCACGATTGCATGACAGGGAAACTTAGTATTTGCTAAGGCGCGTCTTTCCTCTTGAATATGTTTATTGATTATTCGGGGTAAGACTTTGCCTAGCATAGATTGTGATTAGTGGTGATGCTTAATTCCAAATGTCTATGTTATTGAATAACCTTCGTTATTTCATTGCATTAGTTAGTACAAGTATAGTGCGCACACAACCTTGATTTGGTTACTTGCTTGGCAGTGATCAGTCAATACACCTATTAGTCTGTTAGGATTTGCTAGGATTCGACCCTTGCTCTCAGCTACATAATAGTAAGAATAGTTAGGTATTTTGGGAAAGCACACGACAGCCTTATCACTTTTAATATATACCATATTAGCTAAAATTTTCCAATCCAAAAGCTCCAAATAAGAACTCAATGAAAAAATCCTCTCTAAACTTCAAACTTTGTAGCCATATTGAGATAAATAGCCCACATGAAAGGCTAAATATGTTTTTTTCCAGCTATGGACTAGTCAAATCCCAATAAACATTAATTAGAATCCAAGAGCCATATCATAATAGTTTGTAGCAGCATATGAGATTTCACATTAGGGTGATACAAAAAAGAGTAAGATAAGGGGAAATAAGACTTTTTGGTGTTCATCACCTATTAGTATTCAGCCTTAACTAACTCCAGTGTTCATATTCTGAAACAGTGGAATAAGGAATTAGAGGTTTTGAGTTTCTAACGCACCTTTGCTTATGTCCATACCACGGCCAACTGATTCTCTGTGCTCTGCATCATCGGGTGATAAGAATGATTCTACATTGTCATCTAGAGATCCATCCTCCACAAGACGCTCCATATCAGCCTGAAACTCCAGATGTTTGCCATCTTAGAGCTGGCGTAAGACGCCAATGAGAGATTGTGTAATGCTTTAAATAATACATACTAGCAAAATATTATAGAAATCTGCTCACCAGCTGGTTTGTTGGTGATGCAAGAGTTCCAGTTGTATCACCACCAAACATAAGCTTTGAAGTGCCGCCACCGTGAGAGAAGGATGGCATTGACATCACATCTCCAGCTGTGTGAGTCGAGGGTGTTGAAGGAGCTGAGCTCAGGGAAGGTCCAGCAGTATTTGCAGTTCCTGAGCTATTGGCAGGCCTTGAAGATGATATAGGCTGCTTTCTCTTTCTTCCATTCTGATTTTTTGATGCCTTTATACATTAAAATTATGTTAGCAATCCATACAACAACATAGGAATAAATCAACCATGCCATCAATTTTTTTTTTGGAAAAGCCACCATCTCTTCCAATTGTAGGGTCTAGAATATTCAGTGATGAGACCTGTTGTCTTAAAGGATAAAATCACTGCAAGTATCCTAAAGAAAAGACTTGCTAAATAGTTCATGAATGAACGGGAAATTTTATCTTCGGATCTAAGTTTTTGTCGGAGTTGCAATGATTTTGTCAAGATAGAGATTTACATGCATAAAGAAAATTGTAAGGATAAGGATGAAGACGAAACAAGAAGTGCAATAACAGATTTGTGCACATGTACATATTTGACAAGGTGATTTAGCATTTTTTCCAGTAAGTTTCCAATTTGGAGAAGATTCATGTAGCACAGAGGAAAGCATTAGAGATTTTTGTGATTCAAGTCATTCAACAAATAATCAAGAAGAATAAATCAGCATTAAGTGAAGTTTTTAAGCTCTGTCAGCCTTATATATCTATGAGAAACTAAAACTCAGAATCACTGCAGCAGAAAGGGATTGAATTATATGTCATATGAACAAAAATATCTAATTAAACTGACACTTCTACTTTGTCTAACAGCTCTGACAAAATAAATAGAGTCAGTTGGCACAGGAGAACATTAGACCTGATCGTTCCCTCGAAAGGTGTTGGATAAGCTACCATCCAAGGCAATGCTACTAGCTCCAATAATGTTGTCTGGCTGATGAACAATGTGAGTTGAAACTTGAGAAGGTTGACCCGAAAGCCCATTCTGGTGAAGCTGCTTCTGATGTTGATGCTGGTGAAGACTGCTTTGTTGCTGCATTTGAGCCATTTTCACCTAAAATTTGGAAAAGTGCGAAATATTCAGATCCGCAAATACAAGAGTCGGATACAAAACTTTTGCAAGAACTAAGTCTTTCATTCCACCATATGATATTACATTCTACTCTGTATATTGCAGGCAGCTGTGTACACTTATAGCTGCAAGCATCCAACTTTAAACTTGCTTCACATACACACAATGTAACATTTTGCAGATAAAAAATATTATTGGCTCAAATAATGGCTTTGGCAAGTTTCAAAAATCTCTATTTTGTTCCCTTACAAGTTGCAAATCAAGGCCTGAATGAAATAGCTTTAATCAAAATCACATAGGTAAGGCAACAATATACTGACTCTTTTACCTTACCCTATTCTAAGAAGGACCCTAATTAGAAGCACCATGGTCAATAGTAATGAATGGAAAACAAAAACTCAATTTTTGAAAAGTACCGAAGTAGAATGGTCTACATCATTTGAGCTGTGACTTATTACAGTGACATGCTATATATCATTCAAACTGTAATTTTAGTACTTTAGTGCTTTAATTTGTCAAAAGCAGTTCTGGAGAGAAACCCTTAGCTAGAGGATCTTCCATGGTGAAATCCCACCATGGGATGAAAACCTAAGAAAAAGGTATTACCTATTTACCTTTAATAACATATCAGCATCTCCACGAGGCAATACGGGACAACCAGCTTGCAAGGGTGATGCGAGGTTTGGAACCATGTCTGGAACAGAGTTTGGGAGGCCCTCCTTCCCAAAACCCATACTATTCAACATTCTGAGTCTTCTGCTATCCATATCATTTGCAGAAGCTGCTGTCAAGTTCTGTTGGGCAAGCAAAAGTTGCTGCTGAAGTTCTGGTGACAGCATTTGAAGCTGGTGAAAGGGCTGAGAAGCCTGCAAATATGATTTCTGCTGCTGGAGAAGCCCAGGTCGAAGATTCTCCAGTCCCAATCAATAACAAGCAGGCAAGGTGATCAGGAAATGGCCAGAATGGTAACTTAAAAAACACCTTCACAAAATGCCTATTCAGAATGACAGCTACATACAAATATGAAACCAATTTTCCCCACACACTGTGGTGGCTACAAGTATAATTACAAAGCTGGAGCTGTGGAAACAATAATATAAAACTTAAAGCAATTCAAAATTGAATAGACTCACTGTAAGTGGCCATCCTTTCAATGTCAGACTGTTACCAATTTGGTTTGATCCTGATACAAGAGTTTGAATATAATACGTGAGTAGAATAGTCGGAGTAGGCCAAAAGACACGATAAAAGTACTACTCCAAGCTTTTGAAATTATATCATCACAGATATCATCTGGATCAAAAATAACATTGGTCCATTTCAAGGGGTCATAACCAATACCAGGAATTCCTATCAATGACGCTTCAGTTTCAGCAGCTACAGGATTCAAAGCTGGATTCAATTCTGTCTTCATGTCCTGCTCAAACAAGAAATTACAAGACCTTGAAAAGGAACTTGCAAAGCACCTGCATGAGGAAGCAAATAGGAAGGAAACCAACCAAAAGGACTTACTGCTACACACGCCCGCTGCTGCTGATTCCTAGATAGCATCTGCTGAGACAAGCCATTAGCTGAACCATGCAAAACTTGCCTGCAAATAGCAATACAGCAATAGCAATAAAGAAAATGAAGTAAACAGTTTCACAGCACAATTTTAAGATAGTTAGAACAACTACAGCTTAATCTAGAAGACACAGAAATCCATACATTATGTACTTACTAGTTTAGGACCTATGCAATGCATGCTACTAAATTCGTTTATTATTACTCCAACAATAATTAAAAAAGTTCTAATGGAATACAATTTAACTTTGTTATGTGAGATTAGGAAAACATGAATATTAAGGACAAAATAAGTACTATAAAATCCAATCCGTAGCCAATATTGAATAACATAAAACAAAAGTGACGTGAGTAAAACCAAACCATTGAAATCAAACATAGCTGAAATTGATTTTTATCGGACCAAAAAGATTAATTGTACCCCGACCAAAGGGACACGAACTAACACGTAACACATTGAAAGTCTCTCATTTTCTTGACCAGTCCCCAAAAGAAGGGTATCCTAGCCTAAGTGGATCTTTCCAGCACAAATAAATCTCCCAGCCCAACATCAAAATAGGAAAGATAAGATTATAGTTTCCATTGAAAACTTTAGGAGAAGATATAGCAAAAAAAGAAACTAATAAATAAAAGGAAAAGTATTAAAGTAGATAGTCACAGATGGTCTTTTTCAATTACTACTTTTGGCATTACATTATGTTTTGAAATTGTACTTCATGATTTATCACAAAATATAGTTTGTCATATTCAAATGATTGGTTTGAGTTAAATCTAGGCCCAATAAGCATTCCTTCAGCTGTCCCTTTTGGTTCGGACAACTTATATTCTTATAAATATAATAAGGAGCTAAAATCCTCATTTGTACTTATGAAGCTGCAAACTAAGAGTTGAGAAGAAAACAAGAGAACAATCATATCCAAGCATTGCATTTACACGAGCATCTCATCAAAAGAGATCAGTCCTGTGTTTCTCAAACTCAGCATGAGGTCAATCAGAAGTTGAGGCAGCAGAAGTATGAGGAGATTAAACCAGAAGATACAGACAGATACAATCTGACCAAAAGTCAATAATCTAAACCAAGCTAGGGAAGAGTTCAAAAGAAACTGGGCAGGAGAGGAAAGCAAAAGAGACAATAAGGAGGACTGAATTGAAGACAAGAAGATTGCAGCCCTGGCCCTGGGCTTAGGCAGGGATTGCAACGGCCTAGGACACAAGGCCAGGAAGGGGCTCATAAGCTGGAAATAATCCATAACTAAATAAAAATAAATTGATGCACATTTATTCACTAATGAGTGTTGTGGCCTAGTGCCATTTAGTCCCATCAACTTACATACACCTACCTGCACACAGATCTAAAGGTGTGCATGCATTTATTTCGTATATTTTAATACCACCTTTATTTTCTTCTTTACGATATAGTTTGGCATAATTTATAACGAAATTATAACATAATCTAATTACTTGGTATTTTCTTTCACATTTAGTAACTAGCTAACATGTAAATTTAAGCCATGAACAAAACTTAGAAAAAGAAAATTGTTATGGTCCATTGCAAGGTATGGGACTTGAGTCCCACATCGGTCATATGGGGGGCAGATGTGGGGTTTATATAGGATAGTAGGCTTTCCTCCCTTTGAGCTAGCTTTTGGGGATGCCTCGCTTATTGTCCTATATCAATGGTATCGGAGCCGCCCACCACTCTTTGCGTCCACATGTGACCGATGGAGGTGACGCCGGTGCTCGTCCGAGGCTAGGAACCTTTTGTCTCCTCCCTTCTTCTACCTAGCACAAAGCCTGCCACATGAGGGCATGTGGCTTGCAAAGAGGGGTGGTATGTTATGGTCCATTGCAATGTATAGGACTTGAGTCTCACATTGGTCATATGAGGGGTTGATGTAGGGTTTATATAGGATAATAGGCTCTCCTCCCTTTGAGCTAGCTTTTGGGGATGGCTCTCCTATTGTCCTGTATCAAAAACTAAAAGTGATGAGAATTTTATTTTAAAACATATTTTCTGTTTATTTGATTTCAATGGGTAGGAAAATTATAAAATAGGAAAATACACAGTATCATTCTGTAATTTATAATGCTAATCATAGAAGGATTAGTGATAAAAGACTGCAGTAAATACATGGCGATAAATTGATGGAAACATAATGTGAACTTGTGAAGCACGTTTTATATTTGGTTGAGCTATACCCATTGTTATTTGGTTCAACATTATGGTTTTTGGGAAATAAATAAATCACTAGTCTGCCCAGGATACTTATAAAAAAGAACATCTATATACTATCAAGCCAAATTAACATTAACATGAGTATAATGCTTGTACTTATATCATATTTTTAACCTGAATCATAGAACTAATCAATAAAGGTATTATAGTTAGCTCAAGAAAATATGAAAGTCAACGACAAAATCAAATATAACAAATTAACATCCTATATTATAGTGAAAATGTGTATCAAAACTTTTAGTTATTATCAAAGCTGATAATTATATTAAACTACTGAAATAAGTGTTTACCTTTTACTAAGGTGGCACCTACAAAAGTGTCCCCTAAACGCGATGAGCAATCTAATGCTATACCAGCCCCAGTTTTCTAAGTGTCCACCCAATAGCACTATAGGGGAATAGTAGTGAGCAAGGTACTATCATGTAACCTTTCATATATTGTAGGCAATATGATATGACATCCCTTACCCAATAATTTTCAACTTTTATTACCTACCAATTATACAACCAACTTATTATTGGTTTAATGTAATGCCTGGCATGAAAAATTTTAGAATGCAAATCTTGATATGCACATTGATCACATAATACATCTCGAGCACTCATGCTCATGAACACTGTTATATATGGTGCTATAATGAGCAACCATATTTTGTACGTCACTAGTAGTGTACAAATTTGCAAAATTTGGCAAGTTTCCTGAGAGTTACAACCACTAATACCGAAGACATAGAAATCAGGCGAATCTACCATATTATCATTGCTATCAATTCTAATGCACATAGAAGTGAATGCTAATAGAAAATTGAATGTTTAAGATTTATTTAGTGAAATGAGTACAGTTCTAAAGAGAAGGAACTTCCTATTACAATGGTGTTATGTTAAAAAGTAGTGGTATCCTTCCGCTTTGGAATAGAATTACAATCCAATGTTATACACTTCTACTACTACTCTGTATCATAATAGATCAAAAACCAAAATTAGTCATTTTTTCAATAACTTTAAAAAGGATATATGTAAATTTTGTCTTAGAATTACATGATTTATAGCTTTATAATAATTCAAAACTGAATTATACAAAATTACCTTTTTCTAATAGTATATAAATATATTAACTTTAAAACATTCAAAGACAATCAAGTTTGACATTCAATTTAATAAGAATAAGTTACCATTGACTTGTTCACAAAAAATCTTAGTGGTCAACTTTGGATGTGTAGTCACAACGCAAAAAAGTTTGGAAACAATTGCATTTTTATGAAATTTCCTATTTTCCATCCAATTTCTTTAACCCTACAAGTTCTTTTTATATATATAAATCAATTGGTCTTTTTTGTAACTAAGTGTCCAACTAGGTATTTCCCAACGTCAGTCTATGTTATGAGAAAAAGATAATATGAATATTAATGTTGATACAGTTTTTAAGACATTAATCTATATTAAATATTTCTACTAATAATTTCAATTTAATGAACAATTAATGTATAATGAGACTTATACTTAGTAATCATTAATAGGTCTAAATATACTATGATTTAAGGGAAATTTGGGAGGGAGAAATTCTCTAGTGGTATTCTCTTTTAGTATTGGTAATATTTGATTGTTGGTAACATTTAATTGATTGTTTTTTATTTTTATTCTAGCTTCCACGTTAAGATGTACTCCCTCTATTTCTTAATGCTCTTCCAGATTTCTTT